>JAKMXA010000069.1:0-192734 GCA_025328625.1 Colletotrichum sp. SAR11_240 | reverse complement strand
CCGCGCCCCGTCCACGCCATCCTCACAAAGGCCGACCTCGAGCAGTCCCAGACCGCCTACACCGACCTCCTCCAGACCGCAAAGGCCTACCGCCAGGCCCTCGCCACCCTCTCCACCGCCGCCTCCGCCTTCGGCTCCGCCCTCGAGTCCTGCGCCCGCCTCAAGGAGGCCCGCGCCGAGTCCCTCTCCGCGAGCACCCACCCCAACGGCGCCGCCGCCCTCCTCTCCTCCAGCTTCCCCGGCGCCGGCCCCAGCACCGCCTGCACCGCCGACCTCCTCCTCTCCGCCTCGGGCGTCCACCACCTCGTCGCGAACCACCAGCAGATCCTCTCCGAGACCGTCTACCGCGACTTCGAGGTGCCCCTCCTCCACGAGCTCGACAAGTGGCGCCAGCGCGTCGACGACGAGGAGGACGTCTACGTGCGCGAGGTCCAGGCGCGCTCCCGCGAGATCCAGAAGCTCGAGAAGGACGGGCTGAAGCTGCACAAGCAGCGCCGCCGCGACGTCGGCAAGTTCCGCGCACACCTCGTCGAGCTGACCACCAAGCTCGACGGCCTGACCGCGCTGCACGGCGACCACGCGCGCACCCTGCTCCGCGAGAGCCAGGACACCAGCGGCCGCATCCTCGAGGCCTCGTGCAGCCTCGTCCGCGCGGAAGTCGACATATTCGAGAGCCTGGCCCGGAAAGGGTGGAGCGGCGGCGGGCTGGACGAGTTACTCGAGAAGGGCGCCGATCTATTTGCGAGCGACGAGGTAGCGGACCTGCACCACGCGAGCATCAGTGGCGGCGGGTCCGCGGAGACGGCGAAGCTGTTCAGCATCCTCCCGCCCAAGAGCATCCTCGCAGACGCAGCATCCGACGTCACGCGGCAGGGCGGCGGCCACGCGCGGGGCGACAGCCTGCTAAGCGACTCGGACCGGTACCAGAGCCTCGGCGCGGCGGTGGCCTCGCCCGGGCTCGGCGACGACAACGACGCGGACAGCATCTTCTCGGACACGACGTTCAACCGGTCGCGGGGCGTGCGGCCGTTCTCGCCGCAGCCGATCCGGCGGCACGCGACGGACGTGACGTTCGACAGCCTGGGCGTCGGGCTGAGCGAGGAGTCGTCGCAGGTCGACGAGCGGGTTGCGGAGCAGCGGCGGTACAGCATCTTGAAGGAGGAGGACGAGGAGCAGCAGCACGGGCAGACGCCGTGGGGGCAGAGCAACGATGGGAGCTCGGTGGTGGAGTCGTCGGTCAACGGGGGGTCGGAGGAGAGGGGGCGGCGGGAGAGGCGGTGGAGTGTGAATGAGGAAGACGCCTAGCAGACTGATGTTTCGATTTGAAGGAGGAGCCTTTGTGTTTGTGTTTGTTTGTGTTCGACGGCGGCCCAAAGTCATGAATTATTTCTTGTTATACCCATTTAGAGGCGTCTATGGAAAGAAGAAAAATCGAGGGACGCCCCTCCTCGGCGCGGCATAGTCTTACAGCTGTTCATACAGAACCTTGATCCCTTTTATTCCTCTCTCTGCGCGAGTTCGGTATTGTTTGTTCTTCCTGCTCCAAAAGACTGCATGCAGCTTCTCCAATCTTGTCATCCGTCGGTCTAGTATGGTTGTAGTAGTAAAAAAGGAGAACCAGTAGTGCGTGGTATTCATGATGCTAAATGAAACTTTTCCTCCAAACGCCTCTCCCCCCATCCCCTGCCCGTTCACGTAAAACCTCCCAAAGGCTCCTGATCTCAAGAAACGGAAAACATCTAGTCGTCCTTGTCGGCGGTCAGGATCTCGCCGCCAAACAGCCCAAACGTCGCGTCGAGCCAGCAGATGACCTTCCAGTACAGGCTGGCGCGGTTCCAGTCGAACTCGCCCGTGTCGGTGCGCGGGACCTCGTTGCCGATCATGGAGCCGCTGAACCACTTGAGGAAGGGCACGGCGTTAACGAGGCGCTGGGCGTAGCTCTGCTGCGGGAGCAGGGCCTGCTCGGCGGGCAGGAGCCGGGCGCGTCGGGCGGTGGGGATGCGGCGGCAGTAGAGGCTGTCTTCGGTCGTCATCTGCAGGACGGCGGTGGACTGGGACGTGGACGAGGAGGGCTCGAGGGGCGGGGCGTCGGTCATGGTCACTGTGGCGGAGGACATGTTTGACATTGTCGCGGTGTCCATCGTGTTGGAGGAGGTGAGGGACGTGGGCGGGGAGAGGTCGGACATGGTGCGTGCGTTGGCGGCGAAGGGGTTGCTCGGCTTCTGGAGGCGCTTGCGAGGGGTGGCATGGCTGCCGAACGCGCCCGCAGGTACGGACTGGGAGCGGTGCAGGTCGTCGTGGGTGGGCACGAGGGAGTCGACGTCGGGGATGGGCTCGTCGCGGACCGGGGGGAAGCCGCTGTAGGGCTCTGCGTAGACGAGGTAGCCGTTGACGCGCTGCGGGCTGGCGTAGCACGCGGCGTCTGCGGCATCGGAGGACTCGAAGGTGACCTTGACCCAGTGCTCGCCGCCGTCGGCGCGGTTGACCTTTGCGCGCTCCTCGGGGGTGAGGACGCGGCGGCGGGTGAAGGCCGGGTCGCGGAGCTCTGACTTGTAGCGGCGCTGCTCGAGGGGGGGCTCGCGGGGGTAGTCTTCGCAGATGAGGCCGGCGAGCTGCTCGTAGTGGGCGAGGGCGGCGTACTGCTGGGAGGGGGAGCGGTAGCCGCGCAGGATGACTTCGGTTGGCTCGCGGCGGGCGAGGCGGGGGCCAGCTGCGGCGGCGGTGGGAGCTTCTTCGGAGGCTAGGAGGGGCGCTTGTGAGAGGCCTGAGGTCTTGCGTTGGGTGCCGACGGCGGCGGAGGAGCTGGTGGTTGTACCTGGTTGTTGTGATGAGGTGCCGGCGTTGGCGGCTGTGTTGAGGGCGGTGACGTTCGCTTGGGAGGAGATCCAGTCGCCAAAGATCTTGTCGGCAGCTGCGACGGTTGGGTTCTCGCGGCGGGCGGGTGTCCCTGTGCGGGAGCGGGAGCGGCGTGTGGACTTGCCGAAGGAGCCCGTCTCTGGGGCGCCGCGGCGGTTTCTAGCACCGGGGAGGCCATCTTGTCTGCGCGGGAGGAAGTTGTTAGCCGGATGTCACTGCGCGGTTGGGCCCTTTCAAGGATTGAAGTCGCGTCGGGGAGGGAAAGGACGTACTGTGGGAAGACCATGGCGTAAGGGCGCTTTATGCCGTCGTCGCCGATGTAGAGTTCCTCGTCGGGAACATTGTGGAGGATGAGAGGCGCCATTGTGGGCACGAGGTATTAAAGGCGTCGCTGCCTCGAAGGGGTCGGACGCGGCGAGCTTCGAAGCTTCGAAGTCGGTGTCGGGATGGATTCGGTGTGTTTCGTTGCAGAAGGAATCGACACTAGAACGCGCACGAAAGGAAGGAAAGTCCTGAAAGGAGCGTCGGGAGTTATTCGTCGAGGTGCTGTGTTGCCTTCGGTGCCGCAGGGGTTATACACAAAGAGATTGAGCTCTTTGGGAGAGGTGTCGACTTCACATGCGATGCGTGCTGCAGCTGGCGATGATTTTCCCATGCGAAAAGTAGCTGACCGGGGGGTGACCCAGCAACCGCGGGATATCTCTGCTCCGGGGTCCGACACTACCCAGTAGCTTAGGGGCCGTGCGCTAACAGCTGTCCCGGCGATCCACTCTGACATAAGAAGCCACCAGTCAGAGGGTTGCGAATTCAACACTTCAATTCCTCAGTCTTGTCTATGTCAATTTGTCAATTTGGAGGAAACATTGTTGGTACGACAAATCGCATGCCAGTAACTAGATTGAACGCTCGGAAAACGTTGCATCTTCCCTATGGTGTCATAGCCTCGAAAGATCGGTATCCTAGACAACCATGGAGCCACCATCAGTAGCAGCAACGGTGCCAGTCGCATTTCGATCCTTCAGCAACCAGAGATACGCCTCAACAACATCCTCCACCCTCCCAAATTGCCCCGTCGGCACCGTTCCCTCAACGCCTTTGACCATTGACTGCTTCTCCTCCGCACTCATGTGATCCCATAGCTCAGTATCAACATGGCCCGGAGCAACAGCATTGACCCTCAAGGGCTTCAGCTCCACTGCCAGCTGCTTCACCATCCCCTGTAAGCCTGCTGTGAAATACGACACTACAGACCAACCCGGTGTAGACTTGTGTGCCGCGCTACCGCTGGTAATGATGAATGACGACTCGTTGCTCTTCGGGAGGTACCGCGCCGCGACTTTGATAGCCATCAGGGGAGCGACGAGGCGCATCTGGCACGCGGCCAGGATCTTGTCGGGAGTAAGATCTTGTAGCATCATCAGAGAGAGCGAGTCGGCCGCTGTGAACACGACATGGTTTACAGGCCCTGCTTGTTTGAACACGGCCTCGAGCCTTTCTTCGGCATCAGGTCCTGAGAGGTCTGCTGTGAAACTCTGGATCTTCGGGCTCGATGGCGAAGATGGGATCGTAGCTTGGAGACTTGCAACGGCTTTGGAGAGCTTGCTGCTCGAAGAGGAGGAGATGGTCACGCCGGCGCCGGCCGCGAGAACGGCCTCTGCGACGCCGAAACCGATGCCGGTTGAGCCTCCGATTACCAGGACATGTTTCCCAGCGAGCTTGTTGTATTTGGTAGACATTTCTGGGAAAGCTGGGGATCTCTGTGAATTATGTCCTTATTGAAAGTTGTTGGATTTGAATTTTCAAACAAGACGAAACTGTTTTGATAATGAAGTTATGCACATTCAGTCAGCGGCGATGTTTTGATGATGACCTAGGCTTCACTCGATTGACTATTTGACTTGGGACATCAAATCAATGAGATAATTGACTTCAGTCCCATCCCTTTTTGGCAGGTTGTAATTCCGCGCAAAAGCCGAGAGCCTCCGTGCGGGCATAGTTCCGTCCAGCGCCGTCACTTACACGGAGTCAAGGCTAGTGCGGGGTTTAATCCCGGCCCATAACAACGTCGCACATACACTTAATTCCAAGTTGGCGTGGAGTTTACAATCCACGAAAACGCGAGGATGAGAATCTTAGCTCCCTGAAATGAGAACCTGAGAGGAAGTGGCTACGGTTTTCAGTGCTCACGCCACGCCAGGTTGAAGCATCGTGAATCTTGCAGGTGGGCCTGCTGTGTTGGATGCCTACAAACTCGCCAGATGAGCCTTTCAGGGCTAGTGCTGACCAGTGATGAGAGCCTTAAATCGACTATGATTTAAAACTTCCACTGATGCCTGGATGATGACATGATCGAACACTGTCAGCTTGCGTGGATATTCTAGATGCTCCGCCCTAGTCATAATGCCAAGAATAATGGCCCCAGGGCAGACATCCCGGCCGCCCCGGTAACTTTCCTTATTTGGACATCTCGCCTTCGCATCTGGACGAATGAGAACTGATACTCAAACATCCAGGCCAGATTGTCAACTCCAAGAACGTAAAAGAACAAATGACGTTCCTGCAGGATCTCATCCCCGAGGCCAAGTGCCGCGGCAAAAATCCCGATCACACATACAAGGGCATTGTGTTTTCGAAGCAAACAATCCTATTATTCACACTCGTAAAAGACCTATCTACACAAAGAGGCCGTCTGGTCAAAGCTATGTACATGCAGAAGTGGATTCCGCGGATGAACGGCTGATGTTCGACTCGCAAACTGAAAAGTCGACATCCCCCCGACTGCAACATCAAATTTCGTGCAGTCCAATATCTTACGATGTCGGAGGCGCTGGAGCTGTGAACGTGCCAGTCTCAATATCCTGCTGCGCCTTCAGGCTCATGTTCACAATCTCAATGATCACATGCTGCCGCTCCGCCTCGAGGTGCTCCTCAGAGATAGCGCCACCATACCAAATAGACGCGTAAATGTCGATGCCCTTCTTTCCAGGCTGTCCAAACGACGCACCGTCAACATCGCGCGCCGCGATGTTAAGCACGCCAAAGTTGGTATCCTTGCCGTCAACCAGATTCTTGTCGCCGCAGGCCTTAATCAAAAACTCCGGCAGCGGCCTGACCATGGCCCTCTCCGCACACAGCGCAGCGCTGTAGTTGGGAATCGTAAAGTTGGTGATCGTGCCGCCCCATCCCTCGAGAATGCGCGAGACGCCGCTGCCGGTGGTGAAGTCCGAGTGCTTGAAGTAGTGCTCCGCGTTCTCCCTGTTGTTGGCCGCGTCGGCTCTGGGCGATGACGACCACGCCGAGAAGGCCCAGGCAGTGACGTTGGGCAAGGACACAACCGCGCGCGCTTCGACGGCCTTCCAGGTCTCTGGCTTGTCCAGCTCGGACTTGTCGTTCACTTCGTACCAGAACTGCCTGGCTTCGATGATCTCCCTCTCGAACATGTCGAGGAATCCTTGGTCGCCGATTTCGGTCTTGCGTTGGAAGAGTTCGTCCATGCACTCAGTGGCATCACTTGGGGCCCTTTCGTCGCAGTTCGTGCGCTCGTTGAGCAAGTTCCAGACGTAGTGGCATCTGTCCAGCTCGAACTCGGCCTTGGTGCCAAGCTTTGCGGGACCTGACAGGGTGTAGTCGTAGTTACCGGCGGTTTCAGTCCAGTTGCCGAAGGAGGGCCACGGAGTGCTTTGCGCAGCAGCCAGAGTGGCGAAAGTAGCAATGGAAAGAGACCGCATTTTGACAAAGTTCAAAGTTGAAAAGATGGGAAGACGCTGATGAACTGGTCCCATGAGATCGGACTACTGGCATGAGGATGAGGTTTCAACTTATATAGCATATTCCCATCCCGATATTGAACGCCCGCTGGCCGCCACTCGGGACTGGTGCGGCACCTCCACAGTCATCAATTCTCGCAAATCACCGTATGCTGCCCAATCACGAGCAGTCTCGTCATCGCCACGAGAACACTTAAAAAGTTGGTTGGGAGGCAGAAAGTGCGAACTTCGGTCAGATTGAAGGTATCGGCTGAGGGCTCCGCACGCATCTTTGCTAGCTTTCTCTGCCTAGAAGGAAGAAGCAAGAAACAAGTTGATAAACTACTGGTAAGCGAATCCGCCGCAGGATGCATGTGCAGGGGTGTATCGCGCAAACAATGAGAACAAAGAGGTGGTGATATCGATCTCCAGAATTTAAGCGAACGATCGATTCAGGGGTAATTCATGAATTTGGACTTTCGTAAAATTCTCAAGGCAGACGCTCCCTCGGGTCGGTGGTATCCCGGATATGCCGTTAAATGCTTGTCGCTGGTCAAAAGGGACCTTGGTCGTGACCTGCACTGCCTCGGGCCAAATCAACCGAGAAGATGCCGGCTTTTGGATTTCAGCTTTGGGGGCCGCCAAGACGACTAGCTTGGCAAAACAAGCAGTCGTTGGTTCATAAGTAGGTGGGTGGAAGTGACACCCCTTAATCAAGAAGAAAAAGAAAGTTGAGTATGCAGGGGCTGAATCTTAAATTCAACCGTTTTATCGCAGCAATTGCTTCCAAAAGCTCACCCAACTGCGTGAGAACCAGGAGGCGGTGAAACGTTGGTTGAGAACTTGGCTAGTCAAGAAGGGTAAATGCCAATGCAAGTAATCATCTTTTGATTTTCTGCTACAAACGAGTCCTACACACTACCTCGGCAACTTCGCAAGCCCGACTATCTATCGCAAGTTGGTTCAACGTTGCTTCCTGGTCAACCTTTCTCCAGCTCCTCTACCCTCCATCACAACCTACATTTGGCTTTAAGTGAATTAATCATGTTACAGTCTGCAAGAAAGAGAGGAGTAAAACTCCAATTCTTTTGAGGACTTGAAAAAACAACAAAGTCGATATGGCGGCAATCAACCCTCTTACTCCAGCAGTCTCTTGAAAGACTCGGCCGGCGTAACCTTCGGAGTAAAGATGTCGAATATTTCTCGGCTTGTTGTGGAGGTGCTGCATTTTCCTTCCCAAGCCGTCTCTAAAGCGTACTTGATCGACCGAATGACGCTCTTTGACTGCTGAGATTGAGCTGCCATGTCTTCAACAAAGGACACGTCTTTGAATTGGACATCCTCAACCCTTGTGCCAAGCGACTTCTCAACCATCCCCACAATCTGACGCCCGGTGACGTCTTCGGGACCGTTCAGAACGTATTTAGCCCTGTCATGCGGCTTCACATCTTCGGCAATTAGGAGATGGGCTGCCAGACACCCAACTTCGAAAGGGTCAATGATCCCGACCGCGGCGTCTTCGGAAGCAATTAACTTCAGCGGTTGTTGATTCCCCGTCTGGCGGAATGACTTGACCAGCTCCGCCGCAGGATAGAGATAAAGGGGCGAGAAGATGTTCGGCTGCAGCGAGGTCCACTGAAGACGTTGAAACTCCGGCGAGCTCAGCATGGACTCAATAGCCCAGTGGGTTCTTGGGTAGTACGCAGGGCAGTCCGGCCGTACGTTTGCGGCAGTTGTCGAGATTCGCACCACGTATTCGACACCAGCGTTGAGAGCAGCGACGTGGAAGGTTGACTCTTCGGAGAATTGGTTGGGCTCGTTGTGAGCGGCAATGAAGGCCCTCACAACGTTGTGTTGGCGCAGCCAATCCGCGGTGATGTCCACCCAGCTCTTTTCGAGCACTTCGACATTAGGCAACTGATTGAGCTTCTGCGCGACAGCTCCGCTGAGCGATCGAGTGAGAGCAAGGACTCTGTGACCGGAGAAGGTGGCGTTGGTCTTGAGAAGTTCTGATAGGGTCTCGACGACACCGCGGCCAGTATTGCCGGTGGCGCCAACGATAAGAATTGTCGGTTCCATGTTTGAAATAATTCAGTAGAAGGAAGAGTGTTGTCAGTACACGACTGGTGTAGATTTGATTGGGCGGGTTGATTGTGTCAAGCAAGTCGTGCAGCGTGCCTGGTTTTATCCTCATCAGTACCTGGAAAGATTCTGTCGATATCGACCTAAACCATGAAGTTTATGGTGGCCTCAGCTCTGAAAAATAGTCGCATAACGTTATGCGGAAAATGACTATTCCATTAGTCTGAACGACGATTACAAATGCAAGCGGCGCTCCGCTAGATTTGTCCCACCGGGAAGGCGGAGTTGGAGATGTAAGACGCGGACTTTGAAAATCCAACAAAAGTCATCTTTGTTTCGCCAAAAGATGTCTTTACATTTGATTTTTAATTAGTCCTAGGAGATAGCTTGCTCAGACATGCGTGCACAGTTGAGTCCATCTTCGTCCTAATGCGCGTCTTCATCGTCCACTCTACTGTCTCTGATAGCCTTGGAGCTCTCTCTTACAGTCTTTCACATCTATAGGGCCTACGCACAAGAGAGAATAGGCTTGTCCATCAAACAAATCAGGCCTGGTTTTGGGGATGCACATGCAGGGATATTTCAGGCATTGTGATTGGGTACGTAGCTATCTCACTTATTCCGAAGCATTCCCGCGAATTGTATGGAGATTGGCCGGCGCTTCCGTTGGAAAGAAGGTAACGAGTGGCTCTGCGGGCGATTGAGGGAAATTTGGGGTGGATAAGCAAGTGAGCCGCAAGGCTCCCGTGTCACATCACACGATATTTCACGTTTGAATTCTGTCGGCATTATTGAAGCTAAATCGTCAACGATTCACCTGGAATCCCATAACTCAGTATTCTGAGAATCGAAAGTTTCTTTCCGATGGAGAGTATCGACGACGTTGTAGATCGCGCAAGGCAGGCGCTGGAGGGAGTGTCTGAAGACGACGAGGATCGATGGAGGAATCTGGCAGAGTTCGGAGGTCTGCTCGACTGGGCATGGAGCCAAACCAAGTCCATGCAGTATCTTGAAGAAGCTATTGAGGTCTCTGAAACTGTGGTAAAGGTCACGGCGGAGACGGGCCTGATCACGAACCAGGCAGACTTCCTCGCCACTTTACACTCCCTCTGGCTGGAAAGGTATCACGAAACTCACGAAATCATGGATCTGGACAAAAGCATCGAGGCTGCCCAGCAAGCTGCGGAGTTAACGCCAGAACAAGACATATACAAGGCCAGCCGGCTGAGTGAGCTCTCGCATCGGATTCATACCAAATACAAGCGCTTGGGCCGGTTATCGGACTTACAGGAAGCGATCCAAGCCGCGGAACAGGCTATAGAGGCTTCACCGGACATACACAGTGAGGCTACACGCGCCGGATGGCGGAGTGACCTGGCTTTTCTCGTGACAGCAAGATTTCGGCATACTGGCGAGCCCAAAGACTTGGAAGATGGGATATGCTACGCTAGAGAGGCGGTTGACGTCACACCCGCCGACCACCGCGAGAGATCGAACAGGCTGAACAACCTTGGGCACGTTCTATACTCCAAATACATGTACACAGGCATGTGCAAAGACTTGGAAGAGGCTATTGGGTTGGCGAGAGATGCCATTGATGCATTTAGCGCAACGTTGCCTCAGGACCATTCTAGCGGACTTGATCGGCGGTTTAATCTTGCTGTACGTCTCGAAGCTAGATACTCGCTGACAGCTTCCGATGACGATATACATGAGGCAACACAAATAAGCCAAGAGGTATTATCTTTGACTCCGCACGGAAGCCTGGAGTTACCCGTCCGTCTTAGCCTCCTTGGGAGCCTGCTAGAAGACCGGTACAAAAGCACTCTCAAAAGGGAGTACCTGAATGAGGCAATTGAGATCGCTATGAAAGGTCTCGAGATAACCTCAAACGGCAGTCTCGACCAGGCTACGTTTCTAAGGAATCTTACTTTTCGTTTGGGTGAGAGGTTTCTCTTGTCAAATTCCCTGAATGACCTGAATTTGGCCATAGATGCGGCGAGGAAGGCCCTTGAGATCATTCCCCGAGACGTACCAGAGCGACTAAGTGTATTGAGCAATCTCGCAGCTTTACTCGGAAAGCGGTACTCTCAGACTCTGGACGCCGGTGGATTAGACGAGGCCATTGGACTTGCTAGAGAAGCTCACGATGCATTCGCGGGGCCACACATCCGCATCAACGACAAGATTTCCCGCATCATCGTCCTTCACGACCTTCTTGATAAGAAGCACTCGCGCACCGGAGCGATATCTGATCTGGAAACTGTTATCCTTGCGGCAAAGGAGGCTGTCGACATTATACCGACAGGCCACGAACAGCGTCCAGAACTCCTGGATACTCTCAGTCACCATCTCGACCACAAGTATTTCTACACCAGGACTACCGATGATCTACGCGGATGTGTTCAATTCACACGAGAAGCTCTTGCTGAAACTTCGGAATCAAGCCCACATTGGGCAGCACGCTGCCATAACTTGGGCCTCCGACTAGGCGAGCACTACTCTGCCATCGGGATGCGTGCAGCATCGGACCTGAGTGAAGCAATTCTGATGAGCCGAAACGCTGTCAAGGCAACCCACGAGAAACACCCGATGCGCCCAGACTACCTGAATGGTCTTAGCATGAACCTCGGACGACGATACTACGAAAACGGCCGGACGGAGGATCTCGACGAAGCCATTAGGTCTGCGAGAGAAACTATGAAGATTGCACCATCGGATCATCCAGACCGCGGTTACTTTCTCATCAATCTAAGCAACCGCATCGGTGACAGATTCACTCACAATGGCGACGAAGATGATTTGACGGAGTCTACTCAACTTGCCCAGGAGGCCTTGGAGGCTACTACAAAACATGGTCCTCGGTTATCAATCAGGATGAACAACTTGGGACTCCGTCTGAGAGACAGATACTTGAGGACTGGTGAGACCAAAGATCTTGATAAGTCTGTTGATCTAGCAAGGAAGGCAACAGAAGCCACTTCTACGAATACGGAGACCCCGGAACGTATCGACCAGCTGTTTAATCTAGCAATCCGACTGGGCGATAGATATCAGCGAACAGGAGAAGAAAAGGACTTGAAAGAAGCTATTGAACTTGCTAAAGAAGCCGTTCAATCTACGCTTGAAGGCCACTCAGCTCAGGGTACTCGTCTCAATGCGCTCGCAAGTCTACTGGGCGACAAATATGCCCGTTCTCATGTACTCTCACATTTGGACGACTCCATCGCATTCGCGAGGAAGGCCACGCTAGTGGGCACGCAAGACCACTTTGTTAGACATGCGGAGTATTTGAACAACCTTGGAAACCGGCTTTCTGACAGATACTCTCATGCCGGGGCGCTAGATGATCTCGAAGAGGCTATCAAGTTCCATGGTGAGGCGGTCAAAACGGTGCCTCCTACTCATCCCGACAGAGCAGACTATTTGAACAACTTGGGAAATGCTCTGAGTGATAGATATGAGCGCAAAAGAGAAACAGCCGATCTTGACAGAGCTATCATTGTATCCCAAGAAGCTTTGGCAGCACTTGTTCCACAAAATAACCCCAACCAAGGACCAATCTTGAGCACCATTGGAAACAGACTGATCGACCGATACTCCGGAGAGACCCATCCGAAGCGCGGACAGGTAGAAGATCTCAACATGGCAATCAGTCACATCAACAAAGCTGTGCAAGTCACACCTGAAGGCCGCCCCGACCGAGTCAAGTACTTGAACAACCAGGGAAAGTTCTACGGTCTCAAATTTCGACATTTTGAAATGCAACATTTGGATGACCTTGAGTTGGGTATCAGCGCTGCCAACAAAGCGGTAAATACCTGCCCCGATGATCATCCTGACCGAGCTGCGGCAATATTCAATCTTGGGCGCTTGCTCTGGGACAGATACTCCAAAGTCGGAGAGCCAGATGACTTGCGGAATGCAAGAGCAAACTTTGTGTCGACTCTGGGCCATAAGCAAGCCCCGATCAGCTTGCGTATCGATGCTGGCCGACAATTCCTGTTAACCCCATATGCCTTGAACGATACAGATCTAGCCTTCAACATAGCGAAGCAAACCATTTCACTAGTCCCGGTGTCAGCACCGCTCTCGCTGAGCCCAGCAGATAAACAGTATCTGCTTACTCAGGCTGTCGGACTAGCTTCAGATGCTGCTGCAATTGCCATAGAGACTGGCGAAGGCCCGACCGAGGCCCTCAAACTGCTTGAAACTGGCCGAGGAATCATCGCCGATTCCCTGCAGAAGATCCGCGCAGATATATCGGAGCTACACCACTCGCATCCAAAGTTGGCCCAGGCTTTTGAACAACTCCGTAATCTCATGGATTCATCCAATGCGAGCCATGGTGATTCCGGCAAGTCGTCCATCGAGGCCGACACCCGCCACCTTGCCACTGCTCGAATGGAAAATCTGCTGTCAAAAATACAGCAACAGCCCGGTTTTGAAGGGTTTCCCGGCACCATGTCTGAGGACCAGATGCTCCGAGCAGGCTCGAGGGGCCCCGTTATTGTTGTCAATATTAGTCGGTTCAGGTGCGATGCTATCATTGTCGAAGAAGATCACGTACGAACTTTACCATTGAGCGACGTTACCTACAAAATCATCGAGTCAAAGGCTCTTGAAGTCAGGGATCCTTACATTCTGATCTGGCTATGGTATGTCATTGTTGGACCTGTTCTCGAGTATCTGAATTTTACGGACACGCCGAACGCGGCAAAAGCTTGGCCGCATGTTTGGTGGATTCCGACCGGCCCGCTGGTTGGCTTTCCTCTGCATGCTGCTGGTGATCACTTTGGTGGTCAAGAACGGACAGCGCTTGACAGGGTGATATCGTCTTACAGCACATCCGTTCATGCCATTCTCCATGCTAGAAAGCCAAAGACCTACAGCTCTGTGATCCAGAACGACACAGGGGGCGCAATACGAGAGGAAGGCGACGGTACTTCTACATCAGAATTCGTTCTCGTTTCCATGACGAAGACGCCGGGCATGAAAACGCTGCAGTATGCTGCGAGCGAAATTGATGCTGTCAAGTTGGGCTGCAAGTCCAGGGGAATCAGCTGCACTCACGCGGCTGGAAGATACAAAGATGTACTTGCCGCGTTAAATAGTGGTTGCAAGGTGTTCCACTTTGCTGGACACGGCCACACGCACTCCGTCGACCCTCTGCAGAGTCGCTTGCTACTGGAAGACTGGGAGGATCAATCTCTGACAGCTGGCAACCTTTTGGAGATAAATCTGAGGGAAACTTCTCCATTTCTGGCATACTTATCGGCATGTGGAACGAGCCAGATCCTTGATTATAAGTCAGTTGACGAAAGCATTCACTTGGCCGGCGCCTTTCAGCTTGCTGGCTTTCGACATGTAATTGGGACACTGTGGGAAGTTGAGGATAGCTTATGTGTGAATACGGCGAAGATGACTTACGAGGGATTGTGGGAAAAGGGCATGACTGATGATTCCGTTTGCCAAAGTCTCCATCACACGATCCGGCATCTTCGCGACGACTGGGTTCATAGCCATCAAATGCGCAATAGGTCACAAATAAGCCGGTCAAATGTGGAGCAAGAAACGGTAACTCAACTCGAGGAAGAAATGGAGATGGAGGCACCTGTCAAATTGGACGGAAACGCCCTTACAAGGGATATCAGAAGAAGGAGGCCTGAAGTCACGAGGTCATGGTGGGTTCCTTACGTTCACTTTGGTCCTTGAAAACGAGGTCAAAGTTGCTAGCCTTGCGTCCAAAATACAAATACAAAAGCCCTTTTTCTAATCCGACACCTGCCCATACGGTTCAATCCTTAAATCCGGCCCATGTCCAACATATGCCGTAGCGCCAGCCAGTATTCGATCGTTCTCAATATGCAACCTTTTCTCCTCGCCTACGAATACGGTGATCACAGCGAAGCCATCTTTGCTCGTCCACAGAGGAAACGTAGCTTTAGATTCCGACTTGGTTTTCGATTCGGGTTGGAGAGTCTTCTTCGTAGCAGGGCCTACGTATGTCTATTGGCCCAATTATCAATATCAATACTGAAAAGAAGGTGAGACAGAAGTTGGGCAACGTACTGTTTGGCTCAAACCAATTCCTCCCCCTGTTGTTGACAGATTGACCTCAAAACCCGTGAGCATCCGGCAAGGACGATGCTTGGACACGACGACAGTGATCTCCTCATCATGTTGGTTCACAACCCACACGCAAGCCGGCACTCCTTTCAGTTTCCTTAACAAGGCTCCGAAGGACCCCTGGATGCCTTGTCAGCGGTTCGCCAGTTCGCATGACGCATAACCCGGAAGAAGATGGTGTGTTCTCTCACCTTGGGAACCGGGCCCCCTGGGACGGAAGCCGGGATGTCACCCCCCCACCAAGCGTCTTCTTGTGAAACTTGGTTCTCGGGGCCGGGAAGATCGCAGCCGTCGACGGGTAGATCCGTGGTGTGGAGAAAGATGTTCTCCTGTGGTACGGGTAAAGCTTTCAGTATTTCCATGTTGAAGACCCTAAGACGACCGAACACCAGAATGAATGAAGTACGAATTGCAAATTTGGGTGACTTTTGAGAGCCACGGAAATATCTTGTACGAGAGCAAGATTTTCAATCGCCTCATAATGTCTCATTTTACTAGCATGGTACTGTGGCAAGAGGCAAATGGCAACAGCTGGGGGATGGAACCGAGAAGCGGGCGGAGCATTTTTGCCACGTAAAGCTGCATCTGCAGGTCGCCGTTGTTGCAACCGCAATGGTTAAGTGGGCTCATATGATAGAATCCCGAGTAATAGTAGGTCTTAATTGGTGTGAAACTGAAGTGCGGGTCGACGTTAGCTGATCGAAGGATCAAAACCTTGGAGGAGACCGATCACCATCGCTGACGCAGTACTACACAAAACCACGACATCAACCATCAAACCAACAAGAAAGTGCTTATAACTTCAGGTGCACGATGGGTACTTCTGCTTGAAGAGATAACTTGTGCAAGCTGTCTGTGCCTATGTATGATTATTGACAAATAGCTGCTTCACTTGTGGTTCAGCTCGAACGAGACTACACGCATGCCAAATTCGACGTAAGTCTGCCGAGTTTTGAAATCTCTGGTAGAGTTCGAGCCGACAGTATCGATGAAATCACAGAGACTTGGCGCATCGAGTTCTTGAGCCCCCCTGTCTGCACCCTTGGCCGCTCCAGGGCCCGTCTCAAGGCACCGAAGATCCATGTCGAGTCGATTAGGTGTTACCACAACAACAATGTTCTCGAAAAGCCTGGGGCATTCCTTTGGCACCCTCTCGGGCCAATCAACCTCAGACCCTTCAAGGGTTCCGAATATCATGTCCAACTCGCCAAAGATGTACTCCTCATTGGGACGAAGTTCTCGGCCGCTTGGTGTTGCGGAAGTAAGCATCATAACAGATCCAGCGCAAATTTCGAAAATCGTTACAAGAACTGGTGATCGGCCATTATTGCAAAGTTTGATGAATATCCTGTCCCCTTCGGTGACCACAAGGCCTCCTTCTTGGCCGCTGGTGTCCGGTTGGCCACATCTGACTCGGCCGACCTGCACACCGACTTGTTGTGACAGTGCAATCGGCTCGACTTGCCGAGCAAGCGAGAGAAGGTGCCTCGAACGCGCCATGGACTCCAGTCTGTCAATGATCTCGGAGACACATCGGGCATCAACACGTTCCCCTGTCACCTGCCAGCGACCCAGGAGAGAGGATTCGCCAGTCTCCTGACTCCAGAGCTCGACTTCGGAATCGCCGCGCACGACTTTGGCGAATGGGGACGTGTCGTTGTCTTCAGCTTTGCAGAGAAAAGGCGATCCATCGATGCGGCCATTTAATTGCTCTGAGGCCTCCCCAAGCTGAACTGCGACGGGCAATCTACCAATCTTCTTTCTTGGGAAAGCTCTCATGTCTGATCCAGCATGTTTTTCAACGCGACTGATGAGGTCGCTGTCTTTGATGACCCGCGACTTCACAGGCCCAACAGCATCAACGGTGATCTCAGTAATCTGGCGACGCAAGTCAAATCGCTCGTCAGAACCCGGCAAGACGGCATAAGTATCTCCCGCCACAACACCGTGAAGCTTCCCACCCTCCAAGACAGGACCATCTTTCGGAGTGTATGAGAACGGAAGTGCGGCGTTAAGACTCGCTTTGTCGAGGCTGAAGGTGAACCGCGTGTCGTCTCCTTCAATTTGCGGAAATTGCTGAGGACAGGTGGCTTTGATGCGGTCTCGAACGCTGCGCATGACGCTGCGCCAGCAACTTATTGACGGATTACCAGACGCATCCCGTCGGAGCATCACACGCTCAAGAGCTTCTGTGAGCACACTTCGCTGCTCCTCGCCGAAGGCCTGTTCGTAAGCGCTCTCAGTCTGCGCTGACGCTGCAATGGTGAGAAGTCGGGGATTTCTTTCATGATGACCGCCTCCGTTGAGCGTGCCATCTCGCAGCATCTTTTGAATGTGTGAGAAAACTACAGCATAGACTTGCGGGTCAATCTTTTTGACGGTGGCCTTGAGTCGGGCCATGCGGGCTGCATGACAACAGTCCAGTATCAGGGTGACATTTTCGGTCTTGTCGGTGATTCGGCGCAGATATTGTGACAACTCCACGTCCGTAATTCCCCTGAAGTCACCTTCGGTGGTTTCTGAAAAGTCATACGGGATGAGAAACTGGACTGGGCGCTTCGCGTTGATCTCGCTTGTCTGCTCTACAAGGCCTCCATGGCCTGAGAAGTAGACCACGACAGCATCGCTTGCGTTCGTGGCCTCGATGATATCCTCCAAGTGGTTGAGAATGTCAGCTCTAGTCGCGTTTTGTACCGTCTCGCAGGAAAATCCGTAAACTTCGAGTATTGTTCTCATAGTTCCCAAGTCCCGGGCGGGGGCCTTGAGTCCCGCAACAGGACAGCCGATCAGTAGCGCCCGCTTGTGGCCGCCATTCGAGGCCGCCTCTGGCATGATTGAGTCGTATGTCGTTCTCAAATGCAGATGACAGAAGTGTTTTCAGATCATTGTCTTTTACAGAATGGCAAGCATAGACGCAGATGAGAGAGTTCTTTTCGGGAGGGAGAGATCCTACGAGGGGTTGCTGGCCAACAACATGCGGCCACATGCCCCACTGTATCGGGCATCATTGCATCAGGCCACCAAGATGTCAGCATGCAGCTGTCACCTTATGGACTAAAGTGCATGATTGAAGTAACATTCGCCCCCGTGAAGAGCACTGATGCTAAGGCGAACCTAGGAACTTCTTTCTGAGCATGAAATGCGAATCGGGTTGAGATCACTGACCCCTATTCAGGCTAATGCAACGACTTTGGAAACTGCCCTGAGACAAGATGATTTGAGCGGGTTGACACGTCCACTTTATCAGCGGGGTTTGACTTCAATTCAATGAATGGTTATAACTTATCTTGCTCAAAGGATACCAATTACCAGCAGGATTGTCACTTGTCATCCATAGATGCTTGGCTGTCAACCAACATAGCTCTCCATTCTAGGGTTCCCGGCTGACTAACGGTGGTTGGCCAAATGAGGTAGGGATGTAGCATCAACGCCTCCAACACGGATATGATAAGCCGCCCCGGGCGAATCGGCCGTCTGTTATCTCACCTCGGTATCTCATTCCCCCGCCTTGCAATCATGCAACATCATACATGTAGAGTTGAAAATGTCAACCAGAATATCCCACAAGAAGAGCAGATCTGGATGCACACTGTGCAAAACTAGACGGGTAAGCGTACAACTACAGCTCAAGGCTTCATGCAGCTTATTGTTAGGGAAGATCAAATGTGACCAACGAAAGCCTGGTTGCGTCCGCTGCGAGGAATATGGCTCGAACTGTCCTGGATACCTGTTGAACGTGCGATGGGCCCCAGCCAACCAACTTCATGCGACAAGATCAGCTCCGCCAAGAAGCCCGGAAGGAATGAATGGCAGCAATAAAAGACCCAAAAATACTTCGAGCCTCCCGTCTACCGAGCCATCAGCCGTTTTGCCTCCCGATGGAGTCAGTGATAGCAAGAGGAATGGTGATAGCCATGCTGATCTAAGTCTTTCATTCCTGAAAGACTTGGAATCGGTTCTACGCCCTGCTGATGGTTTTCCTGGATCTCAGAACCCATCATGGCTATCTTTTGAAGAAACAGTAAATCATGTGGTTAGCTCAGATCATCAGTTTTCGACGTCGTTATCCCCATTCAAGTTTCCCGACTTCAACTACACAGGCAGTCTAGAATACATGTTTGTGGAGGCCCCGGATGGAGATCCATCAAGCGGCCATCGGTGTCTAGAGCCTGACGATCTTCTCCAAAGCTCAGACAGCGTTTCTCTGAATCCGCTAGGCTGGCCCCGCAGGCTGACCAACCTCCCCACGGCTCTGTCAGACTATTTCATGCAAGAAGTGATACCACTTTATTGTACTTGGGATAGCAAGCACAACTATATGCGGATCCTGATGGAGAGCTCTTGGCAATCGTCGGAAGTGCTCTTCCATACAATGCAGAGTATGGCCGCGGCTTGCTTGATGAAAAGCTTCCCTGAACTCGGTTGTGTCGCTGTAAGGGAGAGGAATCTTGCTCTTCAAGGCTTCGATAACGGGTATGCATCTTCTGTTTGGCATCAACAAGACATCAATCTCATGTCTGGATTATTGCTGGGACACACTGCAAGCTGGCATGACCCTTCAGACCTGGAATTGGAGAAGTTCACAGCCACGCAAGACACACTCCGAAACTGGGTGCCAGATTCCAAGACGGCTGTTACATTCCGTTTCTTTAAATCTGCAGTCGAGTACTGGGAACTGCTTCTATCATTTTTCATTGAAACCTGCTCAACTACAGTTGATTCACCCGGCTTCATAGGCCCTCCGCAACCGTATGGCAATCTACCCCACCCTTTCACAGGCATATCCGACGATACAATGGGCTTGTTAGCCCGCGTGGGAAGACTGATTCATGACCACCGGAGGAAAAAAGCTTCAAGCGGGTTTATCTCAGAAGAACTTCTCGACTCTTTCAGAAAGGATATCCGCCAGGCTCGGCAAGTCGAACGGAGACTGCTAGCGTACAAGAAACCCAAAATTTCCGAAATGGTCGACCCCGAAGATCCGCGAACTACTCTAGCTCATCTGTCCAAGTTGGACGAAGCCTATATCTGTTCAGGACTGCTGCAATTATATCGCGTCTTTCCAGACTTGTTGTCTGACAGATATAACCCATGGAATGCTGTTGACCTCTACGACGCTCCCCCACCCTGCAAGAGGCCAACAGAAACAGAGAGAAACGCATGGCTGACGAGCTTGGCCATGTATACACTTGATATGCTCCGAGACATTCCGTTCGAGTCTCGAACTCGATGTGTTCAGCCGTTCATCTTCGTAGCTGTTGCCGGCGAACTTCGCGTTGGCACTCAAGCAGTCCTATCGATGGACGCTGATAACGAGGAAGCCCGATTTCATGGTAATGACGCAATAAGAATAGCAACCGCGCGAAACTTCATTACAGCAAGGCTTTCAGCGTACCGTGATGTCCTGCCTTTGCGAAAGGTGATGAACATCTCGGAATTGGTGCATCACACTTGGGCAGCGCTAGATTCGGGGAAGAAGAACGTGTATTGGTTGGACGTTTGCGTGGAGAAAAGGCTGAGTACCCTCTTTGGATAGACGCCCGATATACAACCAACACGCTGTCTGGTTTAAAATATACCAAATTGACACTTCCTACTAGTTCGACTCTCTTGCTAACGAAATCCATCTATCAAGTGCTTTCTCGAGGGTCAAGGCTTGCTCAAACCTGGTCTCTGTGAGCAAAAATACCTTCGGAAGCCACTCAGGCACACCTTCGCCAGCAATCATCTTCACAAGTGCCTCGCCTGATAGCCAGGCCTTGTCCATACCGTATCCATTGTATCCTCCGCAAATCCACTCGGCGTCGCTACTCTCACGACCTGAAGCGGACCCTGGAATCTTTCCGATCAAGGCTAACCCATCCGATGTATGACATTGAAGTCCGGTCCACATCCCTCGAATTTCGGGTTCTTCTCCCTCGGGCCATCCCTTGGAAAAGTACTTTGGAAGGAACCTCGCCAGATCCTCCATAGCCTGACTGGGCACCGACGTGTCATTAGAGGAGAGGGTGCCGAAAATGCTCGAGCTTCCCCCTCCAACCCAAATGTCTCCCGTCAACCCGTTCTGCTGCAAGTAGTACAGGCCGCCATCGTACAATCCTGTGTTGTGATCCAACGTGGGTTTATTAAGCAAGCTCCAAGAGGCGCTGTTCCCGATGTTCTCCAGATGTGCCCCGGCTTTCTGGACCGACATCGTGCCTCTGTACGGGTACATCTTACCCCTTAGAGGCTTGAGAAGATGCGAAGCGTTGGCGTTAGTGCAGTGAATGACTTGCTTTGCACACACAGTTCCTCGAGGAGTTGTAATGTCGTACTGATATGTCGTGTTGGCTATCCCCTCTGGAGGCGAGGAAGATTGGGAAATGGCGGTGACTGGAGTGTTCGTTTCGATAGACAGGCGATTGGGATACTGGCCCAGAAGACTTTCAAAGATTCCAGTGATCAATCGATATGGCCATATGGCACCTGCTTTGTGAACGATCGTGCCAAATCCAACCTTGACATTCCATTCCTGAGAGAACATTCATCAGTGTCCGTGATCGTCAATATCGACTGATGTGTAGAAGACAAACCTTGACCAACTCCTTCTGCTCGAAAACCTTGTGAAGATATCTGTGCTCTGGAAACGCTTCGCGGAATCCCTCCAACGAGCTCAGTGATTCAAGCCACGCGAACTCGGTCTCAGGTACCATAACTTTGACCAGATCTCGAATTTCGCTCTCTGTCTGGATCTCCGGTCCCATATGTCTTACCATGTCCATCACACGCTCAATATTCATGAGGCTAAATCGAGCCATCTCCATCGCAGTCGCTTTGCCAAAGCGTTCGACCAAACCCGCGAACGTATGTCCGACGGGACTGACGAGCTGGCCCCCATTACGGCCCGTGGCACCGCTGCAAAGATTCCGAGCTTCTAGGACAACAACTTGGCTTGGATTATCACCGGAGCCTAAGACCTCGTTTTCCAATAGGCCCTTTTTGACGCTGCACCCAGTGATCCCTGAGCCTATGACAACGAAGTCGGCGTAGCTAGGGAGATTGGGGGACTGAACGGTTGCCAAGGTGGGGTGAGGGGGTTCTTGCCAGAGTGAGATCGATGGATTAGGCCTCGGAAGTAGAGGGTCAGCCACAAGGCACGCGGTCAGTCTCTCAATGAAGTCTTTCGGCATTGAGTCTGGCGGTTGGAGGCCTTTGGCGACAGCCAAGAGCCGGTCCTTCGCCTTCCGAGTTCTCGTATCAGCCATATTTTTGCCTGGCCCAGCGGCGACTCTCGATACAGCAAAGAATAAAATCAAATTGTATTCTGAATCAAACAGGTAATTATGAATTCTGCAGAACACATTGGCGACGCATGTTTTAATTTATTTCATCGGCGTTCGCCTGCACGCTGACTTGTGTGGCTTGCGACGCGCGTGTGTCATTTCCCCTCCTCGACAACTTGTCCAAGCTGTCACTCGCTCTTGCAACCATTGCGTACTGAGAATTCTCAAAATCAACGGCAGTCAAACTTCGAGCTTGTGCCAAGTCTAGTTGCTTTCCATAAGAGGCGGATGAATACGATCTGAGCCGTGGTTCATCGGCTATCCCAACTAGGAAATCGAATACGATCTAATCTTCAGGGGTCGTCAGCTCCCACTTCCAACTGGCCAATGTGCGTCCCCACTCCAGATGCCAACGGACCCCTCCGCCTTGCTACTGTGTTATCGCAATCTAGCAAAGGCCACGCCAGATAAAAGTGCCATCATGATACCTGGTGATACGTTATCTCAGCTGTTATGCATAGCTCGGTTGGTGCTGTCTTGGGTCACAACTTGAGATAGGAAAGCTCACCCGATAGACGATATCACAAATGCTGGCTGCGGAAACGACCGGTACTTCTTCGAGGGCCTGAATTCTTTCATAAGCTGGTCATTACCACCGTCGCTACAGATATAAGCTAAAACCTAAGAGCCGAATCACTTGTCAACTCCCTCTCGGGTACCTAAATTATATGTCAGCGTGTCCAATTCTGTCTCTTTGATAACTGTATGCTAGTGGACCTCCTCACAAATTTCATCTGCGAGAATGGCAGAACCGGCAGTGAAAGACACCATCGCAGATGACAGCTCATCTACCCGCCTGGGCCAAACATCCGAGGCCACAATTCCTCAAACACAACGGGGTCTCTCTCCACGCCATGTCCAGCTCATGACAATTGCCGGAGGCATTGGCGTCGGCCTCTTCGTGGGTGTGGGCGGCGTCCTGTCCAAGGCGGGACCCCTGCCTCTCATTATCGGGTACATCATCTACGGCGTGGGGTTCATATGGCCCACCACCCTGAACGTTGCTGAGATGGTGGCTTGGCTGCCGATCAGAGGCTCAATTTACGAACTCGCCGCTCGTTTCGTGGATCCCGCACTCGGCTTTGCCATGGGATGGACCTATTTCTTCGCCGGCGCTATGCTTGTTTGCACGGAATATTCAGCGGTCGCCACGGTCATGGGTTATTGGAACGTCGACGTCAACCCGGCAGTATGGATTGCCATGGTTCTGGCAGTATGCTACTTCCTCAATATGGCAGCTGTCAAGTAAGTGAAGGATGGTGAAATTCTGACACGAGAAACTTTATTTGCTAATTAGCCTGACAGATGGTTCGGCGAAAGTGAGTTTGTCATGGGCTCGACTAAGGTCCTCCTGCTTCTCGGCCTTATGATGGCGACCTTCATAACTATGGTGGGCGGCAATCCGAAGCACGATGCCTATGGCTTTCGAAACTGGTCTAATGGAAACTTCGTGCACGCTTACTATGCAGATGGAGCCACTGGCGTTTTCCTCAGCGTCTGCATATCAGTACGCTACGCTGCTTTCACAATCGGTGGACCAGATACCATATCTCTCGCAGCTGGAGAAATTCAGAACCCGCGAAAGACCATCCCGCGAGTCTCCAAGATGATCATCAATCGCATCTTATTTTTCTACATTTTCGGTATCCTCGCGGTTGGCATAATATGCAATTCGCGCGATGAACGCCTCCTGGGCGCGATCGATTCCGGCGATGCTGGAGCCGCCGCGTCGCCATGGGTTTTGGGACTCCTCAGCCATGGCACCTCGGGGTTTCTGCCAGGACTAATCAACTTTCTCATCTTACTTTCGGGTTGGTCCTGCGGAAACGCCTTTCTCTACTCATCTAGTCGCACCCTCTACTCTCTTGCTCAGGATGGACAAGCACCCAAGATCTTTCTGAGATGCACCAAAAGCGGGGTGCCATGGGTCTGTGTGACAGCAGTCACTCTCATCTCTCTTCTGTCATTTTTGGTTGCGTCGAACGAAGCAAGTGAGGTATTCTCTTGGTTCTTGGAGTTGACAACCGTCTCACTGGTCGTCAATTTCACCTGCATGTCCTGGGTCTTTCTTGGTTGGCGCCGAGCTTTGAAAGCCCAAGGAATCCGCCAAATCAGCACGAGCAAAAAGAGTTGGCTGGCCTCATTACTTGACAGAGACAACAGCGCGGAATCGGTCACGCAGATGGAGACAGTCATCTTCCCCTACATTGCACCCGGTGCTTCCTGGACTCCCTATTTGTGCATGATCCTGGGTTCGATTATCTCTTTGTTC
Organism: Colletotrichum sp. SAR11_240; assembly: GCA_025328625.1. Taxonomy (NCBI): domain Eukaryota; kingdom Fungi; phylum Ascomycota; class Sordariomycetes; order Glomerellales; family Glomerellaceae; genus Colletotrichum; species Colletotrichum sp. SAR11_240. The sequence continues at coordinate 168,327 of JAKMXA010000069.1, read as the reverse complement.
ATTGGGTTCGACATATTTTCCCCTTGGTCTACAAAAGGGTTCATTACAAGCTATTTTGGTCTTGGTTGGTTTGTTGGCATGTTCGTATTTTGGAAGATATACAAGCGCACAAGCTTTGTTGATCCCGGATCTGTAGATATTTACGCCGACGGACGAAAGCAAGCGGTTGATCATGAGTGCCGCCTCTGGGAAGAGGATCTGCAGGAGGAGCATCGAAACGAAGAGCTTGTGAAGAAGAACGTTATCCTGAGAACATGGGACAAGATTTGGGGAGATTACTAGGAAGTTCTGGAAGATAAAGCATGGGTATTACTGGAATAGCTACAGATCTTTGCCACATATTTCATAAACAGCGTCTAGGTTCTATGTGGTTATCTATCGGAAGATTCAACGTTGTTTTGTGGCATCATTCCAATCTGCAAGCGCCATATGTACACATTCCAGAATGACAGCAAATGACCGGGCAGGTTAATGAGCCTTCTAAGCATAGAAATTTGTTTCTAAGTCAAGGTTTCTTGCTATTATGCAACGACCTAGTGGCAAGGCGTGGTTTCCAGGTCCGTATACCAACTATTACGCGGCACAACAAACTACGCAGGGCATCCTCCGCCGTTGTACGCGGTACAAACAGCCCTGAATCTCTCATTCGGCTGGTCAATACCCTGGAACGTGTTCTTGCACTGCTCATCGGTCCACGCGGCACTAGTCTTGCACTGTTCAAAGAGATTTCTTAGCACTGACGCCTTTTTTCATGTAAAGCCGAGGTGACAAAGTTGGCGCATTGCCAGGATGAAACTTACAACATTGTAATTTCCGGCAGAGTTGTAGCAGATTGTTCCGCCGACCTCATCGCAAAGTCGAATAGCAGCAATGACGGCATTTCCGTTGTTGGCGATCTGGCAGTGGCAAGAAAACTGGCATGCGGCGAGCGGCATCCTTGAAATCGGTCAGCACATTTTTTATTCTCTATTGCGGGGTGCATTCTCACCATGCCGCGGCAACGAGACCGACAACGTTGAACTTCATTTTAGAGCTGAAGATGGGATGGAGAGAAGTAATAAGGGATAGAGAATGAGTTGGCGGCTTGGGCTGGTTGACAAGATTTGGTTACGAAGTTGGTGAGAGGTAATCCTTTTATATACACCTCAAATATGGATGATTCCGCAGATATTTCTACTTCACGCCATCCTTGGGCTGTTCAGTCATCTCGACATGCGTTACTCGAAGCTTTGGCCGGGAAATCATGACTCGGAAAACTCACATCTCGCCTCCGAGAATTCCGAGTGAAAATAGTAGCTGGAGAGAAAGGCCGAGACGCCCCTTGGCGCCAAGTTATCGACGGCAACGATCAAGTCTCAACGACGGACCCAATCGTGCATTGGCGGCATTGGATCTAACAGAAGGCAACTCGAAGACTTTCGAAAGTTTCGAGGTTTCTCAGAAGAGAGACAGACAGCCTGATTGGTTGGAGTATGTCGGGTAAGGCCCGTGCAGTCTTAATTAATTATAGTTGTGCTAGTTTCCATTCACGGCATCCCACCACGTTCAACACGTCCCTTGGAAAGTAATGAAATACGGAGAGGTCGCCAAGAACGCCGATCAACAATCAGATCGAACGACAAACCAAGAGTCGGTTAAGAAGCGGTGTAATACTATCAAGTGAACCGAAAACGGATAACACGGAAAGTTTGCAAGGCAAGCTTAGAGCGCTGGGAATTTAAGAGAGTTTTGTTTTATCAACCGTGGCATCCAAATCGGTCTAGTTCAGAGACCATCTCAGCCTGATCAGACTTCGTTTCAATCCATTCTTCCTACTCGGGGACAAATGCCAGGCTGTGATTGGCGATCAGTCGGCTGAACACGAGATCATCAGCCTCATTCTGGAATTATGCCAAGATGCCGAGTCTTGTGATCCAAATCAGACTGTGCGTTCTCGTCCGAAGAGCCCGCTTCCTGAGGTCAAGTCTTTGCTCCGACATCGACAACTATTAATACTCTAGAAGTCTCCATGATGATCAACATATTTTCTTGCATCAAAACATTGTGGTCTCACTGAATTGAAAACTTCATCTCAAACCCCCTTTCTTTCGCCATCATGCAGATCAACTTCAACGCCGTGGCTCTCCTGGCCATCGCCATGCCCTTGGTGGCCGCCGCACCTTCCGAGGGAAACGTTGATGCCAGTCTTTCCAAGAGACAGAGGCAGTACCAGTGCGAGACTTCCAACGATCTTGGTGCCTGCAACAACGCCATCACCAAACTTCGAGGCCACGAAGCCAGAGGCTGTGATGTCTGGTGTAAGTTCTGGCTTCCGAAAACTTTGACAGTGATACTCACCAAAGTTCCTCCCTAGCTTGCATCGGAGCTTTCGCTGCTGTTATTCCAACTTGCGCAGCTGCCGTGGACGAACTATTCCTGAGTAAGCCGCTGTTCTCTCGTCATTGGACTTGAGGCTGACGTATTCTAGACCCGGTGGCCGACCTTGCCTGCCTTGGAGCCGTTGCAAACTTCCAGGGCCCTTGCAAGGATTGCGAGCCGTTCTAGAGGGACCCGAAAGCTAGATCCACAGTGTCTTTGTGACGGAATTAGCTGTATACGGTGCAAGTTGAAGCCATAATCAACCTGCCTGGCCTGAAGCAGAGTAGTGAGGCTGGAAATGAAGAAACAAAACGCCATGTTCCTGATGTTGAGCATCGACCACGAACACTCAAGCCATTCATAGGTTGTGTTAGACTCAATAAAGACTCGTCGTGCATAGGTCCACAGGTGTCTGTTTCACTGAATTATCCGTAGGCTCATACCCCGAGAATCGAAAATAAGACACAAAATGTACATATCATGGGGCTTTATTTATGTGTGAAAAAGCTTTGCTTACTTGGTAGACTACCTTATGATTGTGTAACTTGAAAGGCGATGCAGCCAACGCGGGGGAAGGCAGTGAGGAATAACAGGAGTAACGAAAACAAACCAAAACGAAATAGTGAAAGGTTATAGTTAGTGTTTTTTTGCAGATGACTGCAAGTGTCTGCCCGGTCAGTCAAGCTCGTACAAGACCTAGGGAGAGGGTCATATCCAAACCTGCATCTGCCGGCATAAGGTTATTTACTGAGTGCCACTGAAAATGACAGCACTGCCGTTTGTGGAACGACTGTGGCGCTCTCGTGCAGCGTCAGCGAATAACATTGTCTCGCAAGCTGGCGAAATTATTGGTCCGTATCTCGATGGCAAGGCACTGCTGCAATCATGCGGCACAATGGCAAGTCTCGGTAAGTTGTCCTATGGGGGGCCACCAAGACAAGCAGGCTCGGGCTGCCGTTCCATCCAGTAATACCAACAAATCAGCCGCTTTCGCAAAAACGGAAACATCAGGCTGCACAACCGCGCACAATCTGTTGACATCGTTCGTCTACCATCCCAACGTTCAGCATGACGGGCAAAGACAGATCCCGAAAGAGACCTCGGGTTTCGCGCCCACCGAATCGTTATGAATCGTCGTATCACGACAAGCGAAGTCGAACAGGTCAGGGTCAACGAGTATCCACGCGCGTAGTCCCATCGCGTTCTTCCTCGGCCCCTAGTAGCGAGCCGAGTCCCGATGGTCGAGCCTCAGGTGATCGAGTTCTTTGTCGGCGCGAACAAATGAAGCCGACTGACCAAGATGAAAAGATTCAGAAGGTTCAGAGCAGCAGCCCAGATATCGTCCTCATACCACAATTGATTGGCGCCGCGAGATGTGCCGTCTTCTAGACGTGTCGCCACATATCCCCGATGACGATCTTTTGGACGCGATGGAATCCGCCTCGAACTCACTGAGGGAGGCGGAGAGGCTGAAATACAGGGTTCTACAACAACAGGGTCCGCCGAAATGCGAGGTCATCAACAAAATCTATTGCCACGATACCAGAACAGAGAATCTCTACCTTGACGAGCCCTGGGTGGTAGAGAGCGGCCGATTCAATGCTCACCTGAGAGGGAGTCATGCCGTTCCTCATCTAGAGTTACACCTGGAGAGAAACAAGGAGATCACGTTCATTGTCTACCGCCACTTCGAATGTTGCAGAGTTCCGCCGCCCAAAGACTTCAACTACCACGGACGTGTGACGAGTTTTCTCGACTCCGATCCTTCAAGCTTTCTGAAGACTGAAAACATCAGTCTCATCTCCGAGGAGCTCTCAGAAGGGCTGAGAGAGGTAGCAGAGGGTGTCTTGGTCGGCATTCCGCATCCCAAATTCAACAGGCAATTTGATGACCAAATTGCTTACCCGTATCTCTGGTGGTTTCATCGTCGACACGACATTGAAGTGTTTGCTGAAAATCTTCCCCAGTTAGAAAGAAATCATCTAGCTGTATTTCAGCAGTATATACAGGATCGTTTGGCGAAAGATTGGGGCATGGTAGACTCGTTGCTGGGCAGTGGCAGGATCACTGCTGAGTACATCCAATATCTTTTCGTATGTCGAACCGTACCTCCGAGCCTCACATGCTTACCTCACTAGGTACCAAACCAAGTCTTGATTTCCAAGACGGAGGGCTCAAATCAGCACCAACTTAGAGGAGTTATTGCCACTCATTGGCTTGAGATCTTGCGCACTTCTGCGCAAGGATTCGAAGCAGTTATTCCTGTCAGCACCTGGGAGTTCAGGGGAACTTTCTACCAGGATCAGCAAAATATAATAATCGACAAGCTTCCAGAATGCGATGGAGATGGTTCCTTCGCGGTCTCCGACCTCATGCCAGTTTACCCGATAGAGTATGCCCCCCTAGAAACTGTCCAAGCGTTGGAGAAACGTGGAAGAATGTTCTGGAAGTGTCGGCATCGCAATTATGTGTCCTCTTCTCGATTCTCGGATGACAGCTTGAAGGCTTCGGTAGATTATTGCCTAAATGACTTACCCCTGATTGCGGCTGACTAAAGTACTGCAGGCCGATTCGCGATTCATGGTAGACTACCGCACATACAGACAAATGCATCCTAGTGAAGGGCCTATTAGTGATGACCACACTGGATACGAGATCACGCACGACGACGATTTTGACCATAACGACGGTGACTTCTTCATGTGCCTCCCCACAAGAATACCGGGATTCAATATGCAAAAGAAGGAATGGGGTAAGTTCGACTTGGAAATGTGCGTTTTACCACTTATGCTTAGATACTGACTACTATTAGTCAATTTGGATGTGGAATTCATCAATGACGTGGAATGGAATGATCAAGCATTCGAGCACTTGGTTATAGATACGGCGACCAAGGAGTTGGTTAAGGCAGTGGTTACCACTCAGCTAAGGGCCGAAGAGAACACGGACCTTATTCGCGGAAAGGGCAATGGTCTTTTCATCTTGCTTCATGGGTGCGACTGTTTTAGCTACTTCTATCTTCCTACGTCCTATCCGCTAACGGTTGCAACAAGTGGCCCGGGCACAGGGAAAACCTTGACAGCTGAAAGGTATTTTAAAACTCTCTGGTCTGTTGGAAGTGAACTATGAAACTGACATAAGAAGTGTTGCTGAAATTGCCAAGAAGCCGTTGTACAGAGTCACATGTGGAGACATTGGGACTAAGGCAGAAGAGGTTGAGAAAGTCAGTGCGAGTAATTACTGGAGACATATTGATTCCGTTGTTGACGAATCTCAGTACTTGGATACTGTCCTGCTGCTTGGAAAGACTTGGGGTTGCGGTAAGGCTTCCCCAGCTCTAATGACGTCCAGTTTCATCCATTCATGAGCTTATTTTCACAGTGGTTCTTTTGGACGAAGCAGATGTCTTTTTGGAGGAGCGTACTCTAAAGAATCTTGAAAGGAATGCTCTCGTATCAGGTAAGTACACTTTCAGAAATGCGTTCCCCGCAAGTGGGAGGTGGTAGGAGGGCAGGCCATGTGGGAATTAAACATATGCGCGATATGCGGCTAATCACCGTTTCGCAGTGTTTCTTCGGGTGCTAGAATATTACGACGGTAAGTAGCTCACAGCGCATCATTCTAGTGTCGCTGGTGTCTTACATGCCCTCTAGGAATTTTGATCCTGACAAGTAACCGGGTTGGAACTTTTGATGAAGCATTCAAATCTCGTATTCAGCTCAATCTCAGGTACAAGAATCTGAACGAGCGGCAACGCCTTCAGATTTGGACCAACTTCATCGACCGTATCGAGACGCTCGACAAGCATAGAATCAATTCTTTAGATATCTCAGAGCATAGCAGCAGTTTTCAGCAGGACATCGGTGTAAACTCGGAGGAAATTCGTCAGCATCTCCCAGAGCTTGCGACGGCGAATTTGAACGGTCGAGAGATTCGAAACGCAATCTCCACAGCGCGACAATTAGCTGTATATCGCAAGATGCCCCTTGAATACGAGCATATAGCTTGTGTGATTAGCGAGGCTAGCAAGTTTGATGAATATTTGAAGGAGTTGAGCCAAGGATATACGGCGGACGACATTAGGAGAGGTAGGGGGGAGCGGTAAATGAAAGACCCAGCAAGACTTCATAGAATATCACCGCGCAGTTTTCGTCCGTTTCAAACGTCATATCTCTTCATCTCGGGATGGCTAGTGACAATTCTACTATACTATTGTTGAACCTCCTGAATTGCCAACCTCGGGCATTTCGTACTGACTTCGGATTCGAGCCAAGCCCGTCTCATTCTTATCGGACGAGTAACTTTCGACAGGGGGATCAAGGGAAAACAGAGTGGGAGACGATTGTCGCGGAGGCCGACGCGAGACGCAAAAGGGATACATTGAACGTTGACCTTGAGCGCATGAGTCGAGCCACTGGTACACCGCATCACCGGCTGGCTTTAGTCCGTCCAATCCTAGAAATCCGGTGTAGGCGGATCTATCCTATTGGGGCACTAGACGCGAGTGAATACATTTGGTCCAAGAAAAGATGTTGCAAAGTTTAGGATACTATGCAAGACTCGCAGCGGACAGAATTTACAACACAGCGTTAGGCAATACTTGGGATTCAGTCCACGTATGAACAGACCTCTCCTCAAAGTTGGCATACTATCTACAGAGGCAACTGAGAATGTAAAATCCTTTTGACACCTGTTCCTAACTAAATGGCTCTTAGCTTGCACGAGAAAATTCTTCCCAGTTTTCTATCGACATGCTCTCTCACAACCTGGATTTCTTGTTCAAATTTGATTTGTCACTTGTTCCGCCATTTAACCGCAGCCGCCTGCGCCCCTACCCCGCCTCCGCCACTACAGGCTGACAACCCACGATCAGCAGGACATTTCAAGGCCCCATTCTGCATCAAAGCCTCTGGGACTGCATTGATGCAACGCTTGCACTTTGTACCCAACCCAATCAACGGCACTTGATGATTCAGTTTAGGAAGAGTATAGATACGTTCACGAGATCGGCTTGCAGCTTTAGCACCCGCTTCGAAGGCCCAAGGTAGCGGCGGGCCATAGAAACAATCAAGCCGCCCGACTCCTTGCGCTGAAGGATATAAACTCAAAGATGGAGATAAACCCAGGTATGATTTTTATGCTTAGAGCTTCTTACCATCATGCTCAAAGCGATCGTAGGGCTTCACATTGGGAATACGCCATCCTCTCGTCAAGTGCCGTCTAACGTGCCAGGAAGAAGAAATCGACAGGGCTCTTTATCGCGGATAACAAATAAGCCGAAGGAATATGATTCAGGGAGGCATGAGGAGGCACCTGACGCAGGAAGAGACACAGCGACCCCGAGACACTACTACTACGGCGGTCCCGTACCCAACTACTTGCCGACTGAGAGATCCGAACGACAGAGAGTGCCGTACGATATAAGGCGCAACGAACAGAACAAATTTCCTCCACCCAGCAGCAGGTCACATCAACTTTCCAGGAGATCTCCAAGTCCACTTTACCGGGAAAGGGTTATCCGTCGCAAAAGATCTATCAGTCCACCCAACTGGGAATATGAAAGGTTCATCCGTCGCAAGAGATCTATCAGTCCAGTCTATTGGAAGAATGGATCTTTGGAGCCGGACTTCCTGCAGACACGTGTGAAAGAGTCTAACAGCATACCCCAGCCTCAATCCATGGCATTTATCAACTCGCGGTCAATAATTCATTCCACTATTTCAAAGGATCTTACAGCTAGCGGCGATGCTCTACAAGCATCTCAACTCGCTGAACTTGGCCACAAGCTGTCTCGTTGCCCATCAGATAGTGGCAAGAGCCACCATTCCAAGAAAAGAAAGAGGTCTGAAGACGATGACAGTCTTTCTGAACATTATAAGTTCAGAGAGAAGTCCAGCTTCAAGGAGCCGCCTGCCCAGGCACCAGCCTATAACATTGTTGAAGCCGGGCCGACTGGCCACGTTTATTCCCAGCATCCTCCGACGCACTCGTCCCCTAAGGACAGTTCGCCGCCTAGGGTGACCAGAGCAACTTCCTTAAGTGGCAGCCATGGCCGCCCGATTCCTGGCCTACAGAGGGCTCAGACCTTTCACGCTAGTGCAGAAGATTTGCACAGCCAGGGCCGCCCACAGATATTTTCTCAGGCTACCGGAGAAGAATATTCGGAATCTGAGGATGAGCCGCGTCATTCTCGAAGGGGCAATTCGATTTCTACTACATACAAGTCTAGTCGTTCGAAAGGTTATAAAGTCAAAGCCGGGCGGGCTGTCCCAGTCGAGTCGAAATGGTCGTACTACTACCGTGATGAGTCCCCGCCTCGCGAGAGGTACTACGTCGAACGCCCGTCGATGAACCGGGGATCAAGCGGCTACTCGGGCTTCAGCGACAACGTCAAGACCTCTGCTTCCTACAACCTCGCAGACGTCACTTACAGTGACATCCCCCGCAAGGTCCTTTACCCCTACTAGGAATACGCTGGGTACGCTAAGGATGTTCGTTGCGTAGGATCTCAGAAAGAGAATAGGCATTGGAGCTCCCCGATACAGAAAGGTGGCTAGAGGAGCAGCGATTAAGTCTATGTCACGACCGGGTCTATAAGCTCCTGATCATGTTAGGGGGACTTGTCATTATTGCAGGGTCAACATGAATTTAACACTCTTCTCTGCCCAAGTCGTTTAGTTGATTCTCAATTAAGTCATACTGTGTGTTTCTAATGATTGATTCAATTCTTCTACATGTACCACTCCTGAATAAGAGCCTTTGTGCAAGCAGCTGCTGTGCCAGCAGCATAGCCCTGCCACTTCTTGTGTTTATGGCTGTCGGCATAGTCGCAGACAGACTTGATGACGAGACACGGAAAAATATCCCAAACACCTGCCCCTTCCATTTCAAAGGCAATTACACCCTCCTCATCAGCGATGATATCCCGATGATTTCCAGACTTCATGACCTGATCTCCGCAAGCAATGTATCCAAAGTGAACAGCCGGCTCGGATGCCATTTCGCCCCGCAAGATAGCCTCTAGCCGTTTACGAGAGATGACATTTACCTTGTCGCAGGCAAGCTCATCGCACGTTGAACTTCTTGCCACTTTACAAATTGTGCTGTCGGAACAGACACCGCACAGGTCGGGGTTGCGATGTCGGTGCGTATATGTCCCTTCAAAAAGCAGATCATCCTTAGCGCCAAGATATCCTACCTCTTCTCCAATCTCTTGTTTCAGAGTCTGGACGTAGGCGGCCATTCTATCTTGTAGCCTCCGCCGCCCAAGGCGCCCCTTGAGCTTACTCAGTAGGCCTCTCAGTGCGATGGGCGGCTTTCCGAAAATATCGGAAGCAGAGTCCCTCCTCATGAAGCGATCCGGGTAACGCCGACCGTAGTCGTATGCTATCAGACCTTCACTAATGATGACGTCTCCAAGCAAAATCTCCGTCTTTCCCTTGTTGCAGAAGGGCACTCCTCCACAAACACCAACCACGAGAGCCAGTTTTAGGTTGGGAAAGCTGCTGCGGCAGTTGGTCGCTACTATGGATGCGCTCATCTTGCCCATGCCGGGCATATGGACCAACACGGTCGCAAACCTCCCAAAGATTCCGAATGAGTATGCGTTCGTATCACCCGGTGATCTCATGTCGGTGGGCTCAAGATCTTCCCAATGTTCTTCGAAGAGGGCATGGACAGCGTCGGCTTCGAGAGTGAGGGCACAGACGATTGCAAGCTTGATATGATGTCGATTCTTGGTCTTTTCAGTGCCGTCTGTAAGCTCTTGGTTTGTCTTCGATGGGTTCGACGTGTTTCCGTGCAAAAGGGTTGAGGTTAGAGGAGTCGAAGGTGATTGAGCATCAAGTGACACAGACGTTGGAAGACAGGTGATTGAGTTGTCGACGTCCGATATACTGGATTTACCTTTTACTAATGCGCTATCCTGTGACGAGATGTTGAACACGTTGGAAAGAGACGATTCTTCAACAGATGCAACGGCCACATCTTCCCTGCTATTTCGTAGTGTTCCAAATCAGCAACTTCCGCAATGAGCCACGCGGCTGGTAGATAGTTTACCTCGAATCGTCGGACACCGTGATTATCTCGGGCTCTATTGTGGCTTTCGGGGCTGCTGTGGGGGGCTGCTCCGGTCGTTCCTGGGGCGTGCAACGCGCTGAGACGCGGAATGTGGTATTTTCGTTCATGGGCTTCCAGTCGATGACCAATTCAGACATCAGACCCCGATCCATGCCATCGAGAAGAGGACCGGGACACATTATCAATGCCTGAAATCGGATTCCAACTTTCGCTTTCAGCACGCTTGAAATCGTTAAGAACGTCGAAGGCCATTCGTTAATAACTTTCCGTCCCATGGGGATTTTATCTGTGATCTCAACAATCACAGAGATGCGGCTGCTGTCTGAGTTGATACAGGCAGCCTCTAGGATTCGAAACCAATCTTCCTCAGTTTTAGCCAGTACTAAAGACTCCAGAAGCCTTTTCAGTGTCAGCGCCGAGATTGTTGGTCGAATGTGAAACAATGCTTGGTAAACAAGCTGTTGAAGAATGAATGTAGGTGTCTCCTGACACTGAAGGAAGTCTTGGAATGGCTGAGGGAGACCACATAATAGCATGTGAACAACTATGCAGCTCATTTCAAGGTGCCGTATGAGCTCCATGGAGAACCTTCGAAAGCGAGAGAATCCTCGAGGTGGAATTTGCAGATATGCGCATGGTGGATCACCAAACATAATCCACTGTTTCATTCTCTCGTTTGTCCAGAGACCATCTGTGTTGATCATGTCCTCCTCCGAGAGCGATCTGTCGGCAAGATCAATGAATGCATGCAGTTGCTTCAGCATATTGGGTGCATGAAAGAAAGGATCCCCAGGTCTGGCCGCCTTCAGAAAACTCCCCAAGAAGCTTTCATAGGGAGAGAAGTCTCCTTGAGAAGGGGGAGAGAAACCCTCTCGAGGAGGGGGGTCATGGGTAGGTAGCTGGCAATGAATTTCTCCACTGCGAGCCTCTTTGTTATTGAGGCATTCTGTTCACAATGTTAAAGGGTGTAGAGCAGCAGTAAACACTTGATGATGTACTCACTCCATAGGAATCCTTCAAACTGGGTCAAGTCTTTTTCATAAAGGGGGTATCCATGCACAAGATGGGCTCGAAGATGCAAAAGTCCGGGATTGTGCAGAACATTTAGCCATACTTTTTGGTGTTGGATCTGTAGTCTAGTCTCTTCTAGGAGAACATTAAGGGTCGTCCAATTCGAGTCCATCAAGTCAGAGACTACCTGCCCTTTATTTTCGTATGTCCCTATTTGTTCGACATTCAATATAAGCAAGCGAGGTTTGGGAGTCGAGATGAGGAGACAACTAACAACTCGAGGGGGGAGAGCGGCAGGATAATCGACGGCTGAAACGAAGACAGAACCACAGGAAAGGCAGGCGCCGTAGCACAATCAAAATTAGTAGTCTATAATTTTTCTAATGCTGAATGATATCGGAGTCGCGATGCTCCGCAGCAGATATAGAAAATTTACGTGCAATGTTGAAGGTGAAGAGGGGTAGAGAGGGGCGAAGTCAGGCGTTTGCAGGCGCTTATTAGCGTGATAACAAGGCAGATGTTCAGGATTGGATGCCACCAGGCGACCAATCACAGTACTTACACAGGGCGCTGCTTGGTCAGGCTACCAGGCCATTACGCGGGCACTAAATAGGCACCTAGACATAGCTGTCCGAGGGAGGATTACGAGAACCGAAGAATTTGATAATAGAATACCTGCACCAGTCGTGTCTCATTCTTCATTACCAAAACGCCGTCCGAACTAACTGATACTGACTGATTCTTAGGGAAAGGCACCGTCCAATCAAAGCAAAGCAGAGAACTTCAAATCGCCCAATAAATCTCCACCTGAACGCTCTCAACATTATTGCGCCAACCACCAAACCGAGCCTTGCCCCAAACGGTGACAACATCGCCCAGCTTCAAGCTGCGGACAAAGTTGCCTGTGCCCGTACCCTTCCCGCGACCGATTTCCGCCAGACGGTCGCCCTCGGGCGAATCTGGGTGGATATCGTCCGTCCATGACCAGGTCACCTCATGGTCCACAAACTCCCTATGCGCTGTCTTATTGGCCTGGATCTTGAGGTTATCCAGGGCGTGGATGTGGTGGTGGTAGGCCGTCATTGAAGAAGTGGAAACAACGGGGGGATACACGGATTGGAGACCGCAGGTGCAGAAGTTCGAAGCTCTACCACCGGGTGTATTGCTGCTGTCCGACGCCTCGGGTTCGGGGGGTGGGCTCGGTGATGATCGTTTGCAAGAACCGTCGCCTGTATCCAAAATGTCAGTGTGCTGTCATCTTTTTGAGCAACAGGAATAACCTACACTTGCGCTCCTCGTCGAACTTCTCCAATCCCGCCTCAAACCAAGTCCACGATCCCCCATACGTGCCCTTATCTTCGTGGCTGCCACCCCAACCTTGGTCCTTGCTCCGCAACTTGAACACAATCTTTCGAACCGGGTGGGTCAGCGCGGGCGGCTGCGTCATGGACCCCTCGAAGTATTCCCTCGGGGCTTCGCGCGTAGGCAGCGTCGGACTGGACTTCGGCTCCATGAGAGTCAAGTTCTGCAGGGGCCCTTCCACGGCCGAGCCGTCAACATCTTTGGGCGGGAGCGGGGCCGTCTTGAATGCCTCCCCGACCTTGCGGTAGTCGGTGAATCCAATCGGGGGACATCTAAGAAGGAGCTTGTTCTCGCCATTGGGGTCTCCGCCGACGATGCCGGCGCCGCCGCGGGGCACGTTGACTTGCCATGCCATGGAGGCCTCGGAATGCGGCCAGTACTCGGCTTGGTCGAAGATGAGGTCGAGGAGCTCGGGCGGGAACTTGGCGGCCTTCTCCAGCATGACTCTAACAACGAGCACATCGGCCAAAGTGGGTTTGTATTCGCCGGGAATTTGTTGGGTTGATGATTGGCCCTCGGGGCCGTTGTTGTCGGGGAACGCCATGGCTCTAGCGAGGAACGCACCTGCTGCAACTGTCGCGAGAGGTCTGGCGTATTGTTGTAAAGTCGAGAAGAAGTTCGACATAGGTATGTATGTCACTAGAGTTTCTTTTGAGGAGCGGATGGAGGGGTAGTGAATGTAGGCAACGGTGTAGAGAGTGGCGTACGCGTCGGTTGCGTGTGGCGGAGGCGACGTCAGTTCATCACTGTGCTGGCCAATTTCAGGGTCGATGGGAGGCCGCTAGAGCACTGGTGCCACTAGCTAAACGGGACCTAAGGTTAAATTGACGTCAGTGCGGCGTGGGGATTCACAGCGGGGAAGCTGTGGTCCAGAACCTGCGACAAGCACATGCTGCGACTTCACATGGTGAATGACATTCTGACCTGGACCTGGAGATTGAAACAGTAATGCTAATGTTTCTGCTAACTAGCTAGTATTCAGTACTCTCTTCAAATGCACGCCCCCAAACATGTCTCTCGAGCTCTTGTTGCGCGTACATCGCCAATATCCCCAGACCAGCCTGCTAATTGGACTTCACAGACGACGTCATCGTCCGGCGCTGCCATTCAGCCGTCGGAGGCGGTTGTAAACCTCTTCTCTTCTTCATAGTTGTTAGGTCATAGCATGCATCTTAGATATGCGCCTTTACCTCCTGCAGACATGACGGCCTACCGCTCCTGATGAAACTACCAACTCATCCAGCCATTCATTGAGGAAAATAATGGCACTGGTTCTCGGATTAAATGTCTCCTGTCTTCCGCAGGTCTAAAAGAAATCTCCACTTAATTTCTATCAACTCCAAAGGGGCCGAAGTTAAAATCGAAAGCCTGGTTGCTTTTTCATGGAGGAAACTGTCAAAGTCGAGGTGGAGGTCGCTGTCCTTGACCCAGTAAGTGGTCTACAAATGACAGCGGATCAAGATGAGCCATATCTTCCGGACTATTCATGGCGAATGGTCTGTTCTTTGAGGAATCTGAGGGCAGGAGAGGGGCCTGGGATCTGGGACAGACTGAAGGAGCCGTAGGACGCCCGTCGGGAACCGTCGCGTTGCTCAGCTCCATGTGGCTCCTGCCTTCGTGCTTGACGGAACTGACTGAACAAGCGGGCTGATCTTCCAGACTCGCCGGCTGTGTTGTCTTTTGAGATGGTGCCGGGAATTTTGGAGCAGGGTACAGGATGTGTCAGGGGTAAGACGGAGATCTGAGGGTATGTCGGGCGACGAGACGAAGGAACCGATGATTGAGAATGGCTGGAAATGTTTGGTTGTTTGGTGTTCACTATTCTTCGCAACGACGAACGGCCTGGTTGCCATATTCTGCAGTTTTGGATATGTGCCACGTGCTCGTCAGAAATGCTGTGTTTCTTGCCGCAGATGCAGAAGAAAGGACCTTTATCATGCTTCACTTTACATTCCCTTAGATGCCGGATGTAATTGTCCTGACGTGTGTATGACTTACGACACGTACACGAGGATTTACTGTTGATATGGGCCGCTCGTATATGCCGTAGCAAATCTTTAGTATCACTTCTCGTAGTGCCGCAGAATTCGCATGAAACAGGGCGAATGGAGTTGTTCGCCCGGCCGGGTGCCATGGCGTTGTTGGACGGGAGCAGGGCAGTACCGCCTTTGGCACGATTTTTAGAGAATCCGCCAACGTGTATGTTTCTCGACTCGGCGGTCCAAGTCCCTTGATGGTTATTCTGCTCGAAGGAAAGCATCAGGCCTGTGTGAATACACGCCCCTTATTGTGTTTTCCTCCGATCGGGAGAGAGTGGGTATCCGCCTTCAGATCTGTTGCCCAGCTTTTGTCAACCTTTCGACGGCTCGCAGACGGCGATCAGGGATCGGCATGATAAGTCGACAGCGCGCGTCGACAGTGGTTTACAGAAATGATGTTGAAGGGCTCCTGTATTATTATTTCCGAATATCACTGAAAAGTTCGGATTGTGAGCCGTCGGAAAGCTGCTCGACATGGAAGGGAAGGTAAGAAGGCACGAAAAAAACGAAGGGAAAAACTGGCAGTGTTGCTGCCTAGCAATGAGCGCGGCCAATAAAACTTCGTCTGGGTTGTACGCCCTGATTTCAGAGAATCTTGCGGCACCATCACCAGGGAAAGTTCTTCGGAGGAGAAACGCTTTAAGGTGAAGATTTAGGTGGTATACTTAGCATCCCCATCCTTGGGCTTACAAGTCTTACTAGGGATTCTTTCAGTTTATGACAGCGGCAAATGGTTAAGCGGACGGAGAATGTTGCGACTGATGTCATGAAACGACCCTCAATCACCTTACTTATCGCTTATCGTCACGTGAGATTGCACCATCGTCGCCGCCGACAATGGAGCTCTAAGCAACTCCAGCTTACAAACCCGGCCGCGGGAAACACCAAGGACGGCCGCTATATCTTTGTCAATGGCCCATGATTCCCTCTTGTGCCCCTTCATAGCTTCAATCCCGTCACAATTGTCGCCATGAAGTGCCAAAGACTCGCCTCAGCGGCCCTGCGCCAGGCTCGCGCCCCAATTCCCCGCACCAGCACCCCCGCCGCGATTCGGAGCTCTGCCACAGCTCTCAGCACCCAACAACCCACGCGCGCATTCCACTCCAAGCCGGCGCGCAAAGCGTCCAACAGCCCCGGCGATGCCTCGAACCCGGCGATGGCGTTCCCGTGCCTCGACGCCCTCGAGAACCGGTCCGCGACACTAGAAGCCAAGTTCGAGTCGAGCAACGAGCCCTCGTACACGGCCGGCGCAACGGAGACGTACCACTGTGAAGAGCCCCTCCTTCTCGACTGGGGCGGCGTCCTGCCCGAATTCGACATCGCGTACGAGTCCTGGGGTAAAATGAATGCGGACAAGTCGAACGTAATCCTCCTCCACACCGGTCTGTCGGCGTCGTCGCATGCGCATTCTACGGAGAGCAACCCGAAGCCTGGCTGGTGGGAGAAGTTCATCGGCCCAGGCCTTGCGCTTGACACGGATAAATACCACGTAATCTGCACAAACGTAATCGGAGGATGTTATGGTTCGACAGGTCCTAGTAGTATTGATCCTGCGGACGGCCAGCGATATGCGACACGGTTCCCGATATTGACAATGGAGGACATGGTGCGCGCGCAGTTCAGGTTGTTGGATGGC
This sequence comes from Colletotrichum sp. SAR11_240, assembly GCA_025328625.1. Taxonomy (NCBI): domain Eukaryota; kingdom Fungi; phylum Ascomycota; class Sordariomycetes; order Glomerellales; family Glomerellaceae; genus Colletotrichum; species Colletotrichum sp. SAR11_240. Next base: position 151,842 of record JAKMXA010000069.1, on the reverse strand, counting down.
CTCGGCGTGGAGAAGCTGTATGCCAGCGTTGGCTCCAGTATGGGTGGAATGCAGTCGCTTGCTGCGGGTACGCTATTCCCCAACCGCGTAGGCAGGATCGTGTCCATTAGCGGTTGCGCGAGGAGTCACCCGTACAGCATTGCGATGCGCCACACGCAGCGACAGGTGTTGATGATGGACCCGAACTGGAACAGAGGCTTCTACTACGGCAGGGTGCCGCCCCACGCTGGTATGAAGCTTGCGCGAGAGATCGCGACTGTTACATATCGCTCCGGACCTGAGTGGGAGCAGCGCTTCGGAAGGAGGAGGGCGGATCCCAGCAAGCCACCAGCTCTGTGCCCAGACTTCTTAATTGAGACGTATCTCGATCATGCCGGGGAGAAGTTCTGTCTCACCTACGACCCTAACAGCTTGCTCTACGTCAGCAAGGCCATGGATCTTTTCGATCTTGGACGGGAGAACCAGGTGGCTGCCAGCGCGAGGAGAGCGGAGCGCGAGAAGCTGCTGCAGTCTGGTGTCGAGCCCACAAGGAACGATGCTGCTTGCAGTCTGACCCTCCCCGAGAAGCCTTACGAGGAGCAACCGGAGTCGAACGCGGGCGCATCAGATCAGCCCGCCGAGGTGTCGTCGAGACCTCCCGAGGACCTGATCGCCGGTCTCTCCCCGCTGAGAGACACCCCAGCCCTCGTCATCGGCGTCGCCAGCGACATCCTCTTCCCAGCGTGGCAGCAGAGGGAAGTCGCGCAGGCCCTCAAGCTGGCGGGTAACCGAAACGTGGCACACATCGAGTTGAGCGAGGAGATGAGCTTCTTCGGTCATGACACATTCCTCCTGGACCTCAAGAACATTGGCGGAAATCTAAAGAACTTCCTGGGCTGAGTGTGAGTTGGTGGGTCCTTGCCTCTGGCGACAATGGAACCAGCTTCGCGCGCACCTTAAAGTCGCCCGCACCTCTCCGGCCACCCGTCGACCCTTTCATCCCATCCGAGCTGCAGTACCCTTTATCTAGGGCTGAATCACTCTCATCCGCAACCCCAGAGACTAGCACGCAGTTGACGACGGGCGTTGGTGGCCGAACACGTACCCTCGGCGCAAAAACAGTTCGGCTGTTTTTCATAGGAATGAACTGGGGACGCCCAGTTCAATTCCGAACTTTTTTGTCTTTTTTGCAATTTTGCTTTTTACCTAAGTGTCCTACGAGGTTCAGATTGCCTCTGGGAACAGTTTTAAAGCTGATTACGGGTGGTTGCGGTGTGTGGGAGAGGAGGATTCTTCTACTTTTGTCACATCACCATCGCGAGTGTGGGAAGGGAGTTGGAGGAAGGTGTGAGGGCGGTTTGCATTTGCATAGCATAAACAGCATAAGGCAGGCAGGAAAAGCACAACTGATGAATGAAACGTTCTACAAATCGCAATACACACACATATCAATCTGTTTTATGATATCTACCCCGGCGAACTGTCATCCTGCACTTTTTACAATTTTATCGTACCTTCTTCCTCCCTTTGGCGCAACGCCATCGGCAGAAAGACCCCACTAAACCAACACTTGAAGTCTGACGTCAACCTGTCATTCACTTACACTTACATTCGACAACACTTGTGCAAGTCAATAAGGTCAATTGCGAGGCAGTATGAGCACGTTCGCGCTTGCTTTAAAACGCTTTCCACATATCTTCATTCCTTCATCCAGGAATATTCTGAGATCAGCCACATTTTCTCAACGCGTCAACCAGGTTCACTCCCGACTCGTCAGAACAATGTCGACAATCACGCTCAAAGATCACGGCATCCAGGTCAAGCTGCCGGAGGGCCTCTCCGAATCCCAGCTTCTCTCCTTCCGACCCTTCAACGTGAGATTGTCTCCATTTTCTGGTTCATTCATGCATTCTAATTTCTAACATACATACCAGAACTGGCTCTCTCGCCTCACCAGCTCCCTCACCCTCCAATCCAAAACCGCCTCCCACCCCTTCCACGCCGATCCCTACGCCCTGCGCAGCATCACCGTCCAAACCTACGACGTCTTCGGCTCCTCGCGCATCGGCTTCCTCAAGCTCACCGCCGACGTCTCCAACGCCGCCGGCGAGACCCTCCCTGCAAGCGTCTTCCTGCGCGGGCCCAGCGTCGCGATGCTTCTCATGCTCGTCCCCGACGACGCCCCGGACGAGCGCTACGCCGTGCTGACGGTGCAGCCGCGCGTGCCCGTGGGGAGTCTGTCGTTCGTGGAGCTGCCAGCGGGCATGGTGGATGACAGCGGCAGCTTCGCGGGCGCGGCGGCGAAGGAGCTGAAGGAGGAGTGCGGGATTGAGATTCACGAGGACGAGTTGACGTGTTTGAGCGAGCTAGCGGGCGCGGGGAGGGCGACGGAGGGGGAGGAGGAGGGGTTGGCGGAGGCGATGTTCCCGTCGGCGGGCGGGTGTGATGAGTTCATTACGATTTATAGTCATGAGAGGCGGGTGTCGAGGGGGCAGCTGAGGGAGTGGAGCGGGAAGTTGACGGGGTTGAGGGAGGAGGGGGAGAAGATTACGTTGAAGATTGTGCCGATGGGAGAGCTTTGGAGGGAGGGGGCGAGGGATGCGAAGTGTCTTGCTGCGGTGGCGTTGTGGGAGGGACTGAGTAGGGAAGGGAAGGTGTGAGAAGTTTCGGTTCGTGGGAATCACTCAGGTCACAGCCTCATCGCACGAAGCATCAGAAATAACGAGAAGAGGAGAGGGCGTTTATAGCTTGAATTTCTTGGCTAGCTCGATGCCCTCTGCGATGGTACCCACGCGTGCGTCGATAGCATAGCCTTCCTTCTCCAGGCGGACGCATTCAGACCAGAAGTCGGTCAGGGGCACGGTGAAGACCTCGATGAACTCGCTCTCCTCCAGCTGCGGCACGGGGTTCTGGTTCTCGGGGAGGGAGGTATCGATCGTGACGTGGATCATGCGGAGGTTGGTGTTGCAGAAGCCGGGGTCTGGAGCACTCGTAATCAGCAACACACAAATAATGACAAGAGAAAGAGACTAGCATACCGTTGAACATGATGGGCGTGGTCTCCGACGCGACACCGACGTACCCCGTCTCCTCCTTGAGCTCTCTTACGGCAGCCTGCTCGGCGGTCTCGCCCTCGTCGACGAGCCCCGCTGGGACCTCGATGCAGATCTGGTCGATGGGCGGGCGGTACTGCTTCTGAAGGATGATCTCGGGGCCGGAGGGCTTCTCGAGGATGGCGACGATGCCGACGCCGTCGATGTCGCCGGACTTGGGGCGGGTGCGCCGCTCGGCGGACTCCCAGGTGCGCGGGGTGCCGTTCTGGTCGGTGTAGTTGATCTTGGAGAGCTTGATCCAGCGGGCTTCTGCGTCGGGCTGTCCGTTTGGGGGTTTGGTTAGCTACCTGTGGAAGGGCAGATGCGGGAGGGCATGGGAACAATTGCCCGAAGGATATATGACGTACCAGAGGCCCCGTGGCGGTCACCTTGGCTTTGCCGGACATGCTGGGCGATATCGGGTTCGGTATCGTGTGTCGCGGTGTTGGAGGGTGACGTGAGTAGGTACGGAGTCGGAGACGGAGCTTTGGCGGGGTAGCTTGGCTTCGCTTGACTGATGCTGGAATTGGCGGGGACGACCCCGCGGTCATTAGGCTGAGTCAGCCATTCTCAGTGCCGACAAAAGGTCATTGGGTCTTTGGGAGGGAAGGAGACTTTGGGGGATGCCCTCAGAAGGAAAGAAAGGTGAATATGATTTTACACTTTATGCTTCTTATCGCGGACGTTGGCAGAAAGTAACGTCTGCAGACTATCTCCTTTCTTTACTTAGGGGCATCTTGCAGTCTGATGTCTCTTGGGCTGACTTTCCTTTCTTAGTAGATTTTCTACTTTGAGAAATCTGTGCCGTTCAACGACATCTGGCGACACAGAGCATGCGATAATGCAAGCTGGATCGCGATGGATGGACGGCGAGCTATCAATGTGTGGCAGGCAGGTTGCCGACCGCACTGAACCCCTCTTCATCCAACCTCCGCCAGACCCGCCGGCGACCTGATACCGCCAACTCCCACCTGCCAAGGATCTCGCAATTCCACCGGCTCGACGGCTCTGATCAGAGCGGATCGACACCAGAACCCCACGACGACAACACACACCGGTCGGCAATCGAGTCAGTGACCATTATCAACGACGTCGCTATTTCTCCGAGGACCTGTATGTGCAACCACTTGAAATCCCCACCAGCGCATATACAAGCTCGAAGCAGCTCGGTCCGAGATTATTCTGGGTGGGTTGTGTTATTTACGACATCGCATTAGATTGCACCGCTGCCGCGTCAGTCGGGTTTAAGCTTTGGGGCTTTTTCGTCTCAAGGCTGACGACGTGGAAGGGATCCCTGGCAATTTCGGTTGCCCGCCGGCAAAAAGAGACGGGCAACAATCGTGCTGGGCTGCTGTGAGAGAGGGCACAGGCTGCGCCGTACAGCACTGTCAGTGGCAGATCACACCACGCTGCCGATCGCTGCTGGCCCTCCTCCGTACGTCTGATAGTTGGGACGATGGGACGAACTTGACCTTCAGGCGGCATGGACATGACAGCCGGCCAGCACACCCACAGCCCTCAGCCGGAGCCTTCCAGAATGAGCATTCCAGGCTTCTGCAGGAACAGAGTTCCGAGGTGCAAGAATGAAGAGGAGATGGTGCGACGCGCCGAGTCACGAGAGGCAGAAAAAACGAGAAAAAAGTTGGTCATCTTGGATGTTTTGTTGTCGGTTCGCGAGGTGCTGGCGATGCATCTGAGTCGGTTGGCGGACGGGCGATGACGAGGAGCCTTGGTTGCGGCGGGTGTGCTTCTGTGCCACGGCGTTGGCCGTTGATTGGGGCGAAGCAACTGCGATGCGGTCGAACTGGGCGCGTACCAGCTGCCCGGGACTTTATTGCTCTCGCTGACAACTCCGACCCAAAACTGCGACGGCCCATCGCGGTTGAGAAATGCAGGGAGCACCGCTACCTCTCCCGCCAGCAGGCCAACGACGACATCGGAATCCGCTATCAGCAGCACCCTCGATTGCGCGCGGCCCTTCCAGATTTCGCAAGAGCAGCGGCAACAGCACATCGGAGATGCTGGGCTGACTCGCAATCGCTGGCTGGCCGGCCACAGGGGAGGAGCCTTTCCCTCTCGACAGGGGTGTGCCGGCCGCGAAGTGGTCTTGACATCCTGTTAGACCCCTAACGGCCGGGGTCTGTATCTGCTGCATCCGCAGCGCATGCGACAATCGCAAACGGCTCTGGTGCTGTTGGTTGGGTCCCTTATTTTAATGAGCTTCCTCTCTGGGACGCAGGAATCGCCACGCCTGCTGCTGTGCCGTTTCTCTCACTCCCTCTTACATACGTGGTGCAGTCCTAGCCTGTGTTGGAACTTTTGGCGACAAGCGGTTTGCATTACTGCTTTAGGAAGAGTCTCACCACCATATCCGACTCTCCATCCTGCTTCTCTAATTATTTCGACTTCGTTTGGTTTAATAGTTTGGGGTGTTGGTTTCCCTCCGCTGGGCTGGCTTTTCAGCATTTGAGCTGCTTGTTTTTGGCCCACTTCGACTTTGCGAGCAGCGAACTACAGAAACAAGCGCAAACATGACGAACAAAACCCTCGATCGCGATGTGGAGCGCCGGCCAGAGGAGGAGACGCCGCTGCTGGCGCACGACCTCCCCGCGACGGTCGCGCCCAGCCGTGCGTACCAGTTCAAGGTCATTGCGATTTCCATGATTTTCATCGTGATTGTCGAGGTCGGCGCGCTGCTGCAGGTCCCGCCGACGTACCAGATTATGGAGCAGATTATCTGCGAGAAGCGCTTCCCCGGCCACATCGCGACGGACGCGGCGGACGATGTGTGCAAGGGCCCCGAGGTGGCGGGCGAGCTGGCCATGGTGAAGGGCTGGTTGAATTCGTTTGATTGTATCCCGCGTGAGTTGTCCTGTGCTGTGCTGCATGTGTGAAGAGGACGGCTTCCTTCTGACGTGGTCCAGCGCTCATTACGTCCATCCCATACGGCATCATTGCGGATAAGTACGGCCGTCGACCCGTCTTGACGTTGGCCATGTTTGGTCTGTGCCTGGAGTTTATGTGGATGCTGCAGCCGCGTGAGTGCACCACCCAAGACGCTTCGTTTGCTTCGTTTGCTAAAGCGAGACAGTGCTGTGGCCTAATGTTCTGCCTCTCTGGACCGTCTGGTTCGGCGCAGTTTTCCAATTCATCGGTGGAGGCGCCGCCATCGTCCAGGCCATGGTGTGGACCATGATTTCTGACGTTGTCCCAATCTCCAACTTGTAAGTGCCACAAATGCTTGTTGATTTCCAGCCATCTGACTCCCGAACAGGACATCCGTGTACTACAAGGTCGGCACGATAGCCCTGACAGGCGAGCTCGTCGTCGCCCCAATCAGCGCCGCCCTGCTTACCAAGTCACCCTGGCTCCCGCTCTGTCTCGGCCAGGCGTTGCTCACGTTTGGCGCCTGCCTGCCGCCCTTTATCCCGGAGACGTCCGAGTTCCGGCGGGCTGCCGATGTGGAGGTCGAGCAAACGCTCCACCGAGCGGAGGAGGCGGACGGCGCCGAGAGCTCCAAGCGCACGCTGCGGGAGCAGATTGTCTACTCGATGAAGAATGACATGAACCACGTCTACAACTTCCTCATCAAGTCCAAGCGAATCCTCCCGCTGGTGCTGGGCTTCAATCTCACTGTAATTATTAAGTACATCAAGGTCGAAATCACGTCGCAGTACGTGCACAATCTCTTCGGATGGTCGTGGGCAAAGGTAGGCAACCCCCCCTCCCTCAAAACGCATCCCGGGCGCTAACGGCAACACGCAGGCAACCCTGCTCGGCACCGTCTCTACAATCACAAACATGACCATGCTCCTCGCCGTCCTCCCCTTCCTCAGCTGGTACATCACCAAGCGCACGGCGCTGCACCCGCTCATCCGCGACCTCTGGCTCGTGCGCATGACGGGCATCTTCCTCAGCCTGGGCTGCTTCATGGTCGCGGTCGCGTACAAGCCGTGGTTCCTCATCGCGGCGCTCGTCATCTTCAGCATGGGCGCGACGTACACCAACATCTGCCGCGCGGTGCTCAACGCCGTCGTCGAGCCGCACACCATCGGCACGCTCAACACGGCCATCAGCTGGGTCGAGCAGCTCAGCACGCTGGTCTCGGCGCCGGTGATCTCCGCGCTGCTGCGCGCGGGGACAAGGATTGGTGGCGCGTGGGTCGGGTTGCCGTATATGGCGGCCACGGTGATGGCTGTGTGCGGGACGGTGCTGGTGTTTGGGTACCATTTGCCGGGGGATAAACTGCTTTGAGAGGTTGGGTTTGGTTTGGGGCATGGCGTGGCGCGGTAATTAGACTACAGATGCAGAATCTAGATGTTTTGTTTTGTGATATGTGGGGATGGTGCGGGTGCTGGCTGCTTGGTCTCAGATGGCTACCCGTCGGTGAGTGCGACAGCCCATGATGTTCTCATTTGGGTATGCTTGATTGGAAGCCAGAGTCATCCTGTGTCTGCAAGCTGAAGTGCAATGGCGTCCCGAGCACACGGACCATGAGAAATCAGATTGTCTTCGTATTCTTCATGCAAATGCCCGCGATGAGGCAGTTGCTCCCAGCCCCTGACAAGCCAGAAGATGACCGGAGGAGAGAGCCATCTGCCTCATGTGTAAAACCCCCATCAGACAGTTGTCCCTGACTTTCTCCCTCTCTCATCTTTCTCTCTTCGTGCGCCAGGTGCGGCCATTTAGTTGTTAATCATCTCCCTACTCTTCTCCTCCTCTCCTCCCTTCGTTGAACACGCTGCTGATGGCAGTATCTGGTCAGATTCCCTCTGCGTCCTCTGTGATGAGTACTTGCTAACTCCTTTTCTCAGCTCATAACCACATCGGAAGACGGCTAGGACAGAGAGACTCTTTCTATCTTCCCTCTCACCCTGGTGCTATTCAGCAGTGGCCATCTGGTTTCCCCTCCTTGCCCTCTGCAACGGGCTGTTGATGCCACTATTTGGTCAGTTTCCCTTTTGTTCGTCCCGTGGTGAGCTATTGCTGACTCCTTTCCTCAGCATATCGACCAACTTTCTCCTCATCTCTTCATCCCTCGCTCTCGCATCGACGTTCATCTGCGAACGCTAGATTGTGATCAATAAAATCCCTCTCCGCTCTCCCGAAGCTGTTGATAGCAGTTACTGGTCAGTTCCTCTCTCGTCCGCACTCCGTGATAGGCCCTCGTTAAACCCTTTCCTCAGCTCATCGGCCGCATCGTCCATAGACGTGTGGCTCAATTTCCCCGTCTCTCGTCACCCTCTTCGTCTTTCGTCCCCGATTCCTCGCTATTGGGCATCTCCTTCTGTCCTTGCCCTGAAGACAGGAGTTATTGGTCAGACCATCTCTCCCCCTCCATGATGACCACTCACTGACCCTTTTCCTTAGGTCATCCTTCACATCGCCCCCAACTCGCTTGCTTATTCCCGCTCACGCCCGTTGGTCCGTCCGCGCAGCTAGCGATAAGGATCACCGTGCGATAAGAGCTCCAGGATGGCGGGGGTGGGGTTGCCGCATGATGTAACACCGAAACGAGCCATCGGACTTTTTTGAGCGATGAGCCATCCGGCCGGCGAGGCAGCCACCACCGTCCCGAATCGCTTCTTACCATCATCAACATCGACATTCAACTGTTGCCTCTCATCCTCCCAGGCACCAACACCCGCGAACACCCTTCAAAGTCGGCGACCACACTTCCCAGTCACCGCTGATCATCGATACCAACATCATTTCACACTGCGACCAGCCCCCACGCCTGCAGACTTTTTTGGTCTTCTTTTCTTCTCCCCACTACCACCCCGCCATCATCGCCCACCATAGGCCGCCGACGCCGCGACAAACACCCCAAGGGCCGGCCCAACTCGCACCGGCCGCGCAACAAGATGGGCAATGAAGAATCCACCATGCTGGACGACAGCGTCCACCCCAAGACCCTCGAGTCGAGGTCCCTCGGCGCCATTGCCGACTACATCAAGTCCGGCGAGGTGAAGCGCATCGCCGTCATGACCGGCGCGGGCATCTCGACCGCCGCAGGCAGTATGCTCCTCCCACTCCCCCTCCTTGCGCCAACACACTCTCGTTTTCCAGACCACAGCTGACACTCCACCCCCCAGTCCCCGACTTCAGATCCCCCGGCACCGGCCTCTACGCCAACCTCGCCCGCCTCAACCTCCCCTACGCCGAAGCCGTCTTCGACATCAGCTACTTCCGCAAGCACCCCGAACCCTTCTACTACCTCGCCAAGGAGCTCTACCCGGGCAAGTTCTTCCCGACAGTCTCGCACGTCTTCATCGCCCTCCTCGCCAAGAAGGGCCTCCTCCAGATGAACTTCACCCAGAACATCGACTGCCTCGAGCGCCGCGCCGGCGTCCCGGACGACAAGATCATCGAGGCCCACGGCTCCTTCGCCACCCAGCGCTGCATCGAGTGCGCCACCCCCTTCCCCGACGACCAGATGCTCCAGCACGTCCAGGCCGAGATCGTGCCCCGCTGCGGCACCTGCGACGGCCTCGTCAAGCCCGACATTGTGTTCTTCGGCGAGGCCCTCCCTGAGGCCTTCCGCAACAACACACACCTCCCCGCCATGGCCGACCTCATCGTCGTCATGGGCACCAGCCTGTCCGTCTACCCCTTCGCCGGGCTTGCTGAGGCCTCGCGGTCGGGTGTGCCGAGGCTGTTGCTCAACAGGGAGCGCGTGGGCCAGATGGGTCGTCGCGCGGATGATGTCGTTGAGCTAGGCACATGCGACGCTGGCGTGCGCAAGCTTGCTTCTCTCCTTGGCTGGCGCGATGAGCTCGAGGACATGTGGCGCGGCATCGTGGGCGAGAAGGAGGCCGAGAGGCAGCTTGCCTCCGCTGCTGCCGATGGTGATGAGGACCTCGAGGAGGAGATCCGCAAGGTCACCGAGAACGTCGGCTCTGCCCTCAAGCTTGACGACGACAAGGAGGAGCCTGAGGTCGTCGGCGCTTCCTTGCGCCAGGACGGTGGGAGCGACACGGAGGATGCGCAGCAGAGCATCCCCAAGGGTACCGTGTCGCGTGTCACCAAGGCGCTCGAGGCGGAGGTTGGCACCGACATCAAGGACGACCGCGGCCGCGAGGGTCACACCGTCTCCGGCTCCGAGGGTGCCCCGCAGGAAGCCACCGACTTCCGTGCTGAGGCCAAGAAAAAGATCCAACTCGCCGCGCAGGGCGTCGCGACACCCCTCGACGAGGTCGCTGTCGTCTTCGACCCCAATGCGCCCGTTGCCGCCAAGAAGGACACCGCCGCGGATGATGCACTCGTCTCCGGCCCAGCGCGCTACGAGCCCACGACATCTTCAGAGCCGGCCACCACGTCGGAGTCCACACCCGCCGACACCCCCTCCACATCTTCCAAGGAGACGCAGGACGTTCCCACAACAACAGACAAGACGGCGGAGGCGGCGCCGCCAAAGGCTTTAGATGCGGAAGAGAAGAAGACGCCGGATGATGCCAAGCTATGACCTCTTTACCAATTTCACCATTCCAACCTCTTTTGATCCTAGCAATCCATTTGCGCAAAAGTACACACACCCACATACATACTTTGATGGCAGTAGTCAGTCCTTGTCACTATACCTATACCCAACATGCCTTGATATCATCTTTACATTACTTCGTCCGTTCGGATGTGCACCTTGTGTGTCTGTACTACCCACATGATGTTTTATGTCAACTTATTTACGTATCTTTCCAACCCCGGGCCCAGGGCCCTGTGATGTCGAGCCGCAGGACGTACCTGTTGTAATAGTGTTCTGGCTTCGTCCCCCGGCTTCGTCGACTTCGTTGGCCACTTGCCGAATCCGTGAGGGCGACGGATTTCAGCTGTTCCAGCCAGCTGCTGCCGGATGAGGCCGAAAACACGACTGTGACAGATATGCCTCATTGTCGACGCGCAGAAGACAGCGCCGGTCATCGCGAGATAAGAGTGCTCTGCCTTTGACTCTCTCGGCACTGCCATCCTATCCCCGGGAGCCGCAGCCAGAGTGTGGAGGTCTTCTACGCCTTTCTGACCCACGCCGGGCTCAACTCAGAAAGCTATGGTGGCGAGAATAAGGGCCATTGAAAGCATGTGCGGGCAATGGCGGGTTGCTCTGGGGCTGGTATCTGCGGAGTCGCCTAAGCATCGGGGTTGATGATGCTGGATCAATTGAGTTGAGACTCGCTTGCAGATCTCCAACACGATGCTATGATGCGTGTCTGCCCCCTTACAGTCCCGGGCCCCTTCCCGCTGGGAGCATGCACTGGTGCCGACAGTGAGAACTTGCTGAGCATTATTGTGCGGTCTCCCTCCGTCGGCTCAACCAAGTCTACGACAAGGTCGACACCACATCCTGGTGTTCACCTCGCGGAGCCTCGATCTCAAACGAGCGCATGGATGGATCCGCTCAAGGTCGCGTCGCACATGCCTGACTGTCAACCCGCAGATGCGGCATACAGAGCCATTACTGCTCTTGCTGCTCACCCTCTGGAGCTCCCAGGGCTTGCTGGGGCATTTCAGTTGCGACTGGTGGCTCAACCTGGCAGGTTCCAATGCCATGGCGCATGTTTTCTTTCTTACAACCCCGGGCCCATGCCTCTGTGATGTGAAGTCACAGAGTCATACCGCGGCGGTGGTCTAGCTTCTGCCCCAAACCCGGTCGAGTCTATCGAGCAAAGCTACCGGGGAAACAATGTTTCGCCCTTTCGCCTCGCTCAACCAGCTACGATCGATCGAGATCGAATTATTGCGTCCCATATGCGTCACTGTCCACGCGCCGAAGACTGCGCGTGACGTTCACTGCCGTTGGTGTCCCAGCCGTGCGTGTCGTGGGACTTCCAGGGCCTTGCTATCGAATTCTAGTTGAGGTCCCCGGCCAACCCCAATCCTCGACAACGGCGCGTGGTTGCTCTGTTCAGCTCCAGGCCCATGCCTCGGTGACGTTGAGCTGTAGCAGGCAGCGGGAACCTGTCTAGGGAAAGTCGTTCCTTCGCAAGTCGCATGGAACGCCAGGAGCGCCGCAAAGAAGTCGCGAAGGCTGAGAGACGCAAGTCGCATGAATCCTACGTCTTTCGCCGGCTTTAGCATTCAGCTCAGCCGAGTCTGTTGAGGAAAGCTATAAGACAGTTTCCGACTCTCGACTCGCTCACACAGCAAGCCCCTGCTCCCAAATCGCCGTCCTATGATTCTCGCGTGGCAGCCTGGCGCGAGAAGTCAACTGATGCCACACGACATCGGCTCCCATGTAGAAGCTCGCATATCTCATGCGCGAGCCTCCCGAAAACTTGCCGCTATCGTCTCTTAGTTTCGATCCACTAAGTCGCTGCTTCACTGGCTCGTCGTGCGAACCTATGCGTATCTCGTTCGTCACCGGTCATTCCACTCACTCATGCCCCTCGACCTCCCGTTCAACGGAGAAACCGAGCTGGGACTGCTTGACCAGTCCGATTACCATATCACGGTGGTGTTCGTGTCGACCAGCCCCGGGCCCGTACCTCAGTGACGCTGGTCGCAGCCGACGGCGAGAAACTGGCAAGGCAATATTGTGCTGGCTTCCGCCCTCGGCTCAATTGGATCCGTGGAAATTTACGACAAGGGAGCAGACTCCAAAGTCGTTCAAGCTGACACCGGCGATGACGTCGATGACCAAGAGGTCGACTACGGCTCAGCCATGAATCTACGCCTTGGAAGCTTTTACACCACTCCATGGACTGGTGACTACGCCTCACATGGAAGGCCAATTCGAGGAAAGCTACACCCGTGACAGACGAATGCTGCGCCGGCTGTGGCTCTATCTAGGCTGGGTACATGGTCACGTCAAGTATGACGTTGACCCTCAGAAGAGTGTCCCGAAGAATGGCATCTAGGTCCTGGCTGCGTTATCACCCAGTACCATGGCCCCTCTGTCGTTGTTGTTATCGGCGAGGCTTGGTTCAACGGATCAAATTGGCATCTTAAGGGGAAAAGATGAGCTCGGATGCTCGTGCGCGTGGTTCATCGTGAAGATGATACCAACTTCAACAACCTTCTATGAAGAGGGAACGGAAGACAAATGCTACTTGGCGAGCGACGAAATCGTGGATCATCAGACCGTCGTGCTGTTTCACGCAGCCCATCACGCTTGGGGGGAGGCGCGGCGACTACCATCACGATTCGCTGCCCCTGGGGATCCAGATAAATGCAACTGGTGCTCTCCCTGAAGGTGACCCTGACAACGAGTATGTCAGCAAGTTCGACGGACAGTGTGGTCTCTTTGCTTGTGCAATGAGTCCGATTGCATTGCCTGGCTCTTGGGGTGAAGGTACTCGGTACAGTTCATCGCTTTCGCTCTGCGGGAAATGGCACGTCTCGTGGTTTTGCGGTCCAACTCCAAACCAAATGACAGCAAGTAGCAACCGTGAAGATGGAAGCCGGGAATCCAGCGTCATGCTCATTGCTGCGGTCTTCTGTGTCTTTACGCCTCGAAATTCCACCATGCGTTGATTTCATTATTTGGCGACAAACTGGACACGCTCTTCTCTGGTCATCATCGATATACGACCATGGCCGTTGCTCACAACTGATTGGCTTCGAGAGCAAAGTCCACATCGGCCAATGTCCTGGGTCACGCATACCGAGACAGCCAATGAAGGGCAGCTTGAAAGCGTCTCTCCTTGGGAGGCGCGTCGCGACACCAGGTACTCCATCTAGTTGCCGCGCTGGTACAAGTGACAGCATTGCGGACGATGTTCGTTATATCGGTCCGGAGGCGGAGTATGCTACTGGACTCCTTCGTATGCCCCCGGGCCCTATTCCGGGCCGAAATGGCTCACCATGGCTCTCTCATCTGTCGGAGTGGTAGCCTGATACCGCAGATGAGAATAATCAGAGACGCAAATTACTGCGGTCCGTTCAACAGATGGCACGGCACGTCTCTGAGCTGTCATGAGCTGTTTCTAACAGAGACGACGGCAATGCGGACCAGTTACCGACCACTGACATCCCGTCCTGGTGGGGTGTCGTAGTCGATGACTACGAACTTATCACGGCGGTCGTCGTGTTCACAGGCTCGAAGATATTCACAGCCGCTGCTACGAAACAGATGGTGATCAGGACATCCTGATCCCAAGTATGCCACGAGGATGGCCTGCGACATCAGTGTTCTGTGCCTGCCAAACATTCGGCGTCGGGGTCTTGGTTGCTGCGGTTGAAGTCACTTAGAAGTGCTCGCCCAGTAGACCCGAGCTCCCATCTCACAGGCCGTCCAGAAGGGCTACTCGCTTGTCCACTCGTCTTCCTGGCGTTCAGCATCCGTAGCCAGCTCCCCCCCTCCTCCGCGAACCCAGTCAAACCAGCACGATCCTCAACAGCGTCACGTCGCGTTGTGGGGCTTTCACGGGCCCTTTCTATCCTCCCATCTTCTGCACATCCTGCGCCGGTCTGCGATTTGGCGATATTGCGGTTGGAGGTAGCCACTCTTGCGCCGCATCCTGCGCCGCAATACTTTGTCTCTGTCGGCGAGGACATATTCTGCAGCTTGTGAAGCTTTGCGGATTGTACCCAGGACTCATCCGCTATCCTGCCGTGAGTGTCACTAGCTCGACTGTGGAGCGTCTGGGCTTCGCGGAAAAAGCTCCGGAGGATTTCCACGCAGGCCGAGCTGACATCCGCGTCTACGGGGTGATAACTAGCAAGGTCTGCGCCATCCCATCGGTCTGTCCGGGCTGCCTGCTGTCGAATATCAGAGATCATCGGTGGCATTTGGTAAGAATTCAGAGGGTTGGAGTACCGGCCGTCGAAGACATCAAAAGGCTCGTTGGTCATCGACATTCGCACCCCTATGCTAGTTTGCGAAGGGAGGGAAGTACATCAACAATCGGCGATAACCCAACGGCTGGCAGTGTGTTGATGTACAGATTCAAGTACACTTCGGGAACGGACGATTTCGTTAGACACACGTCCGAGTGAAAGGCTCACAGTTGCAATCGATGGGGCGATAGACGCAACATCCCTTGAGCAATGGCCTTTTCTCCCAAATTTTGGGGTTTTCGGTACACAAAGTCATTTTGGATTGCCCGGTATGCAACACCAAGAGGCACCACTAGGGCGCCGGAGGAACAGGACGCCGTTCGTACTGGCCATCGACGAACCCATCGCCAAGACTGGCTGGCCACCAGCATCCTACCCCGGTACATGTGGGCGTGTGTTTGCTTCCCGGTTCTCTGACATCTACTATTTACCACGCCCACAGACACGGTAGCTAGGTGCGACTTATCGAATTTAACACACCTGTCTATGGTCGTTGCGGCTACCCATCCAACTCTACGCTGTTGCATGGGAGAAGTATTCCTGTCCGATGGTCTGTCCATCCACTGGTCCCGCAATTGCCACCGTCGGGGGATGGACTCATGAGACCGAAGCGCTCATCGGTGTGGCTCTCTCCATATCGAGACACCAAGTTCATGGCTGTGCGAGCACTGGCTTGGCTGGGTCCTCGCCAAAATCGAAGACAGCCCTGCGTACTCTGCCTCGGGCAGTTCATGAACGAGTATCACCGGAGAACTCGTGAGCTCAGGACGACCGCAAAGGACGTAGCAGCTGAACATCGGTAATTAGATCACACTATTCTCATGAGACAGACAAGCATCAAACTGGTTCTTTCGCGCCGGAAACCATCAGTCCACCAACCTTCAGTTTAGACGCAGTTCTGCATGCCGCCGTCTCATTGTCTTGCTCCGTTAACCGCTGAATCTCCGGAGGCAGACCTCTGGGAAGGAGATATATGACGGAGGATGTTCAAGCATCAATGTCGCTGCTTTGCCAGGCTCATTAGAGCCGCGGGACCAGCAAGCAGGAGAAAAAGAACTATGCAAGGATCGCCATCCATGCTGACGCCGGGCCCTCTCTCAGCTTCGTGAGATGACAAGCGTAGGGCGCATGATGAACGCATGTTTGCGGTGTTCGTCGATCCAGGAAGAAAGGCTCAGTATAGGCCACATCACTCTACTGTATCTGCGGACTTTCACTTGGCAACACAATGGCAATCTATGGAGCCTTCGTGTTTGTCGAGTGTCGCGAGTCTCCGGCCGCGAATCCCCTTCGCCGAGTGGGCATCCCGCGAAATAGGAGGCTCCATCCTCCGTCACGTCCTCGAGGCAAGGTTCGGGTCGCGCTGGAGCTCACAGAACTCCCTTCGGACATCATGGCCTACGCGGTAGCTATCGTTGAAGCCGGCGACTTGCCTCGCCCACGATCGTCTAGGCACGCTAGCAGGGCTATGTCGAGGGTCCTTTATCAAGTGGCTCACGACCCTGATCACAGCTTAAACCTGTTCCTAACTCTTCGTTTCAACTCTCTTATCAAGATTAGGGACACAAACAAGATCATCCTGCACGTTCGAAACATCGACAGGTAGTTCAAGACTGTGATCATGCTGCAGATAAGAGGGAAGAACGGAACGATAAGAGACTTCAGAGTCCGCTGGCGCTATCGTCGCTTACGGGCAGGGAGCCCCTTGGGACTTTGTGCGTTACATGGACATTCTTCACGCCATAGGATCCTCTCACTATCACAGTCAAGTCCACTAGCCTGTAGCTAGCATCTCCTAAGGAGGCTCAGGAGAGGAAGAATGGACCACTCTGAGCAGTGGGCAACAAACAGCCGATTGCTCAGGGCTTTGTCAGCTACAATCCATGGAAGCAGGCCATGGCGGTCACTTGCACCCTGTCCCCTGGGCGGCATGGCAACCAACAGTATTTATGAATCTTCGCAAACCCAGTCACAGCCATTCGAAATTGAGCCGCATCTATTCCGAGTCCTGCCAGCGACCATGACAGCTAACGATTTCCCTGGAACGTGGCCAACTCAGCATCAGCCATCCCAGACCAAGGCAAGCATTGGTTCTGGGATCAGGATGGCCATGCAGACTCGGGCCCTGGGCTTGACGTCCAAAGTATATGGCTGCCACCGCCAGTAATGGCAGCTAGGTGTAACGTAGTACATCTCGAACACACCTCGGGCATAGTGCCTCGCGCAGACCGCCCGGAAGAGCTCACATACTTCGGCGTGTTCATTGCGACGAAACATTCTCCAGGAATGATACGGTCAGGCTTCACCTTATCAATGCGCATTATAAGAAGGACACACCGGACATCACCGCTGTTGCGACTACCAGCGACCCTTTCAACTGAATACACAGTTGGGCGGCGATGTGCCGCGCTCGAAGATGACCATGGTTCTGTCAGCGTTCAGTGGCTGAACTCTGGGTATCCCGAATGGCAAACCTGGCTTCGCCTGCGTGAAGATGCAGACAGTCGGCACCCACGACTCGAAATACGTGGGTCCTTTAACTGCGAAGACCAAGAAACTGTCTCAGTGCAGTTCAGCGAGAGAGACATCCCGCAAGCAAATGATTGCTGACAAGGGAGCCTCTAACGTTGTCCGGCCAGGAAGGAAGGATACCACAGCCAAACTGCCCCTGACTGTGATGAAACTGGCCTCTCAAGATGAAGCTAAGTCATCAGTAGTCGTTTCGATACGATTCGGGTTACCGACGCCTCGATTTCTTGCGCCAATGACTACCTAGTATCCGGCAGCAGGGAGGGGGACCATTACCGCCGATGCCCAAATACGTCGGCGCTTATAGATCCTCAGCAGAGCTAGAGAACTTCCAATCTTAGCACTTCCCGAGAACACCTTCTGTATCGAGATAGTACTGTCTGCCTTGCCGTCCCTGTCGCTACAGTGCGGGGATCCCATCGAGGTGATGGGTACCTGATTTTATATGACGGGGAAGAGGAGCATCCCAGTATTCAGATTTCATCTACACCGACAGCAACGATGCTACGATATGCGTTCGCGATGTGAGGCGCTGGCACATAATTCTCCTTGAACCGCCGCGATTCTCTCTTCGGTCACCCACCCGTCAAGATCTCGCATTCTGCTACGCTGCTTTACATCCAAGTGTCGCCAAACAAGCACCGCCCGGCCCTCAGGTAACTTGATCCACGACAAAGATGTCACCATGGCAGACGGCACATCTCTCCTAGATGCAACCATGGGTGACATTACGGACAGCAGTCCAAAGGCCAGAATTGCCGCGAAGAATGAGCCCGCCACAGACGCTCGGCAACGTCGCTTGGCAACAGATCCTAGAACCAATGCTTGTGGTTGCGTCTTGGTGCCTTCGTGGCAATAGCTACCATCATCCATCAACATCTACCAACAACTACCTTCATACTTGGTCGATGGCTGGCGCGTCAAATCACTCTGGAAGAGGCATCGCAGTCCCGCCTCTCGAGCATGTGCTCGTCTATTCATGCTGGGGTCAAACCAAACGAATGCGGTACCGGGAGGACCTTGACTAGTCTATGCGCATGGTACAAAGCGGTGCTCAACGTGATAGCCGAGGTACTGGCGAATCCTGAAAAGTTTCTGGACACAAGTTTGGACCATCGTATCGGTCATGTCCCGCAGCTACTCTTGATCAGATTTTCGACCCTATCAATGAATTCTTCGGCGACAAGATTGCCATCCAAATGCTTTATCAGAACGAAAGCAATGCGCCCACGAACCGCAAAAGATGCACCGTCAAGGGTCACGTTGGTTTCGCTAAGCTGCAACGGAAATGGAAGTACGAGGAACGTGATCCAAAGACGTTGTGAACTCTTGTCATTTCTTCGGTCAATATCCTGAAACCTGCAAGCGACAGCAGAACATATGGGTCTCATGTCCTTCATCTGTAATGTCTCCTAGGCGACGACACCCTCCGACCAGGCCATGTGTACGCGCTCAGCGCTCGTCTTGGATGTCCCGGCTTGCATAGACTCACGACACGAGAGATGGGCATGAGCGTGGCTAGCAGTCGACGAGAAACAAGACCTGCCAGCTGCGACCCTTGTTCCGCTCGAGGTGTCTGTGACGAGGTAAATCTTATTTGCTACTTTGGATCGAACTGTCTTGGATAGCTCCACAAGACAACATCCGTGGAATTCGCTTCAGCTTTGATGGCAATTCCCTCGGGATCGACCCCACATGTGATGGGCCACTCTGCAGCTAGCTCAGAGTCGACATCGAGACTTCGAAGGATGGCGAGGACGAGCTCCCGTGGATGAAGTTGGAACCCCGTACCCAGAGAGCAGTCTAGCGCTTGAACCAAGGAGTCGCCCATATCACTCCTTGAAGGATGGGGCAAACTCGCGTCTTGGGCCAGATGTTCAGAGTATGGCTGCCGCCTCCTCTGTCGTACCTGACCTTTTGTTATGCTCTTGCGCGGTGTTAGACAGCCACCAGCGCCGCACTCCAATTTGCTCTGGTAGTCATTGTTCCGCATGAGCTGGATTTGCGTCGTTCCACATCTTCGACGGGTGTACAGGGTATATCATCCTCAAGGTTGTTGCGACTTCCCACGTCGTACAGGCCTTGGAATCTCGAATCGAATCAACACAAACTAACCTAATATTTGAAAAAGCCAAACTACCCAACTAGCGGTCTTGCAATCAATCTCCAACCCGGGCCCTCGCGGCAATGACGCTCCCCAGGGAGATCCAGCGAGTGCGCAAGCAAATGGAATGTCACATCCATTCCAGGTCACCTACCTGCAAGACTTAAAGTGGTAGACCTCTGGATGTTGTCGTCAACTCCTTTGACTGCCGTCTTATCATAAGACTTAGTAGAGCCGAATGGGGCAGACGGGGCCACGTGCAAAATTCCCGAAGCGACCCTCAACAAGGCATCTGCGGCGCTTGACGCCAAGGCGAAGACTCTGGTCAGCGGGACCCTGATCAAAGATAGAGTATTCGACGCCATTGGCATTCTCAAGATACATTTCGGATGCCCTTTCGCGACGGAGAAGGCGATTTTGCGAGTCCTCGGTGCCAACCACTTTCTCCTGGCCAACGCACGTGGCTCTGCGAGGCGTGATCTATGCGACAGGCTCGCCGGAACGAAGAGTCTATTGGGGCGGTTTGTCGGCTTGAACGGAGCCATTCGATACAGATTTCGTGGCGGCCCTTCAGTCAGCAAATGATGGACGACAATGCGGATTGCTTTGCCCTTGCGCAGGGGTCGGGATAACCACAGGCATCACACTCAGCGTCTCGCTTGTGGTGGGCTAGCATGGTCTTGCGTTGAGCGTGGTCTTCGCAGCTATGCTCCCGCTCTGAGTCATGTCCAGGTCTCCAGCTCTTAGATCAGGACATCCGAAGACAAGCCAAGCTAGCCTGCCTGCTACATACCTTGTCGACAATGCGGGCAACCCGCATAGCTAGGCAAACGAGTTGCGATGGGAAGCTTGTAGAGGACGCAGATCTCGTCGAATATTCCAGCGGTCAACCACAGGGGGCTTCTACGATATTCTAGGCGAGACAATTCTGCCCGAAGAGACATCTACCTTCCTACTTGCCGTATCCGAAAGAAAAAGAAAATTTCCAACGTCCAGCTATTTGGTTGTGTCCTTGCTATCCCTGCATACTTTACGTTTCTGCAAAGGGAGGCTACCAAGGACGCAGCCTGCCACCGAGAGAGAGGTGCATCACCGGGTGGTGAAATCCCTCCAAGGCAAGTCGAAGGACATAGAGAAGCCCGGGACTGTGCAGTTGCCGAGCGAGGCTATGGGTCATCGGCTTCGCTTGTGTGGATAATTGTGTAGACAATCTTCGACCCAACCAGCGATTCGCCTCCTCAACCACGCACTTAGAATCGGGAATTGGCCCACGCGCGGATATCAGAGTGCGCGTATGCCAACATCAGAGATCCGTCAAGAGGTAGACCTCTGCATCGCCGTTTCATTATTCGGCGCCTTGCCATAAGGCTCGGTAGAGCCAGGCGTCCTCCGCACACCCGTATCTCCAGGGCATCAACCTTGTCCATAGGCTGCCCTACATCGACAAACACTTTACAATTGTCTCGGCGTAGTACTCAAAAAGGACTGTCCCAAAACTGTGGCGTAGGCGCTTTGCAGCAAGAGGATAGGTTTGACAACTCGAGCCCACCATGCAGTTCCGGGACTCTTGAGAGTAGGCAGGCCGACTCTGGAGGTACCTACAGATCAACGAAAAGTTCGACAACTTCCACGGCGTATTCAACATAGGCTGATACGCTATGCTGCTGAGTAGATATCCACTCACAGCAAGGCCCATCTCCTCATCCCACCGTCACCGTCGTTCACTTCTGTTGTTGCGGTCGTCTCCGCGATCAGTCCGACTCGAAAACTCGTCATCTCACCTGATCAATCTATACAATCTCTCGACTAATGCGATACGTCTTCAATGGATCGCCAATTCTGCGGTCGGCCTCGTGTTGACTGAGGAACTAACCTCCTGTTGAGTGAACCAGCTGCCGAAGATAGACCCCGGGCCGGTCTAGTGTTCAACATACAGTCCCGGGCCTATGAGACCGAGGAAATCCCTCTCTCACGGGCAGCATTTATATGCGGTCAGTCGGCTATCTCGCAACTGGCATTGCAAGCTGCTGTCGGCTTCCACGATCGGAATTTCGGCAACTAACTGCAGTCGCCATTCGCGATCCATTATCCGAATATACAACTTGTCCAATCAGAGCCCTCCTCATTCAAGTCATAACCATCTTGTCGCATCCTGGGCATCCTCCGCCGCGTCCTGCCGCAATTAGGTGGAATCGGGATCGCAAGGAATGGTATCTCAGGAAGGGATAGGACTGTGCTGAATCACATGCCCGGCGACACCAAGCGGGGCTTCTGACAGCGTCGAAAGCCATCGTAGCTAGGATGCCGAACGTCGCCAGATTCATGCACAGGTTGGCAGGCAACATCAGCATCATAGCACGCGTTGTTGCTTCCTGGCCTTGCCACGGGCTCCTTTAAGCAACCAACACAGTCACAACAAACTTGGACTTCTCATTGGGGCGTGACGCATCTTACCCTGCCCGAAGAGTTGTAGTTGTTTTAGTGAGCCCATGGATGCTGTTGTCCTCCGCAAGAATTAAGCAAATGATTGCCATTTTGCGCGAGGATCTATATAACAGCCCCGGAAGGAAAGCTCGCTGAAGGGCCTGACAAAGGGGCCCAATACAAGTGTGGGCGCCGAGTGCGCAAGTTGCATCACCAGCGACGAGGTCCTGGTTTTCCGAATCTTCCACGGCTTCATTGTAATCGCCATGTACGCGATCATTCAGCAGCGCAGGGAAATGAGCGCGCCGCCGCGGGTGCGGATCACTTGAAAGACGGACGACGAGATGGCGTTAGATCCCGGGGCTTCCTCGCGCGCCAACTCACTTACTAGCCTCATTCTCTCAAACCGCCCGACCGATGCCTGCGAGGTCTGTACCGACGACAAACTACAGGCGCTCGCCCGGAAGAGTCTGGGGCTTGGCACTACGCGCATCACCCCGACGCATGCTTGGCAGAGCAGAGCTCAGTCACGAGTGATTCCGCTGACCGGATCCCGGCTGGACGACTAGTGGAGCATGTGAAGTCCGTGGGCATCGTGAATGAGATGAGAAGACGCTGCGAGCTCAAGGTGGATCCCCTCGTCATGCCGTATATGCTCGCTCAGGTTGACTGTTTGCACGGGCGGGCTCCTAAGGGATGCACCGACACGTTGGGCGGACGTATGTGACCGCATGTTGAAAGACTTCAGCTAATGGGCTGGTGCGTTCCGACGCCCACCTACGAAGGTGCGAGACACTTTCAGCCAGATTGGCGCAATAATCTTTATCCCTACAGAAGACAACACTCAGCAGCTCACGGTCGAATACCCCAAGATAGGCAGAAAGAGACCGATCGACTTGACAACAAGCCCAGGGCCTGCCCGAGAAACAGCCGGCATCTACGCGCTCCCAAGTTGAACGGCTTTTTGAACCAGCACTCCCTTAAGAGATGCTACATCTGGGTCGAGCAAGGGTACTGGTCCACGAAGCATCCCAGCCTCTGCCTCACAGTCTGAGGCACACCAAACTCCCGGTGTTGCGCCCGTATTCATGGAGATTCTGGCACCATCATGTGTACGGACCGGACGATTGGAAAAGGATAGCGGAGGATCCTACCTTGGCCAGAATGTCTTCAGATCAAGTGAGGAACGACCCGGTCCTCTGGCAGGAGATTTCCAGTGGAAGAATGCCACAAGACCTGCGTATCGGTGTAAGTCTACCAAGGCCGATCACAACGGCGTCTGACGCTCGACCGACCCATTTCCTCGAGGTAGACCTCTTTGAAACGTACATCTCTCACTCGTTTCTCTTACGTGTTGCCGCTGTATCAGGCTCCATAGAGCTGTGAGATCAATACCATTTCATGGTTTCAGTACGGTCGGTAGTAGCTACAGACCCGTTGCTCAAGTCTCTGCGTCGACTTCGAGAGGCATACACCCTAGAGTTTCAGCACGTCCAGAACTCCACGCTGGGAAGCTCTTCGGTACGCTGGCCTTGAATGACAACTTTGCCGGAATCTTGGGAGCATTACAGACGTCGATGGCACAGAGAGTCCGCAGATTGTGGCGGCAAGTGCCAGTGACGACGAACTCAACAGCATCCACTTCGACGAGGAGCCGAAGACCTTCGTATGCTCTTACAAGATCAACCGGGACAACCCAAACGCTGGCCTAACCGCGGACGCTCGAAGAATGTCTTTGACAGCGGGCAAAGGCGAAGCAAAAGAACATGGAATTTCCCATGAGCGATGGCTGCTTCGCACTCTGGGATGGGAATGATACCCAATACCCTTCAGAAGTGGACTTCTGGAGCATGGTCTTCTCACCGATCGCGATTCCTCATGCCGGGCCTGCGTCTGTCACGACTATCGGCGACAGTTCGACAGACGGCTGGTCGCTCAAATCTGTGTCATGTCGCATGGGAGATCAAGGGCATCACTGCTGTGGCTATGCAGGAAGACCTGGAGTATTACCGTGCTACTGTCAGATCACTTGGCCTGTATGCCCTGATGAGTTGAAATTCCCCGGATTGGCGAGTTAGTCAAGGCGCAACTATCATAGGGATAACAATAGGCTTTTCACTTTGCGTTCCGAAAAACAGTTAGACTCCAAAGACGACGCCGGCATCCGCATCAACAGTCCATCGCTTGATGAGATATACGGCCGGATTACACCATTTCTCTTTGCCCATTCGCTTCCTGGAAATGAACATCTGCCTGAACCCCTTGAGGCTGGCTGGCATCTTCATGAATGAGACTCGTCATCTTTCGCAAGTTCGAGCCCCGGGCCCGTGCCTGTCGCGACAATGGGTGAAAGCTGAAGAGACGACAGTGTTCGGCCCCGTCTCTAATCGTTCTTAACTTTGATTGCGTCCTCGACTCTGGTGTCGTCCCTGGAGTACCAAATGATCGTGTTCGATTCCCAGTCGTTTCGCCTGGTAGAGTAGGCGCCTTACCCGGGGGATCATTCGGCCTGTATTCATTTTACCGAGATTGGCAGAGCAGCCCGATCTGGTTCCTCGCGTATCCGCCCTCTCGAGAATCGCGCTGCATGTTTTTGGTTTTAGCTGCTTTCGTAGCAACATATGGTTGCTTCTGGATTAATTGGCCAGCATCTTCATCAATGTCTACTTAACTCCCGCCTGAGTACTACGACCATGGACCCAAGCATACTCCTTTCACAGGTCTCACTCCTGGCAGTCGCGACAGCAGCTAGAGACGACATCGCTCTTGATCCCTGAGAGTTTAGTCACGCGTAAGAGTGGGGGCCTCACTGATGTAGGCGTCCTTCCGGCTTGATTACTTCATCATTGCAGAGACCATGGAAGTCATGGGTCGTGCAGAGGTGCCTCTGGACAGAGTCTCGCCGGGACTGCTCCGCAGACGGACCTACCGGCAATAAAGAGACCGGACATCAGTGAGAGCGAGACCATCAACACGGAGGCTCTGTTCCTTGAATGTCCTCTTGTATGCCCTTATTATCTACGAGGAATCTTCCCATGTTGCAGATTTGAAGCCAGCGGTCGAGAAAATTGCAATCATCATTTTCTTTAGTACTGTGAAGTGGCTCAATCATCGCACGAGGTGTTCGGAATGCCCGGAAGCTCTCGGCAGGCCACCCGCAAAGACGGAGGTCCAATTAGCTTTCATCAATTCCCAGACGGAGTGGTTGCCCAGTATCCAAACATCATACAGTATCTCACATCGGCAATGAGCGCTCCTCTCGGCTTCCCACGCAGTCTGGGCCTACCTAGTAGTTACGAATGCTGGGTGCTACGACTGCCAACCCTTTCAACACAGGATTCGGGCCGTCATTCGGGCCTCGGCCCCGGGCCCGACTTGATCTGGGTCAACAACACCTCCCTGGCCATCGATCTCACATACAAGCTTCACAAGGAACGAGCACCCGACGAATGTCAGCTCTAGCTGGGTCGCTGTTATGGCGTGCGCAATCGTATCCAGAAGCACTGCTGCTACGGGACGAACCGCTGAGTTAACGACGGCAAGATGAAACGCAGCGTCAACGAGGAGACGGGCCTGGAGAGAAGTGACACAGTATGTGGAAGTTGCCTCACATCGGACACTTCCCTCTTTCCACATTTTGGCCCCGAAGGCTCAGACAGCGATGCCAAAACGCCTGTGCCCCTGCTGGCCTTCGACCTGCCAGAGTACCCATCGTGGTTCTGTAACTCCGCTTAGAGCAGTGCATGAGGTCATTTCAACAACCAGGCATTTACATTGGGTTGTCAGCTGCGGAACGAGATTACTTGTTCTTGCCCCTGTCGCCATCAGAACTCGACTCACAAATTGCCAACCATCGAAGAGCACACAGGCGGACTGCGGATGGTCAGCAGGCTCAGTATCAGCAGATGGTTGCTTCCTTGTGTGGCCATCACTCCACACCTGTCTACCGCAAATATAGAGCGACTTTCTCCGGACGTGAAGTGTTCCACTACCTAAGGAAAACCGTCCTATAATTCCCCGTGGACATCATTGTTGCCATGTCCACCTACCAATCGAATACACTCTCGTGGGAGTACAGGCATACAGGGGTCCAAGGCATGATTCTCGAATCGTGGCGGGAGCAACCCAAGACCCAAAGTCCTAGGGTTGCTGGCGCAGGCAAACTAGAGGAGACGGTGGCATTCCATACCGTCACGGTCATTGAAGCTATCGACCTGTTTCGACAATGGTTTTCGAAGGACGTGGCTGACCTCATGTGGCTTAAGATCGCTGGTATCGCTTCGCTACTCTGTCGACGATGCCCGCCACAAGTCGAGACGGATCTCAAGAACCGATATGAAAGGGTGCGGATGAGATGGCCGAAAAGACAGGTCATGCTTGCCCTTTCGTTGCGGCCTCGCTAAGCTGAAGAAGCTAAATTTGAGACGATGAGATTCTGTGCCGTACATGCGAACCCTTCGGGGACGGCTTGAGACGCTTGGTCGGAAATACGGGTGATAGATGGTTTTGTGTTGGACGACGCAAACCTCCCCCTCCCCTCCCCCTTACCCGGGCACACAGAACGCATTTCCGTCGATGACCCAGGTCAACTTGGCGAAGGATTTCCTGCTCAAAGACGGCAAGCAAATCGATGAACTCGCTTATCGTATCGCTGTGCGCAAATTCGCCACAAAGGCAAAGAAGCCATTCAATCCTAGATATCCCAATGGAGAATCACCGCAGGACTTGAAAGCATTTGCAACTGTGCAGTAGCACCAGCACCTATAGCGATTCTCGCCGAGGCAGACCTCTACGACGGGGAATCGAAGACTTAAAGTCCTTGCATGGCGTTTGTCTATACGACTCGGTAAAGCTAGAGTCCGTCTTTCCAGAAGAAGCTGCCTGCCAGCTGGAATTCAAGAAGAGATGCACAGGGCGTGCGTCTGGGAAGAGGTCCTCCTTGCCGACATCGTCCAACGTCAATGCTAGACCGCCAGTCTCAACCTGTGGGACTGGTGACGTAGCTCTTAGAGGGGATGACACTGAAGACAAATGTACCCCGGGCCCTCACCAACTTTACTTAGGATCGCGAACTTCCCCTACCTTATGGTCGATGTAATCCACGACACCGCGTTTCTATGGGCGTCAGCGCGCGTAGACGCATCCTCGGCTATGCTATCATTGTCCAGGTGATGGCGACTATCTCGACGAGCACGCCCCTGTGGAGGAGTAGGTCTTCCTTCACTACTGCCCGCAGCTTGCGGGGGAGTGGCCCGAGGTCGCTATCGCCCAGCCAAAAGACTGGCAGCTGCCGCTCGCCACGCGGGAAGATGGCGGAGCCCAGCCCGTGGGAGAAGGGGCTAATAGTAAGGTAGCCTATGGATCGCACTAGCCCTGCTTCGCCTCTGGGTACTTGGCGGGTACGGCGATGGCTACGGCGGCCGCAAACCACAGTATCGCGGGAGTGAAGTACCAGCCATCGGCCATTGTCATGCCGGCATCCAGCCAGCTCGATGGGCAGCTTGACAGCAAGCTCGACAATCAGCTGTCTCAAACGCCTCGACCGCTTTCCGCACAAACATTGTTCGGTATCTTATTAATTCGACGAAAGCCAACTTTTGACGTATTACATCATGATCAAGCTCTCGGCTCTGACACATCGTGGCGACTATTCTCAGCGGCGAGGCAACCGCTTACTATCTTGCTTGAGGATGGGTTTTGATATCGCGATGGCACTCGAGCAGTGTTTCTGGCGCACGGGGCCTGGAAGACAAATATTGTCAAGCTTTTGAGGCCGGGCCCTGGGCGGAATCCCTACTAAGGCGCTGAGTATCACATCAGGTTGTCTCTCGCCATCCAGCATCGAGCGTCTCGGAGACGGCCAACAAAAGGAGACGCACAAAGCTCAGCGATGTGGCTTCTTGACGGGGCTCATTAGGGCCACGAGCCTTCCTCCTTCGACGTGTTCGTCCGGCCATACGGGACGCAGGAGAACGTTTGAAGCTGTGCTTTGTCGTCGTCCACAGGCTATCGCTTGTCGTTGAGGCGTCGTGGCATACGTTTTTGCCTCTGCTGGAGGTTCTGGTGTGTCAACGATCCTCTCGCAAATGCATCGTCTGCGCATGGGTTACAGTTGGGCCGCGCTGGTATTGACGTCGTGATCTCAGCTCATCCCGCGCAAGCTTGTCACAACTTGGACACAAGCAGCATTCCGACTTAGATCCTTGGAACCATCCAGTTCATGGAGACGCACGGATCGCATCGAAGAGCAAACGGCAGAGCCGTCAATTGCTTGCCCTCTTGACTCTCAGGGTGCGTTTCGCGGTCGAGGTGTGTCACGACGATCCCTGAGCTGTGGAAACAAATGCTGAAGGGCTCAGGTCCCATCAAAGTCGCCATTTTCGAGGAAAAGGACTTCGATAAACTGCCCCTCGTGCGGGTAGGATTGCGCCACCTCGCCAGGGAGCAAACTCCTTGGGATTTCGTTGCATGAACGGGAGAAGGGAACGCGGGGCAGTGGGGTGATCGTCAAGATTGCCGCCAGGCACGCCTAAAGGCCGAGGACGCGCGACCCACGACGGCGGTAGGAGACCAACCGGAAGGAGTGCGCCTTTACTGACGACTTGTCCGCTGGGCATTAAGAACGGCTGATGCATGATCCCTGGGTGCGAAAGCGTCGACCGCTCCGGACAGCACTCGTGGACTGTTGCGATTACTTTCCGCATCCCCCGACCAAAGTCAAAATGACCAACGCAACTCTTCCATTGGTCTCTCCGTTCACCAAGGAGAAGTTTGCAATCCCTGAGAGTGCCAAGCCTTTCCCCGAACGGGTTTTGGCATACTTCGTTCACTAGCTCGACTTTCGAGTTGGTCGACTTAGGAGTAATCCCTCAAAGTCCTCAAAACGCCTGAAGCTGACGATGCAAACGCTGCCGAGAATGATCTGATAGCACTGGCTGCGGACGATGTGACAATACGACCGGTCGTGTCTTATAATGCCGCCTGGTCGTTGTCGTCGTTCTATATTGCTTCCAAGTATTCGCGGTGCCGCTATGGGAGCCCGCGTATTTGTTGCCCGGGCAGACGGCTCCGGTCTCTATCGTAGATCTAGAGCATATGGTGGCCATCGTCCTCAACTCAACAAAGAGTTTGCGTAGATCTGTCTCGTGGGTTTGTGGACAGCGGGAGACTTGAAAAGGTCACCGAGTGTTTTTGGTTCCTTCGTGCTCTCGAAGGGGCGGGCTATGGCACTGTCCCCTCAGAGGTAGACCTCTGGAGAAGATAGCTATCCGTGTCAGTCAGCAGCATGCCCTTCAGGATGCCTACTGCCACCTCGAGTGGCATGCCAACTTCCACATCACTCATTGGCTGGCCTGATCCCAGGCACTATAAGTCGCGGTGCTGTTTTTCCCGGGCTCTCGGCCTCTGGCTATCGCCCGGCGCCTCCCCAAGTCAACAGGGTCATTCAGCCCTCGGAAGATCAGTTGTTGACCATTTTCCGTGCGTTTCGCCGAGTAGAGACACGCCGAAAAGCCACCTGTCTCGAACCATATCAAGGAGATGATCCCACGGAACCAAAGGTTCTTGGTCAAGTCAACCCACAGACACCACGGCTACCAGCCACAGGTTACGCCCGCTCTTCAAGTTCTTGGCCAGCAAGACAGACCTTAGTTCAGCATACTATTCTATCGGCGTCTCTGGCCTGTTCATCCCTTTCGCCACAGAGACATAACGAGGAAGAAGGCCTCTCTATCACGCCCTTTCCATGGCGAAGACCGCGTAGCTGGAGTGTATAATGTTGCCGGTTCATGACGGGTACTGGGGCCGCTCAAATAGCGGCTCATCAGACCCAGCCCATACGGTATCCTGTCCTCTCTCGTCTTCAGATGACTGTTGACAGAACGGTTGAGACAGATTCCACCAACCAACTTTGGCATCCAACCATCCCCTCGCAGGTCCAATTGGTTCAGCCGCAACCATGAATACAACCTCACAGGCTGTGATCAGAGCCCCAAGCAGGCCATTGATCTCGTCCCCGGGGCCCTCGGCCTGTTCACACAATGCGAAGGTTATCAAGTGATCTTCAGGGTTAAATCTGTCGAAATATACGACACTCGTCAGGAAGATTTCTGCCTCGCCGAAGAGGATGGCTGGAGAGATGAAGATGTTGGGGACGATGAGAAGCCTCTGGAGATAGAAAACGGAATCGAAATCCGTTTCCACTGGCTTCCTGCTACTTCGCCGGTTTGTACCTCAGGCAATCTTCAATAGAAGACAACCCTGCGGGCGGAGCTACTTTACTTCTGCATGTGCTCTTGGGTTTAGCCTAGGACGAAGACTATCGGCTGAGGAGGTGGTGGCCTCAGGGGATGCAGTCGACTGTCGCTTTTTACTTCAGTCACATCAATTCGCCGACTAGAAATGGGGCAACGCGTCTCTCGCCTTGAGGACTCGCACTTATCCGCAATGACTTCGCCGCGCCGATTATCTATGTACTACCAGGATGTACGAATGCGAGGAATCACGTCCCAATGGCAGCCTTTGCGGGAAACTCCATGAGTAGTACTCATGCGCTGAGGTGGGCCAACTAAGCCACACACCGCACAGTCTCGGAAAACCGCCGCATCCTTCCACATTGCCAACCGCCCCGCCGGCGATTCCTCAGAAAGAAAAGAGCAAAAAAACATTCAGCCGCCGAAAAATGCAGCTCGAGGCAAGCTGAGTCCCATCCAACTTCATAACCCTCTCGTACTAACTCTGTGCCCTAGTTGCGATGCTGAGAGAGTATGGTAATATGGCTGGTGATAAGAACGACGCTTAGGACGCGTCTGTTTGCCCCGTAAACCTCGTTAAGCTCGATATGAACCGAGTTACCCCCTCCACGCTATACACTTTCGTACTGGATGCGAATGATTCCGGAGGTGCGAACGCTGTTACCTGGCTCACGGCGTCCGCCGGTTTCGAACACTCCCTCAATTGCCGAGACGAACACGTCGAAGCCCAGGATGTCGTTGATGAGTACCAGAGTATCTGTCTCTGCCTTCGTCTACGCCTCATGTAAGCCAGGGGCCGGCATTCTCTGTATAACAGGTTCAGCCGTTCATGAAAAAAGCGGACCTGGAAAACACTCCGAACCACTGAAAGTTCTACCAGCTTCGACGGTTCACTTTCGCGGCACCTGATATCTCTGATGAGCCACGTCCCCTGGCAATGCACGACTTCCGACGCCTCAACGGCCAACGTGGCACACCGACAGCTACAAGAGGAGGCAGAGATCGAGCTCCAACGTTTGGCCCGGTCACTAGCCCAGGTGGTCCAGCCAGCAAACCCTCATACAACACCACCCGACCCCTCTATGAGATGAACAGGTCATGGCTTACTCTGGGAGGCTTTCTCGATATCCCATCACCCTTGTCAAATCTCCGTCCTGACTCCCTCGTGGCGAAAAGCCCGCCACAACAAGCCAAATATCAGGTACCTACCAGCCTCAAAGATGAGCTTTAGTCCCTGATTATCGCGGGCGTCGGAGCAATGAGTAAGGGGTCGCTGCTGTGGATATTCGACTTTACGCGTGCTTGGTGTCCGTCTTCTCTCGACTTCCATCTTGCCGACGGTCGACCCACGAGATGCGCACCTGGGCAACACTCCTAAGACAGGCTATGCATCCCCAGGCGTCAACGGCTTCAATGATGTCCTTCATGGCACAGTATCAGTACAACATTCAACCGGCTCTTTCAATTTCCCCGGGACATACTCAACTTTCGACCCCGTCGACGGATGGCTTCCAGTAGCCCCCTATGTCTGTGATACTATTTCGGATGCTACAGCACCGGTTAGCACAACAGTGGATGCGTTACAATACTTTAACGCAGATACAGATACAGAACAGCATGCGGAACAGTATGCAGATTGAAGCCGACACAATTATCAGTGCTATCCATCGGGAGGCATCAGTGTGCTGCTCAGACTCCTTGAGGAAACGGCCTGGTATCCCAAATGGATGCTGCGGGAGCAATGAGGCGGCCGTGAAGAATACTATCGAAAATACGGCTGAGAACAGCATCACGGGCGAGAACAATATTACTGCCGAGGACCAAACCGGTAGCCAGACTAAGCGCGTCGCTGAAATGAGCTCAGTCATACAGCTCGACCCTACCTACACCGTCCAGTTGCCGTTGATCACTTCAGCTGGAAGGAAGCCCAAGACACTGACAATACGGCAAGCACAGCGGCGCATTGACGGTGGCCCGACTCATTTAGCCCGACATCATGGCTTATTCTGAAACCTAGTTGCTGGTCCTAACGCCGTCGAGGCACGCAACTCAAAATCATCTCCCGTTATGAGGATATACCTACCTAATACTATAATGTTGTCTTTTCATGACTCAATCATACACAATATTTACTCGCAGGGGCTCTAGCCTTCTATCATTCGCTAGCTTACTGCTTCCTTTTTCAGAAACCTATCGAGATTGTAGTCGAGACATAACCGACCTAGCAAACGCTTTCATCAACGACTTACACCCCGGGACCAAGATGTAAGGCTATGTCGGCGTCCTTCTCTGCTCGCCCAACATATTGACCTCTAGCCTGATTTAATCACCAGTGTTATGTACTGGTGTGGACATCTGCCTCGACCTCGAATTTTCAAGCGCCTGGGTAGAGGACTGTGCCACTCGCCGCACAGTCTCTCAAACCCAACGAATCAGGGAGGGAGGGATCCCTAACCCGAAGGCTTCGAGAGCGCAGAACAAGGCTGAGGCCGGGACGCACTACTTCGCGCTAGAGAGCTGGGTGTCACCATCCGCCATATATAACTGGCTAGTGGCAGTAGCAAAGCACGTCGACCTTCAGATCGAGAGGTATGCTACTCGTTCGGGGCCGAGGTCTACATCATGCCGCATTGCAGGTATTACCACTAGGGCAACAAGCGGAAGAGGGCACGTGGAGCAGACGGCCAGAAACAACTCCAGCTCTTCACGGCGGAGATCGATCCCGAGGCCATTCAGGTCGCCCGCTACGTATTATTCCCAGCCCACCACGGCGGACAGCACCGTTACCGGCACCTCACGGGCACCATCTTCGACCAGGTCCGCGACACGGCATACTGGTATGACTCAGACCTTTGGTGAAACATCTACCTTCGCGTAGATGTGCGTGTCTGGCTCTGTTACCATTGTCTTGGCCCACGTGCTCATGAGGTCTTATGCGAAATCGCTACTCGACATGACGCAAAGATTAGCTCCGCCGAGACAGCAACATTCGTACCGTTGCTGGAGGCATAATCACTAGACAAGCAGGAAAGTGTGTGATCTACCAGATGGCCTGAAAGGTGGCGTTTGGAGCAGACCACAACTGTGTCCGTATGAGGAGGAAGCCGGGTTTAAGTACCAGCTCGGTCGCAGATGGCGTTATGGGAGACCACTCTGGATCCTTCTCCCTTTAGAGTCGACTTGTTGACCTACCAAGCAGTGATGTCACAAGGCGCTGTGCGTGATGCAATCAACGACCCTGGGCCCAGGATGAACTGTAGTATGGTTGTCTTCGCTGGCGTCTTTGGTCAGAAGACCTTGCGATGCCTCATGTAGTGGCCTGGATCACTCAGTATGGGCGAGTACCAACGGGCGACCGAAAGCGGGCGACCAAAAGACACGGGCTCTGCGCAGACTGGAACGTCAAGTGCGTCGACTACGACCTGCTCCAGAAGCTGCTTCTGCTGGCCTTGCCAATTAGTACAGGCATCGCCCCCCTAGCTGGGCAACACCACAAGCCTACAACTCTACGGTGTGTTCATCCACTTCCATTTCGGAAGCTGCCCAGTGTATTCGCGGCCCAGTGTGTAAGCTCGCTCTTCCAGATGACGAGGGCGGATTGCACGGTCGTTGACGCCGGCAACCTCCTCTGAGCTCTGTCATCGGCGCGTCCGTTGGCGAGCTTTTGTGGGTGAAGGGGGAGTAGGCGTTTGCGTGGGTTTTATCGCCCACGTCTCCTCTCACAAAGTTGACAGCCGCAGCATGGGGATGACCTGTTCCCTTTCTTTGAGATACGCTTGGACATGGCCACAATATAGTCTTCGGCCACGACGGCCGTTGCCGCATTATCTTGCGGTTCAATAGAGCCGCTCGCCTTGATTCAATTGGCCCCCAAGCTTGTCGACGTTTCCTGCGGCTCTCTCATGGGATGAGCAGTCTAGTTCGGCTCGACCTGGCGTACGGACTTGGCAACGGTGGAGACTACAAGATTGAAGGCAGCCGGCAACTCCAGACATTCATGTGGTGCAGGCTTCCAAGTAGGATAGGCGATGCTGCCTCGGCTATCATCTATCTCGGCGGCTTGGGACGGAATATCCACAGCAAGCTACACCACTCGTTCGGACTTGGGACATCATTGCGACATCTCGGTTGGGCAAGTGCTTGCGCAGAAGTCCCAATGACCCCCTGTCGCTCGCGCCTTTTAAACGAAACGGCTTGTGCTTCACTTCGCTCAACCTCGCCAGAAGAGCAAACGCAGGCTGGGACTCTTAATCTGTCACCCAACGTTGGGCCGAGCCTCGCCGCAAATATGCAGAAGGCTGTGTCTGCCAGTGTGGGAAAGATGTAGAAATGTCCTACGATTTTGCCAAACGCTTCCATGTCTTGTCAAAGCTCGTCACGCCATGGGAACTAGCCGCTTGTATCGTTTGGGGACGATTTTCATGATGACGAGATACTGGACCATCACAAGGTACCCGATGGCGGCTTACCCGATCTGCCATTGCCACTAGCTGAGGTAGAGCCAGTCGCTGAGGCTGGGGTGCGTCGGAAGCTTCCCATATTCGGCTTCTCGACAGCGGAGGAACTCGACGAGTCTGTCACCTACTTCAAATGGGTACATGGGCCTTTCCCTCATGGTGGTGGTTTCGCTGGTCACGACAATCCTCCAAACCATCGTCTCGAGGAAGGGCAACCGGTTTTACCTCTCCTAGCCCCAGGTCGTCAGGCCCGCCATTAGACTTGTGTCCCAGCTCCGACAAAGCACGACAGATGCATTTGCCGAACCTTCTACAAAGCCCGTTAGGTTGTCCTCCGAGCTCTCAGCTGGATGATGCTCTAAAGTAGCCTTCTCGAGAACGTCACCTCATACCGGGCAGGCACAACAATTTATTCAAAGGCTCAGCCACCTACGCGACTCCCTCAATGGCTGGCCATATTTACACTAAAAAGGCACTACAATTTTAGTGTCCGGCTGCTATAATGCAGTAAAACCTTCCGAAGCAGCAAAGAGAAAATACCCCGGGCCTTAGAATACTTGAGGGAGGTTACGTGGCGAGGATGATGCGCGGGCCCGCTGCTCCAGCAAGACGGACCAAAGCACGCCGGCCGTGGGCGCGGCCGCAGCCATGGCACTCGCATCAGCGGCACTTGATAGGCGTTTGATAGATCTCTTGCTAAGTCTATCCCCGTCAATGAGACCAGAGGAGCTGTCTCCTCTGAAGCTTTCCTGGCTACCCTCGAGGCACCAGATACCCGTCACCGGTCGATCACGCCCCGAGATCAAATGCAGCCTTCCTAGACGTGGGGCCTTGCGGTGACACTCCAATCGCCCAGTCAAAGTCGTCCACAACGCTTCGAAGCCAACCACTACCTGTCTCGATACTATCATTGTTATTAGGAGGCGAACTGAAAACGCCTCATCGCCCCTGTTCATCCCGTTAGGAACCACATCTGTGTACCTCAGTCTCGGTATCAGTACCAACGACGACATGATGGGATTAATTGTCCAGCGGAACCAAGCCGTGCCTGCCTATGGCGGGGATGCTTTCTTCACTCCATACGATAACACCGACAAGACCGACCAAACCGACACAAGGCTCGACCAAAGAAGGTGTGCAGAGGTCATTATGACCCAGTATTGCAAGACCTGACCGGTTATAGTTATAGTCGGTTGGGGCCCGTGTGAAAGCGATTTCATTATCAAGACGATGATGCATTTCGTGAAGTGGATATCTCGGTCAGTCGTATGTTCAGGGTCGCCTCAGAGAAAGCCTACAACAACAGTAGAGATGATAATGAAGATAACAGCGGCCAGATACAATGGCGGCCGAGGATCAAGCTTTTTCAGGCGTTTGGGTTTGATTTGCTTTTCAGCTAGCTATGTCATGCTCTGGTTCGGCGGTGGGCCCTGCTTCGGTGCGTCGCGGACACAGAGTCAACCAACCTGACGAGGTTTGCTCTGCAGCTAGCTTCAGGTTGCCTTTACCAATTCTCTCGCACGCTACAGCTCCTCGTCGCGTCGCTGGTTGTTTGCCTTCCGTGGGCGCCATCACCACTACCCTGTAGGCTTCCCCCGGGCCCCTGTGTCTCGATGAAGCCACTTGATCTTCTCGGCAAATAAACCGTACACAGACAATCATGTACCCTATCAGTTTATTCACATCTCCGCCAATGCATTGACAAGCGAAGAGTGAGAGCCGAATCGGTTGGGGCGTGGTTGGGGCGCAATTCAGTCTCGGCCGAATGCAAGCGCCCTTACTAGGTTGTGCTTGGGGGTAAAATGTATGAACCCGACAAGCAAAATGGCCACAAAAGGAGCATCGAGACATGTTGAAGTCCTCTTCGTCTCAACGAATACCCAACACCGCATCTAAGACGGCCACCGTTTCACTATCACAACAAGAAACACCAATCTGCTTCCACGCCTGGAACTCCTTAGACTATGCCTTGGCTAACACCAAGCAACGAACTTCATTCCCGCCCCCGGGCCCTAGACAGCTGCAACCGTCAAGGGAAGAAGAGAGATGCTAGCTCTGGGCCGTCACTTGCAGCCGCAATACGACTCTGGATTCTCTGTAACGGGTTTACACATCTATGACAAGGCGTACGCGACAGTCCAGGATCTAGGTGTCTGGGCTGGGATCATCCGGATTACATTGCCACCGGAGGGTTCCAGCCCCCCTCTGCGGGCTACTTCAAGAAACTTGATATCCCGGAAAAGGAGATTCCGCAACTTGAGTACCCGATGTACGGCGTATGGCTTAGGTCCAAGAAGAAGAAAGAGGATGGTACTCGCGAGGATTGATTTACCATCAGCTGGACAGGCGTCAGCCTTGCGGCTCCGACTCGCCAGCGTCTCAGACTAGTCGGCAGCACATTCATATACAATGACGTCGCTCTTGTTGTTCTTGTCTAAAGTTGGATGATGACACTGTTTCACCGAGACGATGATGCAGTTGAGAGCTTGATAGTCATCATTCCTGGGAGAGCTCTGTATCGGCTTTAGACGGTCGATTGTGCTTTCTTGGCGCCAGACTTCGCATGTCTTCAAGTCTCAATAGAGCTGCTCTCAATTCACACAAAAGCATTGGCCAGTCAGGCACACCTCAGGTTCACGTCACGCATCCTTGATGCCTGGCTGTCTTGAAGACACCGACAGCAACCCTATGGGATATGCAGAACGTGATTACCTAGCGCGGCTGGGGCTCGTCGTTGTTTCGGGCTCAGAGCTTTCCCGCAGGTGAAGACATCATGCGTGCACTTCCGCCATGGTGATGTGAGGTTCGGATGTGATTCGCAGAAGCGCTGCTCGGATTCACGCCTAAGGTCTGCTGTTCTATGGATATACACCGCCTGTACACCGAGTCACCGACATCGAGAAAATAAATGACGATGGTAAAATCCGGTAACAAGATCGAGGCTTTATAACATTCCGATATGTCCAATTCGAAGGCAGCCATACGTCCACACAATTATATTTGGCCTCCCCCGGGACCTCAAGCGGATTCCTCAAGAGCTTCACAGCTGCTGATGTGGGGGCTTTCTAGCCCATGGCTCACAAGGTGAAAGCCTGGGAATATCTTCTAGCCTCTGTGAAGGCTATTTTGCTGCTATCCACGGCATCGCTCCCCATGGCATCGCTTCGTCATTGGTTTGGCGGCTGGCTACGAGATGAAGACATCTCGCAGGGAGGCTGGTGTACCCGCCGGACATGTGTGGGTATTCCAAATAACCTCCAGCAAACAACCAAGCCAACCCTGGTGCCTTCTGCAATCCACGGTTCTCATCTTCACAATAGGAAAGAAAGGCGAAGAGAGAACCTGCACAAAAGCCAAGAGGGATGCAGCGCAGACTGATTCTGATCGAGGACCAGGATTAAGGACTGCAAATGGCTTGTAATGTGGCTAACGGCCTGGCGTGGAGGCACCACTGCGAAGAGAATGGAAGACAAACAAACCAATGGGAATCGGCCAATGCCCTCTTCACGAGAAGAGAAGCTAACACCTCACCTGACTCTGTCTCGGGCGACGTACCTTTAGTCCCCGGGCCACAATGACTACCATCTCGGGACTCCAATGTTGTGCGTTGCATTCCCTGAGATAATGTTCCTGTGTGGTCCGCGAACGCCCCTGTCAACATGGTCGACATAAACAACACGCAAAGGCCTCCAGAGCCGCGTCCAAGGGACACCGTACAGAAGTGTCTCAGCTAGACGGACGACGGTACTTTCCCATTGGAGCCCTCAGTGGACCCTTCCAGTGTCATGCCGCAGAAGGCCTCGTTTGCAAAACGGAAGTTGGCGGCTAGTAAGCAGGAAGCAGAAGATGCGTAATTTGAAACGCAATCTTTGGCGTATATCAAAGACTTCTCGAGCCTTGTCGGAGCACGAGACACTTGAGGCCTGGACATGTTCCAGTACCATAAGGTCTGCCGCTGGCTCGGCGTCAATGGCATCTCTCTCGCTGGCTCTGCATTGGCCGCGATGCTGCCCAGTTTGCTATTTCTGGGGGTGGCTGCCTGCGGTGACATGGAAATGATGTCCAAAGACCGTAGGATGGAAGAAGCAAATATGCGGCTCTTTCTACGCCATCCCATCCCCAATTCCTCGAGTCCCACCTTCTGCGACTGCACTATGGCGGTGGCCTCTAACTCTCAAGACATACCTTCTCTGTATCATCCCGGGGGACTTTAGGGTAGAATACTGCATTTACCAGAAGAAAACTCAATCTTTACGTCAAAGCATCCAAAATCACATGTACTGAAGGCTACAATATTTCTTAGCTCACTGGCCCGGCGGGGACACCGGCACAAATCAGAAGCAAGAATCTTGTTGATCGCCTGTCTCGAATACGGCGTCTTCATAGTTGCCCCCCTCGGGCCCCGAGATAGCTGTTGGCCTCACTGTCTTCCCGAACAGCCTCATTTCATTCCAATCATATCCTCCTGAAGCGGCCCGACAGCTGCACCTTCTCTAGAACATGAAGTACAGAGCTGCTTGGCCTTTCTTACCATCTGGCATCTGTCGCTTAGCTGTTTGTCACTTTCAGTATTGCAAGTAGCCTCCTGACCATTTCGACGAGGTATTGGAGATTCGGTCAATTAGCGGCCGTGGGCGCCTATATGCAAGGCTTTGGGGGATGGAAGTGCGAGGGCGGTTCCCACGCCTGTGAATACGAATGAACGTATTGCCGACCAAAAACCCACCGAAGACAGTCTGTCAAGAATCAATTATCTCGACCAGTACGCCATTGGCTATGCTCTCGAGACAATTGCAATCCCTTCATCCCCCAGTATCGAAAGAATCTGCGGGATACGAAGCTACCTGGGACCCAAGCTGTTTCCACTCGCACTAGAGGTCTTGTTTCCTTTGCCCTTCCCAGGACATGACCTAGCGGGCAAGAACCACGCAGGCTGATGTGCTGGCGTATGTGGCTCTTATAGGCCTCCTGGTAGCCTAGACTGATTCCTCGGGCGTGTGTGTATGTGTGTATATATTCTCAAAGCACTCGGTTTAAACCTTGGGGGCGGACTTTGAGTCGCTGGGCATGGGTTCGCGCACGTTTTCTCGGGCTCTCTGCTCCTTGACTCTCAATCCTTGCCGTGTGTCATAGCGCCCCGCCATCTGCTGCTGTTTGGCTGACAAGGAGACTACGATCACCATATAAAGTCATAGGGAAGGGTAGCACACTTCGGACCCGTAGTTTCTCTCAGTACGAAGGTCTCCGTCTCTGGCCCTACCTATAATGAGCTCTTTGGCGTAAGACTTTGAAAGGGCTAAGCATAGACCCCCCAAAAGGCGTGTGTATGGGGTAGACCATGACCGGCAGTGTCCTCCGATACGATAGGTCGGACGCCAAGAAGCGCGGGCTAGACGCCGAGCCCCGAGGGAAAAGTAGGGTAACGGCGCCGAGAAAGGTGCCGACGAGGAAGAGCTTGACCCTGTTAGGGTGAAGAGCTACGCCGCATAGCAACCGTAGGTGCTTCGGCAGTACCCTAACCCCTTCCCTTCAAGCAAGAACACTGCTAACACCCTGTAAAAAGAAAGATCCGTCGATACGCCCTTGCTGGGCCACCTGGGTCGTAACTGCGGCCCGGTCCATGACCTACTGGACCGGCTACAGTGAGGAGACGGCCTCCGGCTGTTTAGCCAGGTATCTAGGTGTCATCAGCAGCCAGAGACAGGGCGAGCTACCCAACCTAAGGTGCGTTACCTTGGGCGGTCTGGAAGCTCGTCCGCAGATGGACAACAAGGCAATGGGCACAAGCGCCACCCGTACGGCGCCAACGTCACGTCAACCGGTGGCAACCTCACATCGCCCGTGAAGGGGATGCGGATCGACGCGGGCCACAGTAACAGCAATCTCATGCAGCTAAATGCGGACGCCCTGTATCTGATACCAGGACGAACTGGCGATTGAACAACAAAATCCAGGGGTACGAAGAGGCGCAGATAGTTGAACAGAGGAGTAAGCGTCGCAGCTTAAACGATCGAACCCACTCCTGTCCGCATATTCTACTGCGATTGCTTTGGGGCTGCCTGCGCCAACAGAAATGTAATTGCGAGACTTTTGTTCTGCTCAGGACACGGAAGATAGGCCTCCAGGTGACCCGAATCTCAAGATGGCCAACCACACCAGTATAGCAGCGCAAGCGAAGAAGATCACTGGCATTGCGATAACCAAATTGCTATTCAGATCCAATGAAGAAGACCTGTATCCCGGAACAGCGTCTCTCGCAGGGATTTTGGTGCCCCCCTCAGCCGGCTATCCTCAGCCCGAGCCAAACAGCCTTCTCTCGATGGTTCACAGAGGTCTTGTCGCCACAGGCATCGATAGGTCGAGTCGAGGGGAGAGATGATAACTGGGGCAAACACGCAGCTGGATCCGGGCACGGTGTGGAATCAGCCATGGACCAGACATGGGTTACATTTTGAGAGCATTTCCGCCGAGCGTGCGGAGCGTCACTTGCACCCCAAGTGACTTCAGCCCGCTGTTTGAAGACATTTCTTGTGCCTTCGTCGGATATCCTCACGTCGTGTACATCGTCCTTTGACCCGTCGCAAAAGTTCTCAACCACCAAGGTCCGGCCAGCGTTCGAATATGGCGGGTGCCGTGAGTATTGTACGGCAGCGCCTCCCTGCTTCGACACGAACAACACCAACAATTGACGCAACAACGAGCGCAACAGCGAAGGGGTCTCTGACCTCAGCCAACGAATCATAGATACATATGTGTGCCATCTTCATTCTGGCTCTCGATCAGACGGTTCTTGGGCTACTTAAATGAGTCATTCTGCGCGTCTTTGACGCCGCGAGTAACGATGTCTTCATAAGTACAAATACTAATAATCCAGTGAGATGTATATCTCCAACATAACTCCCTCGAAAGCCTCTCCCGGGCCCCGATCGTCCTCGGCTACTTCTCGCCACGTGGTAGACTGACCATGAGGACAATCAGATTGTTCCAAACGTCACATCCATCACCATTCATCCCGAGGAAGTAGTGCCAGCACTCTTCTTAGGTGGAGACTTTGCCGTAATTACATCGCGACTGTTGTAATTGGAAGGCTGCGCGGCTTCTTCATTTGGCTACGTCCTCCCGAGATTCGGATTATCTTCTCGTCGACGATCATGCCAGGACCGCGTTTTGGAGGTGCTATCCTGAGTCGTCAAACCCGATGAGATAATCGATGGGAATCAGGAAGGGCTTGGGGATTGGAGAAGGGCGGCAGCCCAAGATCGTGGCTAATCCATGTGCGCCGCTCCCGGGAAGACATCGGGTCAACCGACGGAGCTGCCACACACGATACTTGGCGGCGCGCGTTTGGCCAAGATCATGATGAGATATGAGATGCTCACAAATGCAGATGGAAACTGATTTGGAGACGCTACCCGAGAACGAGGTTCTTCAGGATCAAGTCATGTGAAGTGGCCAGGAGATATTGCCCCTCTAGACTCCGAGATCTTTGATGACAGGAGACTTGCATGGGCCTGTTGGTTCCATATTACCAGCCTCAGTTCTCTAAATGGTTCTCTCGTGGCTCAAGCCCAATAAGAGATCATGATATTCTGCAACACGTCGCGAATGTCTCAGCCATCCCCCCGTTACTGTTTGAGAGACCGCGTAATATCGCACACAATTCCGGGTGGAGCATAGGTAGCCATGTCTTCAAACCTCGGTGGATCCAGGTTGTGCCCTTGGCCGGATGTCACCTGTAGCAGATGCAGCCTCACGAGGACGAGCTCCCAGCCTCGTCGCTAGGACTATGTTCCACAAGTATCAGCAGGAGCGGAAAGGTCCCACACACAATACCCACCTCTTTCAGCTTACATTCCTAGATGATTGGATGAACTTGGTGTGAAAGTTGTTCACAACGCGTTCATGGTCATATCAAGACCAGGCGCCACCAGGGAGCTCAAAGGCCTCAACGGCCATCTTCCGCAAACACTGCGCCAGGAGGTGCAGGGCGATCGCCAACATAAGGCTCTCCCAGTATTCATTCGTCTTCGGTCGTGGAGGTAACAGACTTGTGGCACGTCTCCCAGCACTCACACGTCGATGGTCTAACGAACGTTCATGAAGAACAAGGGCCTCGAGTGGAATCGCTTTAGCGACAGTACCAGGTCGACCGTAGCGCGGAAACCAGAGATCAGATGCTGATGGATTTTCCGTGTCGAGGACCCCGCTTGGCGACTACAATAAGCCCAAGCTAGTCGCTCGTGAGCTCAGCGCTACAGCGCGAGTCTCGAACCAGGGTCCGTTCATGTCAGGTCGCCTATTGACAGGAGCATCGCACAATCCAGCCTAAAGCTTCCAAACTCCGTCCAACGAGCAAGGAATCATCAAGAGCTTTCGACAGCAGAGTACAGGCTCTGTTATTGGGAGAAGGTCCATGACCCATTAAAACCGTCGAATAAAAAGAGGATTTTCTTCTTTCCGAGGCCGTTGTCGAGGAGGTTTTCAGCAGATTCTTCGCCAATTCTTCGTCCGGAGATTACCCTACGGGTTCATGGTTGACACGCAACAATGAAGATGACTGAACTACCCCAAAGATGGTCGCCCTGACACGCATCTGAAGGATCAACTCTGTGAACGGAAGCTCAAAACAGAGTTCACAATCAGACTACTCCGTCGAAGCCTTCGAGAAGACTCAGTTCCTACAACTTAAGGTTGATCGATCTGAGGCCAAGGACAAAATCAAAAATGCATTTACATTGACTTGCAATTCATGGCCAACGACGAATGCGGAAGACACCGTTCTGGGGCCCGGGTTGAGGTTTACTTCTCTGGTAACCTTGTGCGAGGGTCTTGCCCCCGGGCCCAAAATCTTGATCCCATTACAACTGATGGAAGTATCGAGAGTCGACCTGGAGACCGCATTTTCCAGTCCTACCATGCGCCTCTTCTGATATGAGAGTTGCTGGAAATGTGTAATATTCAAGCGACCGGCAACCTTTCCTAAGCTAAGGCCTGATTGAGTGTATCAAAAGCTGGCCGGCAATACATCTGCATCCTTACGGCCCTGGTTGTGGAGACCGGCCTTCAAGCGCGCGGGATGTTGGTGCGACCGAGATTCGGACTATGTCATCTTCGACTTGTACAGCTCAGCGACGCTAGAGAGCAGGCTCATATATTGG
Source organism: Colletotrichum sp. SAR11_240 (assembly GCA_025328625.1). NCBI lineage: Eukaryota > Fungi > Ascomycota > Sordariomycetes > Glomerellales > Glomerellaceae > Colletotrichum > Colletotrichum sp. SAR11_240. Next base: position 108,078 of record JAKMXA010000069.1, on the reverse strand, counting down.
TTCTTTATCGCTGGTCTGCCGTAGGGACTATCCGTGAAGATGACGGCATGTTATGTCTGTAGTCTCGAGGCTTACTCGTGGATCTCATGGAAAATTGATGTCAATTCCAGCATTAGAAGGCAAGCACATTGCCACAGGTTATGTGGATCAGTCACCCATGTACTCACACTTTTGGATCGTCGCAAACTTCTCATCAACAATCCTTTACGCTTCCCTTACTCAGCAACAATTTCCGATTCCATCGCAGGCTCATTAATTTAAGAAGGATCGCAGGCTATTGTTAACAATCCTTTGCGTGCGACTCCCTTGGTCATTGCGCCTTCCACTTCCGTCGCGACTTCACCTCTGCTGGGGCAAATACGAAGGATTTTCAACTCCCGCTATCTCTGCTCCTTCCTCGCAGACCGCAGCCCCTAATCATCGTACTTTCACCTCCGGGCCCACTTTGAGCGACCGCTGGTTCGACCACAGGCTCCGCGCGCTCACTGGCCGGCGTCACGGTGGCTTGTTAGAAGATCCAGCACCGGTCTGTAGAAGGCGGTGTTGGGTCCCTCCTTCAATCCACTCGACGAACAGCTCGATACCGCAATACCGGCTGCCTACAAGCTGGTGGAGACCCGTGTGAGCAAAGGCCAAGCTACTAGATCTTGTTCATACTCTGGAGGCTGCCCTGGCGCAACAAGCTGGAAGTACACCGCCTTATATTCACTGGCGCCCCCTTCATACAGGCAAGACGCTCAAGGGCAGAACCGAGTAGTCAAGACCGACTATTGCAGTCCTGACTCTCAGAGAGATGATGTGTGTTACTGCGGGGTTGACCTTTTAAATCCTGCGGCTAGAAGCGCTCGCTATCGTAGAGTAGATCTCACGATATGCGAGGGGTCCGGAGAAGCCGCATGGCTCTGGACCTGCTACCCTCCACTGCCAACAATGTCTCCTATCTAGTCTCCGACATCGCCCATATCATGTTATGGGTGTTTCTGCCCACGCGACAGCTCGAGGTTCTCCCGCTTTGTACTCGGGCCCGAACTCCCTTGCCCCGCCATTAGTGTGCTGTTAAGCACAACTACAAATCCTGGGGCCCAATGAGCTTGGTTGGGGTTGAGAGTACGGTGATCCCTCTAAGTCGGACTAGTATTGCTACCGCATACATTTGCGGGCTGGTCTGGGGCTGTTTATACGGACAATCGATGGTCCGTAGTAGGGGATGGTAACTTTATAAGCCACTCCCCATCAATTCGGGAAAAGAAGAACCTAGCATTTCAATTTCCGCCCAGGATTCACCCGACAAACACAGGGCTTATTTCGCGCCGCACTGGATACGCGCGCCAAAATAAGAGTTGTGTGGCAATCAGTTGACACCGCCAATGTCGTCGCCTCCAGTCCATCCAGCCAGGCAGAGAACCTCATGAATCAAACTTCTACCGAGAACGAAAGAAAGGCCGACGTGGACCACGGATACCAATACCAGAGTGCCTCTCGCATAATGCCTCGCGCAGAGCGCAGCTCACAGAAACCAGGTTAAACCGATGCGTAATACAGCGAATAAATCGGCACGCTGTTGACCGCGACCACAGTAGTAGCGGCGCTCATTTTGACTGGCTCGATCGCATATATACCCAGTTGGCCACCAATCTCGACTGGTCTAACATGAAGAGATTCGGGGTTCATGGCTTCACAATGAGCCTGATTATGCTCGGCAGCCCAGCAAGAATCTTACAAGGAGTCCTGGTCGCCTTCTTGGTCGGTTACCGCACGGAAACAGCGGTAATCTGAGCCGGCGGTATTGTAACAACGTCTATGAGGTAACTCGCCTTCTCAGGTTCTCGCCAGAAGTGGGCAGCTGCTCAAGAAGGGATTTGGCTAAGAACCTTGGAATCAACCGACAATGTTGGCTCGGTCTTTCTTGAGGCCATGGGTCTCAACAAAGGCGAGTTCACTATTTCGCCGGACCCGGCCCGCCGTTAGCTACAGAGTAGACTCTGTTGCCCCTTGTCGTGTGTTCAGCATGATATGCCACCCTTTGACGACTCGAAAGATGGCATGCAAGAGAGATTAGGGCTTTTGCTGCGTCAATGATGCTCTTCGCAACGGGAAAGAGTGTTGTGAGTGGCGTATCAGTCTGGGAAGCACACCTGGTATGTAATCCTGCTGTCGGCGGTTTTTTACACTTCGGACGCAACCCGAAGCTCGACCATTAGTCCATCATCGAACCGATGACGCTTTTTTCATCACAAGTATTCGAAGGCCGATCTCGTGATACACGTAATCGAGAGCGAGAAGCTGCCCCGAAACGCGGGAGCTCAACTGCTCAGCCCGGAATCACGGTTCCACATCGCAGAGCTACCGCAAGTCATCTCGCACCTCCTGTCGACGCTGCCGTCGCCCCTCGCCATGGTCAAGATGAAACCATCGGTAGAACCCATCGGCGCCTAGTCCCGTGCTCGAGCCGACGCGACTTCAACCTCCGGGGTCCAGAGGACCTGTGGGAGATCAGTGATCACGCTGTATGGGTTGAAATGTGGCGTGCATGGGGGGGATGCCACTGTTCCAGCAGTTTGACTCGTGTTTGCATCTTCGTTGCCGACTTGGTTCAATAAAGACTCCAGGGAACCGCAGGCTTATTGGAGTGCATCGAGAAACAATTTGTGCTGTCGGATGAAAGGGAATAATGCGCGTTTCTTGTCTTGCTGAGCTTGCGGAATGGCGGCTGGGGTTGATGCTGCATTCGCCCTGAGGACCCCCCGGGAAGTTGTGGGAAACCACACGCCTGTATCTTTTACGGAGATAACATCAGCATTCGTCTCCAGGGGCTTGTGAGTATCCTTTTCCTACGGAAGATCCGGGTTTGCAAGCCCAGTTTGTTCTCGCCTCTCGTCATCGTCACTCAGCTCTCCTCTGAGTACCGTAGGCCCAGAAAAGTGAGCGTGGGCCCGCCAACCCCGCCTGCCCTCGAACTCGGCGATGCTGAGGAGTCGGTGGAGGAGGAAGGCGCTGAAGACGCCGAGAAAGGCGCCGAAAACGCTGAGCTTGGCTCCGGAAGGGCGGAGAGCGACGCAGGTTGGCAACGGTAAGTGCTGCGGCGGTACCCTAACTTCTTCCCTTGAAGCAAGCACACTGCTAATACTTTATAAATATAGCATAGCCCCAAGTGCACGGGTGTTCGCAAGAACGCCCGTCGGGCAACCTCCCTCAACGCTGGCAACTTGCACCTGCTGAAGCAGGGGTTCGGCTACATCCTCCAACATCGTATCCGATGTGTTGAGCTGACAGACAGTATTAGCTCAGTCTTCTTCGGGGCGCTGTAGAGACGCCCTTGTTGGGCCACCTGGCTGGTAACTGCGGCCCAGTCCACGACCAACTGGCCAGCATATTGTGGGAGGACGGGCTTTGCTTGTTCGACCAGGCAGCTGTGATCAGTAGCCAGCGCCAGGGTCAACTGCCCAACTTAGAATCAGACCGGTTCTACAATACCCTGTCTGTCAGGAAGGCCATGAAAGCTCGCCGTAAACTCCTTAACGTCTCTCGGGGCAAGGATGTGGCGACCTTCATGTATAAATGTCAACATCTAGAGAGAACATCGCATTACTCGCAGATCGAACATTGAGCCATCTCTCACGCCCTCCCTGTCCACTCTCATGCGAGCCCCCAGTACCCAAGCTAGCGCCAACTAGCAACTTCTGCGACTCAGGATATGGACGTCATCGACTATCCTCTTTCGGTCTTCAAGTACCTTGAGCGCAAGCGAATGTCTTTTCGAAGCACGAACTATACCAATCATCATACCGAGGGCTCTCAGTTCCTATCTGAATGCCTCCTGTCCTGCCGCAACTTCAACATATTATCTATGTGCCCGGAATGGCATATAAATCGTCGAAGGGAATTTATTAGGTTTACCAACAGAGACAGTCAGCCTGGTAACTACGTTGATGCATGTTGGGAGATTGTTGCTGAAGCTTTGACCGTCAACCATTTCAGTACCTCGACAAGCTCAAGTCCGCCAAACCCTCTCCTTCCACCACCTCAGTGCCCAGTATCATATGTGCAGCATCATGCGGCATGGTCGAAGACAAAGAATGCCAGAGACCCCAAGGGTCTAATATAGTCACCTGAGTGCCTTTCTCATCCACCTGATCTCTACCGCCGTTCAGTGATGAAGGACTCGACGACTTCATCGGCTCTTTACTTGAGTGTCCAGTTAAAAAGGACCTCACCAGAAAACTACCCATTTTTCCTCCGCCTCTCGGCGTTTCAACGATATTACAAAAGCCGTGACCTCGGTAACGCAGGTGGGATCAACGGCGACGATGGCCGAGGGTGGAGATACGCCTGCGACTAGGCTGGGCCCTTGAGCGTCTCCCGAATGCGTTATCGCCGGCGTTGCTTTCGGTAATAACTGCACTTCCGAATCGATCTCGGGTAGGCAACATCAAGCCACCGGAGCACATCATCTCGTTCAGCGCGAAACTTAGCTTTCCTATAACCAGCCTTGCTGCCAGTCCTCGCGCGTGGACTGGGTCGCTCGCAGTGTGGCCTCCCGCCAGGATTCACGCTGTCCATCCGAGGAGCGCTCCTCGACTCTAGGGCTGGACTCTCCCGTGGGCTTTTCTAAGGGCCTTCCTGAATGCTTTCACCAGGGAGTCACATACGGAATCCGTCACAAAGCGGACCGTGTAGCTTTCTCCGGTTTATCCGCTGCCTCCTCCGAGGCATGTTTCTGCTGGCGCTGCTCATTTTGGCCAACCTATTCTTGATCCCAAGTAACCCATATCCCGCACATTCAAACAGAGGCCTCCAGGGTACACTATTTACACATGGCAACCTTAACTACCGCCGCATGAGCGGGAGTTATACAAGCTGCTCATGAGCACGCTGCGCGGCAACCTTTCTTTCAGATATACTACGATGACGCCTGTTGCTCGACGCCGCCACCGCAACAGCAGCACTATTCAATTCTGTCTGCCCTAATAGCAACATCAGCCTCGCTGAAGTTGCTGACGAACTTCCGTGTTGTGAAAGTGCAGCATGTCTTGCTTTCAGACGAAACAACAGGACCCCATCATTCGGGCCCTAGCGGACGCTGAAGAAGTCCTATTTCAATATAGAAGGGGCATTGAGACTCGCCATCTCCGTCCAACGGTTTTGGTGCTTCTTTGTTTCTCTACCACATCCATGAGCAGAACGACAACTCATCATCTGCGTCAATTAACTCCGGGCCCAGAAAAAACTCTGGACGCCCCAATTGCCTCCTTCGGTAAACGTGTCGACGCTGCATCTACTCTTCATGAGCATCGTGAATGAGACGAGGCAAATGCAGGAGACCGGATTGGATCCTTGGCTGCGCTCAGTATGCTGTATGTGCTCGCTCGGATCAACTGAGTTCGCATGTGGGATCTTCGGGATCGTACCTGTCTCATTGTCACCGGCTCGCTTTTCGCCATCCCTCTCGTCGTCTTCCTACCTCCTCACTTTCGTCAGGCTTTGTCACATATTGATTTGCGCTTCCTTGCCATCGTCCGCATTCTACTAACATGCCCTCACGAGAAGATACACTGGACCCTTGTGTCTTAATGAACAATGAACCCCGTGTCGCTGGTGGCCAGGAAGCTCTATGTAGACTCGGGCCCTCTCTGGTTCCAACAAGCCGCCGCGGAGCGTGACGCCCCTTGAGCTCCCTTGCTGAAGGATGCGACAGCTTGCCTCTTGCATCGACTGTGGGAAACTCGACTTTGACGACACGTCTGGCGTCTCGCGACGCGGAAAGCTTCTGGCGTGGGGATCCTACGCGTCTCGGTCTCAGGTCGCGCATTTGCTTTGGACTAGGCCGGCGCTCACAAGATGTCCCAAGTGTTCGATTCGATAGTCACGCCACGAAAAGAAACACGAAGAGATGCGTCGACGCCTGGTAACGATGTCGGTTGCGTAGTTATCTGCTTTAGCTCTCTCGTCACCGCAACCGCTACTTGCGGTGTACGTATCCCGCCTGCAACCAGCCTGGATGCAGTGACAACACCCAGCAGCAGTTGAAAAGAGGGAGCGCAGCTCGTTCATGGCCTGGCATATGCGCCTTAGCACAGATTCAACCCGCAAGCTCTTGCTAGATGTTCGTCAGTTGGCACGCAGGTGGTCTTGGTCGTCCTCTGAAGATTGGCGACAGCGGACTTAGAATGCTTGTTCTCCACAGCGGTATTATGACAGTTGGGAACTTTGCCGCCACCGGGTCGCAATCGCGCAGGCAAACAAGACGATCAGCGACGACGCTGGTCATTCGACTTCACGGAGCTCACAAGAGGTCGTTAGAAACCTGTGGGCGTTACACAATGAATTGCACATTCTTTCCGCCGCCTCTCGCGGAAGCTGCGGAAGCCATTGAGCGTTCAGTAGAGCTGCTTGAGAACTACACAGGCCATATATTCTGATGAGCTGCGGTTCGAAGAATCGCCACATATGTCCCCAGGTACCTGCAAGGCCATTCATCCACGACAACACTATTTCTATCGCATCAACGACCCACATAACATCTACTTCTTCATAGAAGAACTCTACTGCGCGTGACAGCATTCATGTGAATAAGGTGTTCCTCGACCCGGGCCCGTTGGTACATCCTGGCCGCCGTGGAACCGAAACAAACAATCAAGGCTCAGGCGACACCAGCAGCCTTAGTGACCATCTCACTAGCCCATGACCTCGATGACGGGACATGCTCCCGAGATCACATTTGCAATGCTTGGATAACAAGAACTAGGTGGCTGTCGTTCAGGAAGAGCGGGAGAGTTCTTGTTCCGCCACGCCTCTACTCCATCGCTTCTGGAGCCTGTAACGAAGCTCATCTATTTGGGTGAGAGGCGCAGTTGGAAGAGCCTCTGCCAGTGGTTAGGGTCGAGTTTCTATCCACATTAGGCACTCAAAAACAATGACACCAGGGTAATATGAGGCAGAAGATTTCCTTGCAACAACAATTAGGGCCCTTTTCAACGTCAGCGATGGTACCCGCGTCTGTTGTTTCTGTTGTAAGGGTCGACCCCATACGAAATATAGGGGTATTTAGGGGCAGTGCAAGGAGTTCATGAAGCAAGCCCCCAGCCCTCGACTTGAGTATCGCAGGAATCTGCAGGTGACCTAGATTGCTTCTCATCGGTCATGAATCAATCTCTGCCACTCTTCCAAACCTACTGTAGGCTCCCTGGCGGATACAGCCTGGTCACTTACTACAAGGTCTGGCCAGAACGACTTCGCACCAAAATGGAGTGCCATGTGGTCTGGCAATCTAGGTATATCGTGGAACATGGATCACCATCTGCCATCCGAAACGGACCGCGCTAGTGACCATATTGAGCGACGGAACCAGATCGTGCGGCAGACTGAGATCGGAGTCCACGCCTCAATACAAAGCCTTCCGGCCGGCGCCTCCGATGATGCCACAGCCCGGTACTTCACTATCTCGAGCTATTACACATCGAGATGGTGTGCCCCATCAGGGACTCTCATCTGCGAGAAGTATTTAGCTTCATGGGGTCATGGCGATCATCAACGTAGAAAGCCTAAGCTCGAGAAACTGTACCACAGAAGCGCCATGAAGCCTTCATCGTGGACTTACCAGCGCAAGAGAGATTCCCCTTCTATTTGTCGAAGGCCATGCCGTATGGATTAATGAGTCTCTGTGCTTCCCGGACCGGGAGAGAGATAGCGCCTTATACAGCATCAACCAGATCCGGCGCGGACGTCAAGCACGCTGCACGGCTAGTACAAGGGTCTTGGGAATCCCACATTCTCATGTAGCACCCGCTGGTGGTGCAATCGTCCTCTTGAGTTAGTTCAAGACGCGAATTCCCAAAATTGGATTTGCTGCGAAGTTGATTAGCTGCCTCCTCTCCTTTTACCCAGCTTCATGCAAACCGTCATCTCCCCTCTGAGGATCGGCCGTAGCGAGGCTGGGATATCGAATATTCTGCAGCACTCCTTTCATTCGCAGCATGTTCGGGTGTCTAAGTTACTTCTTGACATTTCGAGGGCTTCTGTCAGGGGCCCCTGAACATGTCTGCAGGTGCAGATCTCTCAGCTTCACGGTGGTTGGGGTAGCGCTGTGATATGCCACGAGAAACGATGCCCCTCACCGCGTTTTGCGTCATCAGCACGATACAACACTTGTGACTACATAAAAGGCCGAGAGAACTTTACTATAAACACAGGACTTCTCGGTTTCTTTCCTTACCGGACGCGGTACTTGATCCTGTTCTGAGGCCTCTACCACGAACTATTCGACACCCGCTCTCACATCATGATGAACGCCCGACACAGAATACTGACGGGCGGGGAGTAGAGGTATTTGGAGAAAATAACCATCGTATTTCTTTCCTAGTTTCTATCCTCACGGCCATGTTGAATCAGCAGAGGTTTCTGCGTTGGCTACTTGGTCCCTCACGTACGCGATGACGGTGACGATGACAGTACCTCACCATTGCTTCACCAAGGCAGGGTCGCTAATTCCAGTGGCCTTCTAATCCCCCTTCTGTTTGTCAACTCCGTGCCGAATAGAGCGACTCGCGCACTATTCGAAGCCCTTGACGTTGGCCTTGGATAATAAGTGAGCGTGGGTTGGCCAGGTCAGATATCTCCAATACTACTAGGTAGTATTTCGTTGAAAACGTTCAGCCGGAAGGCCTGGCCTGGCCTGATCATAGCCATCAAAAACGAATGGCTTAGCCCCTTCATTAACAAGCTGCTTCAATGGACAATTGAGTTTACATAGTCTTTGCACAAGGGGACGGACAGTATTTGGCTACACAAGATGCCAGGAGCTCTATGCACCTAAGACCCCAAAACGAACGTCAATCTCTGTGCGCCGATGAAGGCAACCGAGAGTGGCTCCGGCAGGGAGTCCGCCGATCCACCTAAGAGAGTACTGGGTCACCACAAGAGAACGCTATCCCGGCAGCGAACTCGATCTTGAGTCTAGACCAGGAGCATGTCAACCACCTCGATCTCAGAGGCGAAGGCATCAGAACAGGAAGGAACTGGTGATGCTACATTGAGCGGGGATCTCTTTCTCCTACTAAAACTGTTTTGATCTCTTCACAGACTGTAAGACGAGGAGATTGTGTTGTCATGCTGAGCAGATAATGCTGGCAGCCTTTTGTCATCTCTGTCACCTTGATTGTCCAAGATTCTACCTCCCCGAAATCTGAGGCCAGAGTAGGGCATAGATGTTCGTTCACCATTCCCGGGCCCCTCTCAGGACAGCGATGCCCCTATGAAGGGCTATTCAGTCTCACCAATGGCCAGCGGATCGACCAGAGCCATTCTCTCCAACGATGCTAAGCTTGGCAATCCTTCTGACAGCGTAGGCCAAAAGAGAAAGTCAGAGGAACAGCACGACATCGCATTTTCCATGCCAAAGCTGGGAATACCCAGCGAACCTCCGAAGAGGGGCATGCCCATCAAATCAGAAGATGGCGTAAGGGCTTGGGACAAGGAACCACATAATGCCCAGTTCGGGATATCTCCCATGGAGAGCGGCGGCGGTGCCCACATTAAGTACACAACACAAGGACGTCTCGTGGAGATTCCATGCACACTCCGGGAGGATGTGGGCAGTCATCTTGGCCCCGAGAGCCACTGAACCGTCGAGAGCATTCGCGCGCCCGCCGAACTTTGTATGGGTATGAATTTGCGGCTTGTCTCGCGCGAGTAATCAAATTTGTTCTTGCCGATTGGACTTGAGAGGACGTTGCGTCTCTGGTGGTTAAACAACCGAGAAACGTTGAGAGTCGCAGCAAAGGAAGAAGAAGAAAGACCGGTTTGACGTTCTTTTAGTAACATCTACCTCATCTAAATCACCATGTCATATTTCTGAGAGCTGGCTATCTCGTATATCACGGGGGATCTTGGGTAAGGGCTGAAGGTCAACCCGCACGACTTGACCTCCCTGATCGAACTGGCGCAAATGACCTCCAAACACTCATGAGATTCACTGCCTGAGGCTCGCTGACATAAAGAAGTTCAGCTTAATGGAGGACTTTTTTCCCCCCTCATGCGAGAATGGTTTCGCTTACTCTCTTTACCCTCCACCCTTTCTTCCCTTCTAACTTTTTTCTTCATAGTTTACTGCCTAGAGGCGTACCTTATTAACTACTATATAACTCTTATAGGGAAATATTTAAAAGCTAGGATAACTTATAGAGAAACCTCTATAGTTACTTAAAGGGGTATATAAAGAGAGTATAAATTACTAAAAAATAAGTATCTCCCTCTTTATACTACTATAACTTATTATACTAAAATACTAAAATAATACTATATTTACTATTTTTATAACTACTACTTTAAGAGTAATAATAACTTTACTTAATTTATTAGAGAAAAAGAGTATAATATTTATAAGTTTTAAAATAAATACTTTTTCCCTTAGAACTATAATAAATTTAAAGAAATATTATTCTTCTATTATTTACTAATATATATTATCTTCTACTAATATAATTATAATAATCTATCTCTTTTTAAAATATTTAATAAGTTTAAAAATATTACTAAAATATTTAAAAATAATAAGATAACTAATAACTAGTATTATAAAGTAAACTAATTAAACTATTTAAAATAAAAAAGCTTATTAATAGAACTTAAAGTAGTACTATAGTTTAATAAAATAGTAGTTAATAAAGGTAGTTAGATATATAGGGGGTAGTTAGAGTAAGGGGGACCTCTTATATATCCCTAGTTATATAAAAATTCACAAAAGAATTCTTCACAAAATGCTTTACCCTCCACCCTGGCCGCAACATACGCCAATTACAAGTTCATAACAATCTCAGAACTAAAGGGCCTACTGTCATTCTTTTTCTGAAAGAAACGAAAATGGCAGAAGCTTAATCGTTTTTATTCGATGTCAGGTCTCAACCTCAAAATCAAACACAAGCACAGAACCATCACCGGCTCAACCTGAGGCCGACTAATAGACGCGGGGTATCTTTAGTACAATCTCAACACACACAGATAATCACTCTCAGACGTATGCTCCAAAAGCGAGGAGACCACCTTTTTGAGCCACCTTAGAGGACAATGTATGTTCTGTTGCTCTAATCTTTAGTATATCTTCATCAACTCTGGCGTCATCGACAGATTTACCAATTGACGCCAATTGGTGTCACGACAGGTACATATTTGATGGTTGAAAAATGGTATAAGTCTTCCTTCCAAAGAGGACAAATTACATTTCAATCATTGGAAATACCCTCAGGCACCATGTGACTGATGTTGACAGCATTGAAGACAAGTTCAAAATGCCCGTCTCTGCTGTTCCTGACGTCACCTCCCTTCGAAGATAACGTCATCATATCAGATCATCAGAACCCACGGGGTATATTACTTACCTCCTGCTCTATCAATGGTTTTTTTTGGCTTACTCTATGCCAGCTCTCCGCATCAGGCGTTCTCCATTTGCCTTGAGAACCCCGGGCCCAACATCTTGCATGGATGTGAAACAGAAGTGCAGTTCTATCTCCCCCCATGAAAAACAAGGTCACAGATGCTTTTGGCAACCTCAAGATTCTTCCCGGAAATCACTTCGCCTCGAAGAACGCATTCTTCCGAGTACTAGACAGAAACTACGGAAACCAGGGCCTGCCAAAATTGGAGTTCGTCTCTCCCACTTGAGTGGACACTTAAGATATCCAATACATGCAGTAATTTGATGCACTGCAAGCATCGCTGTGTCTTTAATCAGCGGTGTTCACATGAGCAGGTGATGTGCCTAGCTTGAATTAGCTGGGCAGCCCCCTGGGGGAAGAAGTAGAGATACATCATTCAATCTATCGTTGCTCATTACCTATTCTAATTAGCCCATCTTACACTTCACCGAGCTTGAAGTGGTTGATGCCAACCAGCCAAGGATCACAGAATCCTTTCTAAAGGTCCGCAAAGAAAAGTAGCCGTCTCAGCTCTCCGAGACGAAGAGAAGTAAGCAATCTTTGCTCTCTGTTCTTGGAGAAGAGTTTGTACACACGGCCTGGTTGTTCGTATTAAAAGGATCAAGACATGCCGGATAATCACACTTAAGAAAGCCCAGATGGAGGAATGCTTCCAGGAGTGAATGGGAGCGACCCCAAGAACCCAGCCTCGACCTCGTGCTGGGCCCTCAGCGAGTCGAGAATCACCCTGTCGTTGGTTGGTGGAGGCTGAGATTCCGCCGCCCTTTGATGGGTCCGGGCGGTGCTACTGACTGGCAACCCAAGCCCCTATGAGCTCTCTTGGGTTTGGCAGGACGTTGATATAGGTTACAAGGAAGATAAGGAGGACAATGCGGTGACGACTTTCAAGCTCTACGCGTCTGACCTGACATGAGTTGAGCTCATCAATGAGAAGTTGGGAGGACGATTCAAGCATCTTTGCCTGGAGAAGCGGGTCTGATTCTAGGTACAGATTCCTCTCACTCATGCAACTGGTTTTGCAGTATATTTGCTGCGCCCACATTTATCAACAGACGTTGTCTTATTGATCGCGAGAAGATAGTTAAAAGCATGAGTCTAATTCTACCTATATAATGAGGAGCTTAACTGTTAGTGTGAAGCGGCCGAATGATTTGATCCTCGATTGCTTGTTCGTTGATTCCTTGATCGTTTCCAGGAACGCATTGGCGATCTTCGTTCATTAGCGTCCAGCGATGTTGGCACAGTGAAATGCCCTTAGTTGACCGTGATACTTATCGTGACACAGAAAGTTGAAACTTTCAATCCGAATCAGAGTCATAGTCCACTAAGTGGGGTTTGAAAACTCCTCCTTTCTGCAGCGCCGCCAAAGGTTTGGACTGCTTTGTAGCTCTTCTCAAGGAGAAAGCGGCTGTGGCAGACTGCGTTCCCGACACTTCTGTTGACTCAGTATGATCCAACATCTCTGCAACGTCTCTTTTTGCGTGGAGAGAAAAGGCTCGCTTTGCCGCTTCCGTGTCTTTCTTCTCTTCCATATTCTCGGCAATTATCGCACTGGGCTCAATTCCCGCTCGACTAAGCCTCTCTCGTCGTGCATTTCGGAAGCGAACTTCGTCCAGCGCATCAGCAACAGCTATTTCAGTCTCAGCAGCATGCGTCTTCCTTTCGAGCTCTCTCATTGCGTCTGATTCCTGGTTATGTTGCCCCTGCTCCTGCTCCTCTTGCTCGAGGCGGTCCAGTCATGCTTCGATGGTCTCGTCTCGCTCCGTGTTCGTTCTCCATGGCTCTATATTGCCCTTCGCACCAGCCTCGCATATGGAGTCGAAGTCGATGTACAAGAGAATTGCTGAGCATCCTAGGTATTCAGGTGCCGAAGACTCCACATCGGGCCGGGTGTGGGTCGCCTCACGCGATGGCACCGACATAGGTGGGGCGGCTCGGCCGAGTGGAGGTTTACTAGCACCGGCATACTGAGCCTGAAGCCAGATGCTGTCCCGTAGGTCCCGTCGGCAGGTCAAATCGCCCCTTGGCCACCGCCAGCATATCTGGCCACAGTTCTAGTTACCCTCCGATATCCCGCACTGGCCGCGTTGAGCCAGTGTCCGTTGCCGAGGGTATCGGAAGCGTTGGCCAACTGGCCTGTGGACCTGGATTTAAATCACTGCATTACCTTACATCAAGTGCTATCAGTGTATTGCAGCAAACTCAAACACCACACTCTGTTCGCAACTTCATTTTGGTTCACACTGTCGGATGTTTAACGGATGCATACCAGTCAAGGAAGCTCATGCCTCATACCTATCGTGGTGCTCAGCGAGGGCAATTCCGAGCACCCTTCAAAGCTTTGCGCGCGTACCTACTGGTCACCCCGATCTCCTTACTAAATCTTCAAGGCAAAATTCCAATGGGAAAGGCCTCGAAATACGCGATTTGGGGAGCTTGGCAAAAACCTCACCGGCCAGCACAACCTCAACTGAAAGCCAAAAGCTGAACATCAGACAGTTTCTCACCTGCGGTAATCATCGCGTCAGCCGTGCGCACAAAGCCCGTGCCACCCGTTTTCCCCGTCTCGCCGTCTTGCCGAACCCCCGCTCGGATCACCGGTACTAACCCGGCAGCCCCTTGCTTAGCGTCTGGCTCCCAGTAAGGTTCAAGACATGTCACAATCTTTGGCGTTAGCACATGTTAGGCACCTACTGCAACAGCTTTCAGGAGGCAGCGGGGTTAGCAACACCAAAGGCCACCAGCGATAAGAGGTTCCGTGCCGTAGCTGCGTATCAAACAAACCTTCTCATCTGGTTGGGTTCACGCTTATTCATCTCAAGTCGGGCAAGCCGAACTTTGTCTAAGCTCCCACAGCTATCATTGGGCTAGTGCAGCTACACCCGTTGATTCGCTGGGAGCTGCGGTAACCGGTTGGTATGCGAAGCGAGCGGCTCAGTCTCAGAACATCGATAGGGTCCCATCGGTGAGCTCGGCCTGGTAGACGTCATGGAGGGCACGAAGGAAAGTGTTTTAGACCAGGCCCATAGCATTCCTCTGCCCCTCTCATAGGTAAAATCATAATAAAAGGTAGCAAATTCTCACCGCCGCAGTTCCGCCATTGATACGTACAGAATCATTCGAACATCATGAAGACCACTAATAGACCCGATGAATGGAAAATTGAGCAGGGCCTGGCTGGGGCTGAGCTTCCCGTCCTTGACATGACGGGACCCCAGACCAAGGCCCTTCCACCTCAGATCTTTGGTGACCTAACGAAAGATGAAGCTGCCATAAAGAGCGTTGGCGACCCGAACAAGCTCTTCACTGAAGAGCGTGAGGGGTGGACTGGGTGAGTCGCAACTGGTTATGATGATCTTCCGTGAAATTTTCTTCTGCAATTGCTGACGGAGCTCAACCGCACAGCTTCGTCGAGTGGGAGAACTATCCCGAGAAAAAGGCTGCGGCACACAAGATCTTGACCTCCCAGACCTTCCCTCCCAACCCCGAGTTCCAGCTTGGTCCGATCCCAGCGACAAATCCTGTGCTTCCTGGTACTCATTGGAAGATGTGGCATAAGGCGGTCGGCGGCGCTCTTTCTCGCATCCCCGGCGACTCTTGGGACATCGTCCTCAAGGAGAAGCACGCCGACATGCTCCATCTTCTCCAGTTTCCCTACAACGGCGAGCCTCCAAAGCGCCTTGTAACCGATAAGGAGATCACCCCGAACCCCCTCCACTTCGTCCGAAACCACGGCGGCATCCCGATTATCGATAAGGAACACTACAGTTTCCTCCTGGACGGTCTCGTCGCGAACCCCAAGTCTTTCACTCTCGACGACCTCATGGACGAGACCAAGTTCCCGCGCATGGAGAAGACTATCACAATGCAGTGTTCTGGAACCCGACGCATTGAGCAGATCCTGAAGTACCCCGGCCAGGGCGACGAGGTACCCCAAGCTCCTTGGGCAGAGGGCGCGATCGGCACTGCCAAATACGTCGGAATCAGTCTCAAGAAGGTGATCAAGGCTTGTGGTGGACTCATTGAGGGAGCCAAGCACCTCGAATTCTATGGCGCGGACACCTACTTCAAAGACGATAAGACCATGAACTACCTCGTCAGTGTTCCTTGGTCCAAGGTCAAGGCCAATGAGGTCATGCTGGCCTGGGAGATGAACGGCGAAGTCCTCCCGCGTATCCATGGATATCCCCTCCGCATCGTCGTCTTCGGTTACATCGGCGCTCGAAGCGTGAAGTGGCTCTACCGCATCAAGGCCATCAAGAACCCCACCCGCGCGCCGGTCCAGAGCCAGGAGTACCTCTACTTCCCCCAGCAGGTCGGCAAGCACAACTTTAAGCTCACCGACGGCATCCAGATCCAAGAAATGCCAGTCAGCTCGGCCATCATGTCGCCCTGGACCAAGCAGGTTGTCATCCACAACGGCAAGATTCGCTGCAAGGGATGGGCCTACTCTGGTGGTGGACGCTGGCCGGAGCGCGTTGAGCTCTCGTCCGACGGAGGCTTCAATTGGTACACAGTCCCAGTTGAGAATCTCTCAAAGAAGCGCAAGTGGACCTGGCGAACTTGGGAGATGGATTTGCCCTGCGATGTTGAGGGCTGGATTGAAATTGTCTGTCGCTGCTGGGACAATTCTCTCAACACCCAGCCGCCTGATGTCCGCACTGCATGGAACTGGGGCCTGCATGTCACCAGCTCTTGCCACAGGATCTCGGTTTACAGCGTGAATAACACCCGACCGAAGACCAAGGCCCGCCTCCAAGAGTTTGCAGACAAGGGTATTCCGTTTGCCCCAATCACTGTTCCACTCGCTTTTCCATCTCAGAGTTGGGATGATTATGACAAGTATTGGAAGAGTCACGATCCGAGAGACGCTGAGGATGAGTAAAATGGCTTCGCTCTATGATACTAGGTTTTCTTTGCGGTGGCCTTCGTAGGGAATTGCTTCCATGTCATATGAGGCGCCAATAAAATTACAAAACATAAAAAATACCAAGCCGAACATCCTAACGAAACCTGGACATTAAATGATACGTCAAGTGATTTTGATAGAGCTCAAAGATGATGTGTTAAAGAAGAACACACTGATGATTGCCAAACACTGGTCGCGATGATAACTATCGCCCTCACTCCAGCGTCCGATTGCGTCCAAACTCCGCTAGAAAGCACTGAAGCCCCCCGAATGACCAAACAGTCCATCTCCGTGCTCATCTAACTACAAATGGCTTGGTCGAAGCTCAAACAAGGCCACCACGCCACGTAGAGTAAAGCCGAGAACAAGCTTCCATCCCCTTGGCCGGGGCAACATCGGGATCCTAGCGTCTGCCAGTGAAAGAGCTTCCCGAAAACGTGCCTTCGGTGTCTGCCGTTGTGGGTCGCCGGATCGATCCCGAAACTCCGCGCCTCATTCCGCGCAGAAGCTTCGGCATCGCAAATCGCACAGCTCGCATCTGCAATACAGGCCCAGCCATTGGTTTGGCTGTCCCTGGCGGTTAGCTGGCTACATCCCTGCAGACGCCGACTCGTTACTGCGGTCAATTGATGCTGATGTTGGTTCTGAAGGCTCACTCATGATGCCTGTGCCAGAGTCGCCGAGCGATGCTTTTGCTGCCAATGAACTCTTACCCTTGCCAGATGTCCCCATCATCCCGAGGTCTTCAATGCCGTGAACGCGCCCTATTTGCACGCCTGCTATCCATCTTGCTAATGGCCTTTAGTATTCATTACATATTGTGTGGGTGACCGCAATAAGTAACCTGGTTTGAAGGCTATCAACATGCTAGCGATTCGGGTCTCCAAGTCCTTAAATAGACCCCTGGCACCAGCACGCACTAAACTCAAGCATTCGCGCCCGGCGAGCACGACTCTGATACCGGTCAACTGCAAACGCCCATTCTCTTTGCACCACAGCATCAACTCACCGGCCACAATGAATCCCCAAGCCGTCGAAGCCCCCTTGACACAATCGGCCACCTTTCTCGTCTTATCGGCCACAGATGTACCAGATGCCCTCAAGAACATTCGATCTGCCGTCTCGAGTATCTCGGAAATCACCAAGAACATTTCGACCCGCCACCCGAGCGCCAATCTCTCTTGCACCGTCGGCATCGGCAGCAAAATCTGGGATGGGCTCACGCAACTGCCCCGGCCGACGGAGTTGAGACCATTTAAAGAGATCCGGGGTGCTAAACACACTGCAGTATCGACACCAGGTGACTTGCTATTCCATATTCGATCGGAAAGGAGAGACATGTCCTTCGAGTTTGAGAGACAACTCATGGATCTGCTAGGCGATGCGGTCAAGACGGAAGACGAGACGGTTGGGTTTCGGTACTTTGATGCACGCGATGTACTTGGTTTCGTCGATGGCACGGCTAACCCCGTTGGCTCAGACGTCTCTGAAGCTGTTGTCATCACTGAACAAGATGACAAGTCCGAGGCTGCACCCGGGGGAAGTTACGTCGTGGTGCAGAAGTATCTCCACGATCTCAAGGCATGGCGCAGCTTGTCTACCGAGAAGCAGGAAGCCATCATTGGGCGGACAAAATTGGACAACATAGAGCTAGACGACGCGGAGGATGGACGCCAGCAGTCTCACAAGAGCCTAGCAACCATCGAGGACGAGGACGGAAACGAGCATGACATCCTCAGGGATAACATGCCTTTTGGATCTCCAGCTTCTGGGGAGTTTGGCACCTACTTCATAGGATACTCCAAGAAGCTCTGGGTGACGGAGAAGATGCTTGAGCGGATGTTCATTGGCAATCCGCCCGGGCTGCATGACAGGATCTTGGACTTTTCGAAAGCAGTCACGGGTTCTACCTTTTTTGTGCCATCGGCCAAGTTATTGGAGAGTCTTGATGATGATCGATAAGGGTCTGGGTCTGATACCAGATCCGATTCGGTGGATCGCGAGGTCCTACTGGTGGAATGACAGAACAAGGGGTCTTGAGGATTAAGGGGTACGGTCGCTAGTGGGACAGCAGCTCCAAATGGTCGTTGCCAAGAATTTTCAAACAATCGCGTCGCTTGTGTTCACTCTGAACCGACGGGGGAGCCTGTTTTTTCAAAGGTGATGAGTGGAATAATTATGGTCGGACAGTTCCCCCAGAGCGGACTTCTAGTCCGAAGCCTCAACCTGCATGTATGTTTGTATTTAACCACGAATCAAGTGGTTGGTCAAGAGATGGAACATTCCCATTGTCCTCGCTTTTCGCCCTACTTGTATGGAATTCACGGAACGCGAGGAAACAAAGGGATGCAATAGCCCACACGGAAAATTGTTTCGACTTTTTACACCGTCTTACACATATTGCCAAGTTTTCTTTCAATCAGGCGTATACGAGCTATGAGGTGGTTTTCGATGGGGAAGCGTGGCGCCCTCCTTCTTTCCAACTCGTCTGATGGCAACCTGTCATCTCCTGATGTTGACTATTTAAGTAACTGACTGCTTGAATCCAGAAGCTCGGAAATGGCTGTATCTCAACATCATTGAGCATATCCGTAACTACTCTCTTGAGTTAATCTACTCCCTCAACATGGTGACCATGGCCATCGCCAAATTCCTCCCCGTTGCAATTCTTGCCAGTCTCGTCACTGGACAGACTCTCAATATTCCAGCAAGGAGCGGTTCCATCATCTCCCTCTCTGCGCCGAGCGTGATTTCCGGTTCGAAGGACATGGGAAACAAAGAATACGACCGAGGACGTGCATGCGAGACAGACGTCGAGACACCGGGTGGCCATCCCGTCTTCATCCTGGACGACGGCGCGACACTCAGCAACGCCATCATTGGCATTGGTCAAGTTGAGGGTATCCACTGCAGAGGTGCTTGCACACTGAAGAATGTCTGGTTTCGCAAAGTTTGCGATGGTAAGCTACTTTTCTACAACACTCAGGAACCATGTCAGATGTCTGGTAAAGAGCATAACCAGAGGGCTGACGTAAAGAACACAGATGCCATCACGCTCGTTGGGAACGGCGATATTCTCATCCAGGGAGGAGGTGCACAGTCTGCAGTTGAAAATGTCATTCTGCATCAAGGCAAGGGGACCGTCACGATCAAGGACTTCACCGTAGTAGGATCGAACCGGCTTTACCGTGCCTGCGGTAACTGTGCAAACAATGGAGGGCCTCGCAATGTTGTTATTGAGAACGTGAAAGCGAACAACGTCAAGCTTCTCACCGGCATCAACTCCAACTTCGGCGACGTGTCCACCGTGTCCAACTCATGTGGCGCAGTGGTTACGAAGGTTTGTCAGGAGTACAAGGGTGTCCAGAAGGGACAGGAGAGTTCGAAGGTGACTACTACGGCTAATTGCAAAGGACAGACGTCTCTCAGCGCATGTTAAATAGTCTACAGGTACAAGAGTCGGAGTGACTATATGGCTTGGGCGAACATTAGTTGCGAACAATTATGACTGATTATCTGCAGAAGAATGTTGTGTTTAAGGGCGCAAGACTTCTTCAATTTACTACGTGTTTCTTCCTTTCTGCTGACTTAAGGGTCCTTGTATTTATCGTAGCCATCATCCGTATCCCTCTTTTTGTTTCTCTTTGCGAAGGTGCTCAAGTCCAGGTCTCCGTACCATGTTACATCGAGACAGCATTGAAAACGTAATCAATGGTGAAAATCAGGATCACAAAGGGAGCATCAAAGCGGCACCAGCCAGTGTGGAAAGGCCTAGCGCCATTACAACCACGCCCGAAAATCCTGAGCCTCTCGCTTTGGTCGGAGCTGCGGCATTCGGTGTTCCTGTAGAACCAGCTTGGCCTGTGGCTGTGCCTGTATCCCCCCCGGTTCCGGATCCCGTATTCTGTGCCCTATTCACCAACGTCACCCCTGCTGTCACAGCGATACCAATGAAACTCGAGCTTTCATCAGGCTCGATCGTTTCAACTTCGATGTGCCGGGTCATGGTAGACGCAGTCGCAGATGGGAATTGGCCACTGATCGTGCGGCCGTGATATGTGTATGTGTTGTCGATGAGGGTGTATACATCATTGTCAAGAATCCACTGACAGCCGGTGGTTGCAGTGTACAGTTCTCGCGGGATGTAAGAGAAGCATCCCACCCCGAGAGCCTTTGCCGTGAATCCGCTGAGGATCTTGCGTTAGTACACAATGCTTGTCCACGTGTGCCATCCTACGTATCTATCGGCAACGGGTGCAACGTACCTTGGGCAGCAGGCTACAGCGGTTTCGTGAGGCTCGATCGCGGACATGAACATGTTGGCCGCTGGCTGTACACCAGGCCTCGCTCCTGACTGAGTTACGATGTGTGTTGTCGTGCTATCAGATTGGATGAGAGTGAATGTCGGATCGGCATATATGCCGCTTAGGCTGTAAGATGTCCCATCGCCTCTGGCAGCAACGCCCACAGTTGTCCAATTTGAAGGACAGATATGGCCAGGTGAGTGGTAATAGACCACGTCGTCTATCAAAGGGTTATCCTTTCGCGAGGCCCAATCCTCGTTCATCTTCGTAGCCGATGGTACGCATTCGTTGAAAGGGTCATCCGTCAGGGAGGCACAATCCTGTGCCCAAAAAGGTATGCCGGCCGCGGCCGCGTAAGATTGAGCCAAATATGGAGGATGCGTTATCGTCGCGCATGCCGAGGGCGCGGTCCATGTTGTCGTCAAGGGCCCAATGTTGACGAGAGCAACTTGCGAAATCGTTGACGTTGGCATGATGGCGTGAGAGTTGTCGGTAAATTGGGATTATATTCATAACATAGGCTTTTGGGGACTCATATCCACTTTAAGGCTTGTGTGCTAGATGTGGTTGCCTAGATGTAGGATTTGACGCTGTCATGCGGCGCAGTCCAGTGATAATGAAGGATCATAGTCGAGTTGACGTCTATGTCTTAGAAGCACCGGGGGTCAATTGTCCCCCTATTGCTGGAGCTGCTAGCGTGTTCATCTATGCCGGGCGAATAGCAGACCAACCGACAGCGACCCGTGATGATAAACAGCGCCATCCCCCTCATGTCATTATGACGGTAGGACCATCGACCGCCACCTACCTATATGGGGAATATCCTTCCAAGCGGACTGAGCCTGATATTTCCGAACAATTTATTCGCGTTAAGAACCAGTGAAAATATCCCGTGAGAAATATCGCTCCGGACTTGCGGTTGCCTTCAATCACAGTTGAACACGGTCTTGATGAGCCGCTCTCACCATAAGATGTCTGCCCTTACGGCCAAGTCAACGCAATCGACATTTGGTCTGAACATATTAATATTCGCTAGATATTTCTGTGAAATTCCCAGGCTTAGGATTTTGAATACCTTGTTGCAACAATGAGTCAATGATCAGGTGGTGCTTTGATTACGCCTTCACCGTATGCGTTGAACACGGGCAATGTCTGTCTCCAACGCATCTGGGCTGTACGAATGCCATCAATTCCAGAGCAGTTTCAAGATATCTAAAGTGATCAGGAGAAAACGGATTATTCGCCCGATGACAACATCACTCTTATCACTCGCCATTTCGTAGCCGGGACCCATGGAAACGCGGGGTCGGGTTCTCATGCCTGCTTCGGCGACAGCTGCCTGCCCCACATAACTGCCTACCAATTTGGGAAGCGCATACTTACGCCGCCGAATCGGCATCTCTTTCTCTTCTGGGGCCCATCTAGGCAATGCGATGCTCATCCAGACGAGTGAAGTGAAACTCTATGGTATCTTTGTAGTGACCAGCTTCCAATTCCGTAATGTTCCTATTGTATGCTTGCCTTTTTTGAACTGTTTCTATCAGACACCATGACTTGTCTGAAACGTCAAGATAGTATCAGATGAAGAGGATCCTGGGCGGAAGAGGCGGTTGGCAGTAAGCTGAATGTGATATTTAAGATGTCTGAGTTCCGCCCATGAAGACTGTCAAAACTTCAGATCAATCAGACAAACCATCAAGCCACCCTCATTCAACATCATCCTTCTCTATCACTTTATCTCTCTTACAGCGCCAACTACCCGATCTACAACGCATATCTACTCTTCTATCAGCAGCAAACATGTCAGACAAGGGTGCCACTCTCGATATGTCCTTGTTCTTCGGAACTCCCGAAGAGAAGAAATACTTTTGCACCGAGCTCCTCCGCCTACTGAAGTTGAGGGGTGGCGTCAAGATCCAGAACCACAGCATTCCGGATGAAGATATCCACAAGCTCTTCGACATGGTAGGTTTATACTATCTAGGTGGGACTGCATCGAGCTGACTTGGGAATACTTCTAGAGCCGCAAGTTCTTTGCTCTGCCTCTCGAGACCAAGATGGAGGCCAAGCATCCTCCTCAAGCCAACCCCAACCGTGGCTACAGCTTCATCGGCCAGGAGAATGTCGCCAACATTAGCGGCTATGAGAAGGGTCTTGGCCCCGGAAAGACTCGCGATATCAAGGTCGGTCTACGAGTATCTCTCTTTTTCACACCAAAAATCGCTGACACGTACCAGGAAACACTCGATATGGGCAGCGCCCAGGATGACCTCGTCGACAACCTTTGGATCCCGGAAGAGAGCCTCCCAGGCTTCCGCGGCTTCATGGAGTCTTTCTATGAGAAGGCCTTCAAGACAGAAATGCAGCTCCTCTCCGCCCTCGCCATCGCTCTCGGCGTTTCCGAGGACCACATGAAGACGCTCCACAACCGCGCCGAGAACGAGTTCCGTCTGCTCCACTACCCGGCTATCCCGGCCACAGAACTTGCGGACGGCACCGCCACCCGCATCGCCGAGCACACCGACTTCGGCACCATCACCATGCTCTTCCAAGACTCTGTAGGCGGTCTTCAAGTCGAGGACCAGACCCAGCCCGGTGTCTTCCGCAGTGTCGAGTCAGAGAAGCCTACCGACATCATCCTCAACATTGGCGACTCGCTTCAGCGTCTTACCAACGACACCTTCCGCGCGGCTTGTCACAGAGTCACTTACCCGCCTGCCATCAAGGCCGGAGATAACGTCCAGATTCCGGAGCGATACTCAATCGCATACTTCGTTAAGCCTAACCGTCACGCGTCGCTGCTACCGTTGAAGGAGTTCATCACTGATGCGACACCTTGTCGATACGAAGATGTCACTGCTTGGGAGTGGAACAATCGCAGAATCACTAAGCTGTTCGGTTAGGTCGGAATGTTGTTAGCGTACTTTGGGCGTTGTGATTTTCCTTTTCTCTTTTCCATTTTCCGCCTGGGGAGTTTGAATGCATTTGAAATCCAGAATCAGACTGTAGCAAGCCAATCAAAGACTGCATACATTATCAGCACGGAGAATCGACCAAAACATGGGATGACATGCATGCACCGGTGTCTTGGTCAAGTCTTTGGGTTGTGGGGCTTGTCCTGTGCTCCTCGGGATCGCCTGCCTCCCCTGAATTACTGCAAGGGGTCAAGCACGGTTCTGATAGAGGACCGAGGTCGTGACAAGTTCGAGGTGATATCGCGGGGTCGCGGGCAGAATTTCGGAGTGACCACTCAAAGTTATCGGTAATTTGGGGTCTTCAGAAATCGTTGAAGGCCGTCATGGATGTCTCAGGCTCCGCGGGATCTCAAAGGGTCGCCGAGCAGTCGGACTACTCCGTCTACTATTAAGAAGGCCGATGTGACAAGACGCACATCCATATATACCTCGAAATTGCACCTCTGTCCATCTGTCTTGCCGTGTAGGATTCCGAGCCGCTCGCATTTCATTCCGGACTGTTGGGAACAACGCGTCAAAGTCGTCACAGAGGCGGGATTTGATTGTCCCGCCTCGGCGCCCCGAGCCCCTGAGCTTCGACAGTGTCGTGCGCACTGACAGCCCAACTTCAACCCTTTTCCCTTTCTAGACAACCTCAGTTAGTTCGCGCTTTTTGGCGAAATACGTTCATGAGTCGACATGTAGAGCTATGACCAATAAGGACATCTGAGATCCCCTCGCTTGGCATGCTAGACACCTTAGCATGTCGCCATCCGTCAGCAGTGACGCGCTAAAATCAACGGCGCTGATGCTAAGCCAGACTATTGTCAGCCTCGTTGCAGAGCCTATGCAGAAACAGGCTCTCAGGAATCATCGACCACGTGTGATTGTATCGCCCCAATTGAGTCGGCATTTGTGATCATGAAACCAAACATGGCTACAGTCAACACATCGAAATATGGACGATGTCACGATAGGAGAATAAAACCCGGTGGGATAGAGTTCAACGGCCCGATTGACGGATATCTCATGTCTAAATGGAGGCCACTTTGACTACAAATCTGGTCCTCATATCCAGAAAGTCCATGATGTTCAGTACCCCGCGGCAGTTCGCAGGCAGGATCGCCCCTATCTCCCCGAGACAACCTGCCCACCGCTGACCGCGCCAGCAAGAGGACTGTGACAGGTGGACTCCTTTCCGCTTTACTGGCTCGCAGTCCGTGAGACAATCTCCTTTCGCATTCAACCGCCTCTTCTGGACACAGCTCGGGTGTTCAACCGCCCCCCGTGTCGAACTGGGCCGGTGGCACCGCGCAGATCTCCATGTAAACGCGCCGCGCGTTTTGGACATACGCCAACAACCATGTGGATGTCCGTTCCCATCTCGCTTTCGTAATGTTGTTTTCTTAAATGGGATGGCAGTGCCACCAAACAGATGATCCCTCGTTCTGCTGTGGAAGCTTGCTGCTGCTCATTTGTTCTCTTCCTTCTCCTTCTCCCGATGCCCTCGCCGTCTGGTGGTCAGCGGCTTTTCTTGTGCGTTTCAAGAAATGTTCACCAACGCCAGAAACCGTCAGTATGACCTCTTGGTGCTTCTGCTTTTGTCTTTGGTACATTTGACCTCTTCGTCTGAGACGACAAGCATCACCAGTTTGATTTCCCAAGTACCAAACTGCGCGGTAAGTCTGAATCTTTTCTGTTACTGACGATATAAGCTTGCTGACAGCGGTTCGTCGGAATAGCTGAGTTGTGTTACGGATGGACTTATCAAGGGGGGCTGCAAATTGACTTCAGTCCCCGTTCTCACCGATTGTCTTTGCCCGAACATCGATCTTCAGGCGTCTCTTTCTACCTGTGTGCAACAGAGCTGCTTCTTCACCGACCAGACTCGTGGGTATCCAATGAGCACCCGAGGGATGTCATGAAGATTGACCATGACCAGGTGCCGCCCAGCTCCAGACCGACCTTTGCGTCGCGTATCCGAAACCATCGAGAAGCAAAGAAGCGAAGGACGTCGCCATTGCCCTTTCGGTCATCACCTTTCCGATCGTCGCGTTGCGATGCTTCGCCAGATGGCTCGTCACACGAAAGATGTGGTGGGATGACTACATGGTCATTATTGCCACGCTTCTGTTGGCCGTGATGGCTGGTGTACAGATCGCGGGCACTGAGCTGGGTTTCGGACTACACTACTGGAACGTTCAGCCTTCGAACAGCGTCACGCTCATTCAGCTTTTTTACGCCGGGCAGCAACTTTACATCCTGGTCCAGCTTTTCGCCAAGATATCCATCCTGCTTCTATTCGATCGACTCTTCTCATCCTCCCGCTGGTTCCACAACACGATTCGATGGTTCATTTTGTTTTTGGTTCTACACGGAGTCATTTACATGTTTCTCATCATCTTCGAGTGCACCCCGATCTCATCGATCTGGGACCTGAGCAACCCCGACCGCACCTGCAAGGATATCACGGCCATCGTGTACAGCGGAGCAGCCTTCAGTATCATCGAAGACTTTGGAATCCTGTTACTACCGGTGCCTGAATTGCTTAAGCTGCAACTCAGCACGAAGAAGAAGGTTGGGCTTGGTCTCATCTTCAGCTTAGGATCATTGTGAGTCTTCATCGTGTCATCCCCTCAACATGGCTAGTTCTTTTTACTAACACGGTTTTCAGTGCTTGCATAACAAGCATGGTGAGACTCAAGTTTCTCATCAAATTTTCGGCAACCTACGACGTCACTTGGGATAATGTTGACGTGGTCATCTGGTCTCTGATTGAGGTGTTTTGTGCTATCCTGTGCGCGAGCCTTCCTGCTCTGCGACCACTGCTGAAAACCATAAGTACGAAGATCTCCAGGAAGGGAACTAGTGAGGCGGCTCCGCTGAGACGATCGATTTACTACAGGAAACAACACTTCGAAGAGATCACTGGAACTACTCGATCAACCGGAACCGAGCTTTCACTGTCGCCAGTCGATACAAGTATTGGCGATGAAATAGCGAGAGAACTCGACTGGTGGGACAGGCTTAGTCTCAAGGGCAGTATTGGCCCTTCAAATAAAGTATGAGCGTTTGAGTTTTGTTTTTTTGCAGGTTCTAGAAATATCCCTGGCTTTGGTTGGTGAACGTGACTGGATGAGATTTCAATGTGGCATGCAAGTTGCGAGTCGGGTCGGTTCCCTCTTCGCCTGGTGGCTGGACCATTGCATCCGCAGTTGAATTGATCATGTTCACGTATGCTCTCCCGTGACATTCACATGACCATGAGTGTGGGTGTCTTCGCCATTGAGTCCCAGATCGAGTGACATATGAGCAACATCTAATTCGACGTCTCACAAAGAAAGTGGATCCATCGTCATGTTCGTCGCGGAGGCCTTCCCAGCTTGACTCACAACGGGGCGATAACTGTCAGATAACCATATCATGCATTTCTCCATGCGATGCGGGGTAAATAATCGGGTTCTCAATTGGCTTGCCTTATCAGCTTCAACCTTGTCAGGAACCAAGCCGTCGTGACCGAAAATACGCGACTTATCTAAAACAGACCTCTGCCCGCTTAGGATAGAGATCCCGAACCCTTCCTGTTTTGCTCATTCTCCATGTTCTACAATATCCTATCCGACGCAAACATGAAAAGTCCCAAAACCAAGAACTCGCACACTTTCGAGGGTTGCAAGACGTGCAGGAGGCGTCACTTGAAGTGCGATCAGACATTGCCGAGATGTAAAAGATGTAAGCTGGCCGGACTTTCCTGTGACTTTAGGCCAGCCCTGCGGTGGTTTGTCAGTACGGGACCAGACGCAGGCAGTGCATCTGTTCAGAACGCAGATGAGAACACTGGACAGTTCTCAAGACGACACCTGTTCAGTGGTGAGTCATGACTCACCTTGATGGATTGAGGGGACTTCAGAATGACAAATTCTTAGAATCATCGAGGAAATCAATGAGCTCTGCCATGGTGGCCGATATGCCGTCGACGATAACGTCGGCACTCAATAAAATCGATGAGAAAGCAAGGAATGCTGAATCACACGCCGAGGAAGTTGCTGTGGGACCTTTTGGGGTGTTCTCAGGATTCCCATCAGTTCAAGAGGGCGCTCCCAGTGTCGACAATACAGTAATGACATCCCCTGCGGCAACCACATGCAGATCGGCATCAATCGCAGAAGCTTCATTTGTGTCCCCCATTACTACAATGTCTTCCTCTATGCCCACTTACTGTGATGAGACGGAACCCCAAATGGATACAGGTGACGTCGCTTCGATCAACAATGCAGACTCGGTGGACGATAGCGCTGGCATGTCTAATGCGTTGGACGATCTCTTCTCGACATCACTGGACTTCCTGCAATGGGGAGACCTGTTCACGTGGGACACCGAAGTGCCAGGACTTGAATCGGGCCCTTTGCCCATGAGCACTATCGAAAGCCATGAACTGGCCAACCACCAATCAGGAGTATGGAGTACTGGAAACACCGAAGACGTTCATGGTCACAGCGGTGATGCAGTTGCTAATGGAACTGACGCGGATCTGGAAGGCATGGCTTGGCCTGAGGTAGACTGGGTCGTCGACGCTCCAGCGCTGCTCAAACACTTCAATGAAGAGGTCATCAACCAAATGGGTTCCTTACCGATCAACGAAAAGTCCGGTTGGAGAATTCTCAACGTACCCTCCGCCATTCTCACTCTGAGCCACATTACCATGTTTGGCGTGGATAAGAAAGATATCAGGCACGTGAGTCTTGCAAATCTTTATGGCCTACTCGCCGTGTCAGCGTTCCATCTGTCTCTCAATCCCGGTGCCTTCCCGGCGTTGAGCAGACCTGGTGACTACTGGCACTTCCTTTCGGATCGGACATATGAAGCCGCTAAGATACATTTGAAAATAAGCCTTGAGAGCGAAACCAGTCGGAACTCTACCAGCAAGGCGAAGTACAAGGAGCAGCTCATGGCTGTCGGAGCAGTACTAGCAAGCGCCGTAAGTATTCATCAAGCAGGGCACTTATTGATGACTTCTTGGTTGACCATTGAATGTTTCTCCAGTTATTATCCGGTAATGAGGCCGAGTCGCACAAATATCTCGTGGAGATGGAAAGGCTCATCCGAGTTCGAGGTTTAACCAAGCCAAAGCTCTCGCGTCGGGCCCGCCTATTCCATAACATCTATGCGTGGATGAGGATTGTATCAGAGAGTACGAAGGTACTCCATGACGAAAGCCAAATCACACTTAAGCCACTGAAGCTAGCCAGCACGGGGCTGAACACACCAGACGATAATGATTCGGGAACATCACGGTCTCGACAAGCGGGGTCTTTGCACAACATCAACCCTGACAGCACTCTGGACAGTTTCTTGCACTTGGAGCAATTCCAACTACAGTCCGACTCCGAAAGCCGTGGCCGCCGACATGACGATACCCGGGACATCCACCTCATCAGCTCACTCAACTGCCGTGAGGATATGCACATGCGGATATATGGTGTTCCCGAGACCTGGCTACGGCTCGTGTCCCAGGTTACCCGGCTCGCCAATGTCATGGATAGGCTGTCACCGTCGCAGGGCAAATCAGATGCGGAGACCTTGGCATCACTGCAGCCCAAGGCAGCATATCTAGAGGAAGCTGTGTGCTCCTTCAAAGCGCGGTATCAATCTGCAGCTCAGACTGAGTCCAATCAAAGCCGGCCTCACATCCACATGGCACGCGCTCTTAGCGCGGCTCTGGTGATTTTCTTCTATCGACGGATCCGGAACATTCATCCAATGATGCTCCAAGACAGCGTGAACCAGGTGATGGACTCTCTGCACATGTTTGATGAGGCTTTGCAGAAGCATGGACTAGTCGGACCCGGAACCGCTTGGCCGGCTTTCATCGCCGGGGCAGAGGCGACAGGAGCGGAGCAACGCAAAAGCTT
The DNA here is from genome assembly GCA_025328625.1 of Colletotrichum sp. SAR11_240. NCBI lineage: Eukaryota > Fungi > Ascomycota > Sordariomycetes > Glomerellales > Glomerellaceae > Colletotrichum > Colletotrichum sp. SAR11_240. Next base: position 78,570 of record JAKMXA010000069.1, on the reverse strand, counting down.
TGAAGCCTGGCTAAGCAGGGCGAATGCGAAGTCTGGATGGAAAGGCTATGGTGTTTCTAAGGATGTATTGAAAGAAGTCTGGAGGCAGCGGGATGCTGCTGGGGGCGTGAGAGGATCGCCGACATGGGTCGATGTTTGTAGGCAGATGCGCCGATGGCCACTTCTGTGCTAATACGTGATCAATACAACGAGGGATTTGCCTTAACCTAGTCCAGGTTTGCTTACTTGAGAAATGTCTTTGTTAAGTCTCTATTGTTTCTAGGAATGAAGTTGAAATTGCTTCTCTATGTTTTGAAGGAAAACTTGAAAGGAAACCGGAAACCCCACGATCTAACCAGGATATGAAACTTGCTTGGCCATTCTAGCCGTCTGCAAAACGCTCAACGTGTGTTGTCAAAAGCTTACTGTCTGAAGCTAGCCACCTTCTCGAAAACCCGAGACATCAACATAGACCCACCAAGCCCATTCTCGCTGCGCAGCACCTTGGCCAAGAAGAACGCTGTGAGAGCCGCGACAGGAATCGTAGCCACAACGCCGGCCTTGCTGATAGTGATCGACTTCTCCTCCGGTGTCTTCTCGTCAGAATACGGCCAGTTGTGAGCAGCCTTGGGCGGGTCGATGCTCAGCAGACGGAGGCCGCCAGAGATCTGCTGGCTGTAGTAGTCGACGTACTTGTCCAGCGGCATCAGAGGCAGCATGTACTTGTGCAGCATTCTCAGCTTCCACGACTCCCAAGCGGAGCTGCGCATAGCATCTTGGCAGCTCTCAACCATATCGACAAGGCGGTCGACGCGCTGCTTCTCGAGGGCGACAAAGGCCTTGCTCAGGCTTGCCAGAGGCCAGGAGGCCGGGTTGCTGCTCTGGGGGCCCAACAGGTTTTGTGCATGAAGCTGGTTGACGAGTGCGGCGCAGGACTCGATGCAGCTGTTGCCACCTTGGCCGACCAGGGGGTTGAACTTGTGCGCGGCATCGCCGAGGATGACGATGCGGCCGTAGTGCCATCTTCGCATCACGAAGTGCGGCAGAGCCGTGACACCGCTGTACAGCAAGTTCTTCTCGACCTGGCCGAACTTCAGACCGTTATCGGCAACCGTTTTGTCCGCGCCCCGCGCAAACTCGCGGACCTTGTCCGCGTCGTCGAACCGAGGGATGTCGTTGATGGGACACGTACGTTGCCCGTCAGGCAGCTTCCAGAACCAAAAGACGAAGACCTCGGCCCCGGGGCCTCCCATGCAGCCTGCGACTGTGCCGTGGCCGCTCGCACCGGTAACCTCTCCGGCCGCGATGCCGTCGGTAGGCTTGGCGGTGCCAAAAATGCAGGCGTGCTCGCAAGGGATGTCTTGTCTATCGCGCGCCGGGATAGCGGCGGAATCGTTCGCGGCGTCGGCGTTTCTCCACATTTCCCGGCGGATGGTGCTGCGCACGCCGTCTGCGCCGACGACGATCTGGCCCTGGAACACGGAGCCGTCTTCCGTGTACACTGTGGCCCCGTTCTCTCGGGTCTCAACACGCTTGACCTTCTTGTTGACAAAGAAGCGGTTCTTCTCCTTGATGTGCTTGTACATGACGCACAGCAGCTCGTAGCGCTCCATGAACATGCTCGGGTAGCCGTGGCGCTCGGTGATGAGCTGTCGCGTCTTTCTGGTCATGATGCGCTTGCCTGTGGTCATATCTCTGACGATCATGGAGTTCACTGGTTGCGCTTTGGCGAGGATGTCCTCGAAGAGACCGAGCTGGTCGAGAATGCGCAGGCCATTGGGAAACAGGCCGATGCTGGCGCCCACGTTGGGGGTGACGGAGTCGTATGCCTCGAGCAGGATGTAGTCAACTCCGCTGTGTTGGAGCATCAAGGAAAGTGCGAGGCCAGTGATGCCACCCCCGACAATGATGACTTGGCGCTTCTTGTCTTGGGTCGCCATATTGTTGATGTTGTTTTGTGATCGCTAGTTGATTTGGTGTGATGTTGAAGAAGGATTCTGATGTTGACCGCTGTGGCAACGAAAGACGCTAATGATGATGAGAAGGCGCAACTCAAAAAGGGCAAGAGCGACTGAAAGAACCAAAGTTCTTATATGAAGTCGATACGCTACCTTCCAGACGTCAACAGGGATGTTCACTTAATCAAGGTGGTAAATGAGCGGACACGATGCCGTCCGCATTGCGAAGATCGCAGGAATTAGGAAACAAGATCGTCTTCTGCGGAAAATTCAAGGGCCCCGAATGCAACTGCAGCCCTGAACACGCAAGACACAGAGGCTTCTCCACTGCGCATTTAATCAGGCCGTGCAACGCCTGTTCCATCGTGCTCGGCTCGGCCCCGTTGTGGCCACTGAAAGACCCCAGATGTTGCGACTGATGGAGCTTCACCGCTTGGCCGGTGGATAAGAACGTCGCGGTACGACCCCTGTCTCACGCAAACTCGCTATCAACACAAACGGCACGCGCCATTCGTGTGTTCGCAGTCAACTGCTGCCAGTGGCTTATTTTGCCCTGTCAGCTTACGGCCGATCCCGAACATAAGTCCGATTTGATGTTATCAGATCAAGCCGATACGGCTCCCGCATGGTGAGATTGAAAGTGCCGTTGATTGAGGGACACATACGTGTTTGTGTCTGTCCTGGAGATGGCTTATATCCGAAAGGTGGGTTTCTCCCGCACCAGACGTCGAGTTCTCCTGATGCTCGTGGGTTTCTTCCATTGAGTTTGAATTTCGGTTTTACGACTCGGACGCACAGATAAACCCAAAAGTCCGTCAATCATTCTAAATTTGTCCGAGTACTGGCACATTCCCACGTCAACTACAAGATCTCTAGACAGAGAGAACTGTATAACTTGCCTTCATCTCAACATGGATCCAGGTCATCTCGCGCCATCGATTCGAACGCCTTCATAAGACAGATTCATTGGCCCAAACTTCCAATCTTTAGAGGTGATGAAGACTTGAATTCGATTTTCTAAATCGCTGTATCTGTCTATCGCTTTCGCAGCTCGACTCTCACAGGAAACTCATCAGTGGGATGCCCACCGCCTCCACCCTTGACGGCTTGGTACATCCTGTCGCCATTGATAGTCCTCACCCCACGCTTAGGATACATCTGATCCCACTCACCATACGCAGGCGTGATGCTGAACTCCCGCACAGTCATTACCAACGCAACCCGCAGCTCGAGTAACGCCAATGTCTGCCCGATGCAGTTTCGCGGCCCCCACTCGAACGGCCGCCAGGCCGCTTTGGGGGGATGCAAAGGATCTTCAGGCCCAACGAGCCAACGTTCGGGGATACATAGTTCAGGATCTTTCCAGTACTTTGGGTTGTGATGGATGGCGAGCGGAAGAGTCCAGACGTTGCAGCCTTCGGTCAGATGCAGTTTACCGTCTTCGTCGACGATGTTCAGGTCGGGGCGTCCCTGTCGCAGGGCACCTGCTGGCGGTAGTATCCGCAATACCTCTTTGATGAAGGCCATGGTGTATGGGAGTTTGTTAAGGAGTTGAGGATCTGCCTGGATCTTGTCCTTGGACTGTGATGGTCTGGAACCGAAAATCTCATTGTGCTCGGCTATGACTCGTGACAGGACTTCTGGATTTTTGGCGAGGAGGTAGTAAGAGTACAGAAGGGTGCTGCTGGTGGTGTCGTGTCCAGCGAGAAGGAAGAGACGCACTTGCGGAGTGATGATCTTTTTGAGAGTCTCGTTTGTGCTGTTGGTATTCTTCTCGCCGACATCTTTGAGATACTCATCTATAAACAGCGACGCTATAGACTTTGACCTCGTCGAACCAGTCTGAGACTGGGCCGAGCGCTTCGAAAGGTGGTCATCCAACTCGGCATGGATATATCGATCAACCTGCTTGCCGTTGTACCACAACACAAACGGTCGTATCGTGAATAGCTTTGTCAACGGATGCAAAGGTTCTGTGAAGGAAGTCCACATAATTTGCTTGCGCAGAGATGTGGCTAGCGGGTGGTCTATCAGTTGATGGCGTAGGCGGGAGTCCCTGGACCGATGGGTGAGTGAGGTGATTCTCAATCATAAGAGTATACTCACAACACTACAGAGCCAATGACATCAAATGTCATCCTCAGAGTTAAGTCCTCTAGCTGGAAAACCTCACTCAAACCCTCGGAGCACCGATCAAACAGTTTCTGCCGAAATACGGCAACCTCGTCTGCGATGGCGGGAGCCAAGCCCATCATGTACCCTGGGCTGAAGCCTGGGTTAAACAACCGCCGCCATCGCTTCCACTCATCCCCATCCATCGTCAACAGACTTCGGCCGCCGGTAATTTGCTCGAGGGGATTGATGATGTCAGCGCCCTTGGCGAGGGGCAGGCTTTCGAGCTGAGCCGCGGCATCTGCATCGGATATGACCATAACAGTTCCGCTGAATGGCCAGAGGCTGATGTAAAAGATGCCCTTCGGATAGTCTTTTGAGATGTACCACATGATGTTGTGGATGATGGAGTCAGACGGCAGCAGTCGCATGACTTTGCCCAGCACTAGAAAGTGGCCCGCTAGGAACGAAAATTTAGGCATTGGCTGTATCGTAATTCAGACATTGTTCGGAAAGTAGGAATATGACGATATCGTACCAGGTCTGCTCTCTGCATCTTCCATATCTTCTCTCGCGCTGCATACAGCTTTGTGAGGAAGTAGAGGAATCCTGTAATGACGACCGCAAAGACCGCTGCCCAGACATGGCTGCCATCCGCGATGATGCGCGGCATCGTGAAAACACAAAAACGAATGAGCACAAACAACACCCCCAGAACTCTATGCTGTGGACGGACGGTGGATGCGGACGCGGGTGCTTATCATGAACGTCGTCTCCCCCACGATCGGGAAGTACGGGGAAGACGCGGTGGGCCGAGCGGGTTGATGTCTACTGAAAGTTAGACGCACCAGGCGGCTGACACCGATTGGAAAGGCTCTGATTGGTGGGTGAAGACGCGAAAGTGGCATGTCTTACCAAAGTACCAGCGAAGGAGGGGTTGGTGATTTGAGTTCGTGGGCTTGCTGTCAGCGGCGATCCGTTTTAGGAAAGCGCTTCATGTGTGGCTTATCAAGGTGTCATCTCCTTCAACGGCACTCAAGACCGCGCTGGAATTTAGTTGCATAGCCATGTTCAGGCTTCACTTCGTCTAGACTCGTCCACGGGTTGTCTCTTTCAACGCTGGCGAAGAGAGATCATTTCGCTTAGCAAGGCCGGTGAAAGTGGCTTTTGCGCCACCAACACAGATACTCATCCCTGGATTGCAGGCGTTTCTTTTTCCTGCCAGCACACACACCCCTTCGTTTTCCCTTATCACAGCGACGGGTCATCATTCCATCACTCTTTAACCAGCCACGAGCATTGAAAAACACAGCAACTCCACCACAGGCTTCGCAGTCGTGACATCGGAGAATATTTCGTTATCATCCACGCCAGGGGCTGTGCGCCAGAGGGATAGCGACTGGCCCATTGTTGACGGAACTTCATCCCGTACATGTACGTATGTCGATCAGTTCCATTCCAACGCTGCGGCTGCGGCACAGCCAAATCCACCTTCCTTCTTGGCTAAAGTGACGTGGGCAGGCAACGTATGCGGTCATTGCTTTGCTGCCGACCAAAAACACTTTCGCGACTCCGACGACTCGAAATCGCAAACGCAAAACGACCTCAATCTCAAAGTCTTGTGAACTGCATGCGAATTTTGAATGGTTTTGTGAAGCATTTCTGAGTTTTTTTAAGCTTTCTTTCCTTCCACAGGTCAACACGCAGCCCTTTCCTGCTCTCGACAAGATCGCGAGATGGCGCGGGAGACATCCCCTCTGCTCGAAAATGCGGACCCGGTTGAAGCGGAGACTACACCGGAGACTCCTCTGATTACGGCAAGTGGGGAGGGTGCAGCGAAATATCCACGATACCCGAGTGCAATACTCACCGTTTTCGTCGTATGCTTTCTTGCGGATGCTGGCTCGGCGCTGCTGGGCGTTCCCGAAGTCCGAGCTTTCGAAATGGCAGTCTGTAGAGACTACTACATGGAGCACGACCCAACGGTCATCGGAGAGCCTCCCTTGTCTTACGTGGATGAGAGCCTTTGCAAGTTGAGAGAGATCCAGACGAGAATGGCGTATCTTCGGGCCACGAAAGGACTGATCATGACCATCCCAGGTGAAGCCAACTGCCTGATGTGCATGAGCCCCTTGACTTTCCGAACAGACCTTAATAATCGAGGGTGATTTCAGGCATTCTTCTAACCTTTCCGTACGGATATCTCTCGGACAGAGTTGGCCGCAAGCTTGTGGTGTTTCTTTCATTATTCGGTCAGATCCTGGAGATGTTCGCAACTATCGGGATTTGTGAGCAAGATTGCATCCTCACTGATACCAAGACCAGACAACTAAGTAGCTATAGTGTACTTCCACCGTGCCTTCTCGACAAACATGGTCCCTCTGACACCAATCTTCCGCATCATCGGTGGCGGCAATCGCGTCTTGGTCGCCAGTCTCAACTCAATCGTCGTGGATACTGTTCCTCCCAGTATGCGTCCAACGGTTTTCTATGTTACTGGGGCGGGGCTACTCATTACCGAAACTGTGATGATTCCCATTGGTTCTCAGTTGTTGCTGAAAGACTTGTGGCTAGCCTTCAAAGTCGCTATGCCTATACTTCTCGCGTCGTTGGTGCTAGTTGGCGTTCTGCCTGAGACTCATGATCCTAAACATAATTCTGGTGATGGAACCGACGATGTATCTGTGGACAGCTCGGATACGGTACATGACTGATGTTTGCCCAACAACTCCCGGTTTACTCAATGCTGACTTGATGACAGAACAAACCATTCCTACACATGCTTCTGAGACGAGGGGCCAACAATGTCAAGAAAGCTGGGCGAGGTCTCAGGGGCCTGCCCAAGGGAGCAAAGGTGACACTGTCGATCATCTTTTTATCCAAGTTTGCGAGAGAATGCTCGGGCCTGTTCGTTCAATACGCATCCAAGGTATTACACTGGCCCATCGCCAACGCGGGATATGTCATATCAGTCAAGAGCTTCATCTCTCTCGTGCTACTGATTTTACTCGCCGGCATGTCGACAGCTGCCAGCCGCCGGGGTGAAGCCGCAACGTTACTTCTGAACAGGCGAGTAGTCATCTTGAGCCTGGCGATGCTAGCGTTGGGAGCGTTACTGGTTGGTCTCAGCAGAGATGCGGCGACTCTAGTCGTGGGTTAGTACCAATTCCTCCCATTTTTATTATTCGGTATGGATATCTAATATTTCACTTCGTTTAGGTTCAGTATTTGAATCCACGGGATACGGAATCGGCCAAGCTCTCCAAGGAACCTTGGCTTCGTTCGCGAACCCTTCGTCAACTGGCGAGCTCTTCGCCGGGGCTGCGCTAATCGAGCTACTCGCCGGACTATCGGGTACCTTTGCGTTCGCTGGCCTATTTGACCTAGGTCTTCAGTCCAAGTTTGCCAGAGGAGTTGGATTGCCCTACTTCGTGGCGGCAGTAAGTTACCGAATTACCAAACGTAGCCTTCTTCTAGCAGTTTCTGACAAACCATGTCCAGATACTCTACGCGATAGCTGTCATTGAGTCATTGTCCCTGTGACGGGGTCATGGGACGGAGATCAGCATGAAGGACTCTATCAATGATTTTGATGTGCGTGCCTGTTGAGGTTTTCTTGCGAATACGACATGGAGTCTGCAAGAAAGAACAAAATCAGACATGGGGGAATAAAGTTAGTAGAGATCGCAAGGATGATCGGGATGATTAACATAGACGTTAAGTGGAGGAAAGCGAAGACAACATAGATAGTGCGACAGCTCGTGACTTTAGCCCGCCGGAAATGTCGTCTAGTGACTGCAGCGGTACTCTCCAAGCGCGGCAAAAGAATACAATGGTTCATCTCGACCTCGACGAATTATGTGATCGAGGAGGGAGAGGGGTCGTGAATCAAAGTTCAAACTAGAGCGCGGTTTCGCTAAGCTAAAATCAAGGTTGGAATTCAAGCCATCCTTTCCACGTTGATCATGTCGGCAATTGCGCGTCTTCGTAATCGCCCGAAATGTCCGTGTCACCTGTCTACTAAGTAGTTCTTTCCATCCCACCTCTAGATGGAAGAGGTGATCAGTCGTGAACCATCCGAACAATCGGCAGCCCACATTGTTTAGTCCTCAACTCACACATAACCATGTTCTTGTCCTCTCAAGTCATCGCAGCAATGGCACTCTCTGGGGTCTTTGCCGCAGACCTCGCCCCAGGTCCCTTAACGCAACATGTCAATATTTTCACGGGAACAGCACAGAATGACGACCCCGGCAACGTGTTCGCCGGCGCAGCCACGCCTTTCGGAATGGCAAAGGTGACTGTCCAAGTGGCGGGCTATGCTCCAGCGGGATATGTCTCTGTCTCGACTGAACTGACCCGAGGCGTATCGCCGTTGCACGATTCTGGCACTGGTAGCTCTGCGGGCAGCTATGGCAACTTTTGCATCATGCCCGTTGTTTGCAAGGAATTTCTGGATTGCCCGAGGCTCGAGCAGCCACGGTCTCAAAGGAGAGTGGGCGACGGTAACAACGATACGGGGTTTCCTGGATATTTCAGCACCCCGCTTGCCAATGGAGTGCGGATCGAGCTCGCATCAACTCAGGCGGCATCTCTCGAGCGGTACACCTTTCCAGAGGGGTCGACACCGACTTTGGTTCTGGATTGGACCGACGACTCGCAACACTCTTTCTTGTATGGAGAGATGCATGCCGATTGGAAATCACAGCGTTTGACGATGAACGGGACGTATCGAAGCAGCTTTGGGCCCAGCCAATTCACATATACTGCCTTCCAATGTGTTGATCTGTCCGTCGCTGGTACTATTACAGACCATGCATTCTTCGGAGGCAACGCGAATGGAATGGATGCCGTACGTGCCGACTTGGACCGGTGGGTTCTACCTCCTATAGCCCAGCGTCTCGGCAGACCAGACTTCGAACAGCCAACACAGGCTGGGGCTGTCGTCCGCTTCAAGTCTTCGTCGGACCAGAAAGGTTCCATCATTGTGCGTCGCGGTGTTTCGTACACTTCAACAGACGTCGCATGCAAGAATATGAAGCGAGAGCTACCAGATACCGACTTCAACAAGGTTGTAGCAGCTAGTAACGCAATGTGGGAAGACAAGCTGGGCCGCATCGTCTTGTCCGACGACACAACCGATCCCATCAGAGAGTTGTTCTACACCTCATTTTACCGGACGTTCCTCTCGCCTAATAATGCCACCGGCAACGCGCCTCCGCCATATACTGACACTTCGCATCCCTATTTCGATGGGCTGTACTGCTCTTGGGACACGTACAGAACTTTGTTTCCCCTGATGGCACTGACATCTCCAAGAGAGATGGCCCAGATCGTCGACACCTACATCGACGGATACCGCAGAGAAGGATGGTTGCCCGAATGCAGAGCCAACAACGTAAAGGGGTATGTACAGGGAGGCAACAATGGCGTTCCCATTGTAGCGGACTTCATCGTCAAATACGCGGACCAAGCGGACAAATTGGGACTCAAGATGGACGACTTCTGGAAAGCGCTGAAGCATGATGTTGATGAAGCGCCACCAAACTGGGACTATGAGGGCCGCCGCATAGAGACCTACAACAAAATTGGCTACATTGCTTACGACTACTTAGACACCATCTCCGTGGGCCAGAGGTCACGAGAAGCTAGCCGCGGGCTCGAGTATGCGTTTGGAGACTTTGCCGTTGGCATGGCAGCCCGCGCGCTGAAGCAGCCTGCCTCGGTTTCGGACCCGTATTTCAATCGTAGCCTGTCATATCGCAACAACTTCAACCCCAATCTCCAGTCGGACGGCTTTTCCAACTTCGTGGCCCGTAAGTTTCAAAACGGCACCTTTGCTCCGTCAAATCCGACCGATTGTTCCCCGCGTGATAGCAACTCAACGCGTCCCTGCAGCACGCAGGCTACTAATACGTTCGGCATCTACGAGAGTTCCAGTTGGGAATACAGCTTATACGCACCTCACGATGTCAAGGGACTTGTTGACCTTTTGGGAGGGAACAAGACTTTCGAAGATCGCTTACACCACTTCTTCGACGCGGGGTACTACCTTCCCGGCAACGAACCAAGCTTCCAGACACCGTCGCTCTTCCACCACATCGGCAAACCTGCAGAGTCAGTCCAGCAAGTTCGGCGCATCGTTTATGACAACTTCAACCTGACCCGCGGGGGCTTGCCTGGAAATGATGACAACGCGGCCATGGCCAGCCTTCTGACATGGTATCTACTGGGTTTCTATCCCGTTCCTGCATCCGGGGAGATGTTGGTACTTTCGCCCTTCATGCCTGGTTATGCAGTAAAAAACGAACTCATGGGAACTGTCAACGTGAAGGTCACAGGGTTCGACCCGGCCAGTCTAGCACGCAACATACCTTCAGGCGCCCGAGCCTATGTCGATACTGTCAAACTTGATGGTGTTGCCAAAGGTAGATGTCGTATCGACTTTAAGCAGTTTTTCGCTGCCAAGGATGTTGAGTTTGTGATGGTGGATGCGAAGAAGGATGGATGCGATGGCCAAGAGCCTAGCAGCCTCAGCACTGGTGGCTTTCCACTTTGAGGTCCTAGTGAGGAAATTGAGAAAATAATTTGACAGATTGTTTTTGTCCTGACAACCGCCAAACACGAAACCGGTACACGTAGGTGTACCGATTAACAAATATAATACAAATGAGCCAATATTTGCGTGTGCCAAGTAAAACCATGAACCCATGAACAGAACTCGACAAAGAAGCGCGCGAAACATACTTCTCAACCCTCTTACTTAAACTGCGAGTAATTTCCCTGTATAACTTAACCAAGAAAAAATCTATCCTGCACCAATTTCTCCAGCTTATCGTCCCATGGGCCGGTTATGTGTATAATACTGCCAAGGCGCCGCACCATTCGCATCCGGAATCGAAGATTGCTGGAGAGCCCTCTGCACATCATCAAGATCATCTTCGTTCAACAAACCGATCGAACCCAGATCAGGGATCTGATTATATAGTAGATCATGATGTTCTGACCAAGAGAACACGTCGGGATGACTGCGGGCATAGTCCGAGTAGTCTGGCATTGACGCAGACGAAAGACTGCCGCTGGGGAAGACAGAAGATGCGCTGGCATTTACCATCTCTAGTGACTCGCCTTCGCTCGGCGTCACTACCCCCGTGTTTGCCATTTCTACAGCAACGGGCGCTTTCTCCTCGGCCCAGGCCTTTGCAATAGCCTCTAAGCCTTCTCCCAGAATATGGCGAAGGAAGTTATCGACATCATCGACGTTGGTTTCATTCAACGTGACAACAGCACCGCTTTCTGCCAGAGTCCGTCGCAAGATCTCGGGTCCGCGGACTGTCACATACTCTTGATATGCCAAGGCACTGTCGGAGAGGCTTGGGTCGATGTATGCTGAAGATGGCCGGGGGGCATCCGGGAAAAGGATTCTAAAAATCGCATGCCACTGTTCATCTTCTGGAAGCTGTCTGTTTGCTCGTCTGTTGAGTTCTTGTTGTTGCATGAGACTGACCCCCTCGGGCTCTGGCCATGTTCCCCTCTCGCAGTTCCTCCGGATGACATGCTGATCTCGAATCTTCTCGTCTGTGAATACTTCGTTGCAGAATGAGCAGTATATCGGTAGGTAGTGCCGTCTTTTTAGGTGTTGTTTGACGTCACGGATCCTGCTTAGCTTTCTACCACAACAACTTCCATAAGCCCGACGGTCCTTCTTGAAGTACGGACAGGCCAGGGTTTTGTTGTCCACATCATCTTCGTTGCTTTTCTTTCGCTTGCGGTCTCCATTCTGCTCAGTCTCGTCATCGTCGTCATCACCGTTGTCATCGGGAGGGCCCCCTCGACCAGGCTGTTTTCGAGGTCGTTTATTTGGCCGTCCGCCACTCAGCGGGCCGGATGATGCTGCGGTCCCATTGCCTGAACCAGGAGTTCTCTCTGTCCAAGCACGAAAGTGTCGTAGGATGATGCGCAAAACTACAGGCGCAATGCTGGAGAGAACTGAATTGCGTGTTCCCCCTGGAGGCTCGTCTAGGACCTCGGCCGCCCACGCACGTGCAGACTCTGTCGTTTCTGTCATTGAGCCATAAGTCCACTCTGATTCTTCCATGGATTGGCCACTCGGTGACGGAAGGCGCAAATGAGTTCGCTCGCCGGCGGATCCGATGGGGAGGTTCTGTCCCCGGCCCCGAGATTGCGGCGGCATGGGGTTTGATACATCCCTCGTCCCGGTATGCGTTTTTGTAGTCACTGAGTGTGAGACGTCAGTCTTCTTAGGACGGGCTGCTAGATCTGTGGTCTCAAGTCCAAGGCGCGTCCCAGCCTCTGCTTTGCGGTCGCGGCTAAGGTCAATCCTCGAAAGGGACCCTTGTGTGTCGCTGGATCCCGGTTCTACCGCGAGAGATTCATTTTTGTCATGCAGTAAAGTGTTCGCCTTCAATGGTTCGACAACATCTCGCTGAACCGGCTCTGTAGTGTTTTGGGGAGTTGGCGAGGGATCAGTCAAAATCTTGTTCAGCGCGTTCTTAACAGGGACAGTGTCACGCAGCTCAGCTCTAGAAACATGTTAGTAAGTCCGCACCCCAGCTATTGAAATCCATACGCACCGGAGATAGGTTTCTGCCTGTAACTGAAGAGGCGAAATAATGGAATCCACGGCATTCTGCAAAAATGATGGGTCTCGGGAGTCAAGTTCAATGATGTCGCCGTTCTTTTCCGCTCTGAATTGTTGGTGGATACAAGCTTTGACAGCGTTCTCAAAAGGCTCTCCAAACTCATCGCGGATCCTCCGAGAGTCGAAAAGCTCCTTAGCTGTGATCAAATCGAGAGACTCAGAGTCGACTTCATGGCTGTCCACTATTTCATCATCATCGTCGTCTGCACCTTCACGGCGTATTTCGGAAACAGTCTTCCCAAACGCAATTTCAATCAAGCAAACGCCCAGTTTTGCCAGGATGGGTTCAGGGGAAAGGATGGACCAGACCGAAGATGCCGAGGATTGTGTTCCATGGATTGAGATGGAGGATCCAAAATGTCGGCAGAAAAGTAAGGGTCGCCCTGACCGATGCGAAATCGTGTCAGTCGCGATTGCCCAATTGTCCCAAGTCCACGAGTCGTCAAGCCAAGGGGTGAGCGATAGCTGAATGACAGCAAAGCTGAGCTGTAAGGCCAGCTCTATGCGCCGTTTCCAGTCGAGATCAGCCCGCTGTAAGCGCATCCACCCTTGTAATGGTAGAACCGGCCTTGTGTCCTGCTCTACGAGTAAGGCTTTGAATGAGCAGGCCTTGTCTTCTATGGCGCCACCTTCCTTGGGTTGCATGGTGACCTTGAGCGGCTTTGCGTTTTCTGCTGTATTCAATTGCTCGCCAGCAGAGTTTGTCGTGAAGGCAGCACACCGAACGTAGATCATATGGGGATCATGACAGCGGCATTTGTATTTGTCATTGAGCAGGTTGAAGGTGGCTGTTGCCCTCCGTGAGGCGTTGATGAGGGACTGGCAGAAATGAGTCGCATATGGCGCATGAAATGCGTGGGACAGTAAGGTCTGCCCGTACAATGTTCGGGAGGCCAGAATCCGATTTGTGTCGGAAATATCTTCCAGTTGCATCTGGAGCCGTGTTCTGGCATTCTCATTTTGCCCTGTCCCAAAATCCAAGAACTTTCCACGGATCTTGTCTAGTACCTCCTAAACTTCGGTTAGCAGATGAAACGAAGCTTTATTTCTGCTGCATTCAACGAAGTAGTTCAAAGAAGAAATGCGTACTTTTCCTCTGCCTGCATTGACAAGATCAACTTTTAGCATACGAAGCTGCCGAGTAAGAGTGTCAAGGTCGTCTAATATTTGCGATGTAGTTTTCGCATCGAGTCCTGCCTCTGATTGTTGTATCTGGGTATTATCGTTGAAGAATTTAGACGAGGACAGAAGATGCTGTAGTCTTTGTGAGGTCTGATCAAACACAGTTTTTTCGGTTGCGACACCTCGCTTCAGTCCGCCTGATTCACGATCAGGCTCTGCAATCTTGTAGCTCGCGACAGCTTCGGTGACACCGGGGAATGCTTCCCATACCCCGCTGATGGCGTCCTGGCATGACATTTCGACGGGCCAACAGACAATCAAACAGAGAAATGAAGTCGCAAGATCGCATCCGTCATTAGACGTGGGACATGTGAGAGTAAAAGACAGAAGCAGATGGGCTCAAAGACTTGTCTTTTTTCGGGCCATCACTTTTTCTCCTTGAGAAAGCTTCTGGGTGAGTGGGATGGACCACGACTACAGGAGACACGAGGCAAAAAAGTACCATGCCTAGAGCTTGTCATCCAGTCAATGTGCGGGGCAAAAGTGCATATTCGCCCTGTTAATGGCTCTGCTTACTGCCTGCATCCTGCTTATCAAGTTCTCAAAATAATTTCATTGGTCGTCAACGCCAAGATTGGTCAGACGACTTGTGCCACACCCTCCAATTCATTCGCCCTGCTCTCCGAACACTCACATGAGGTTTGGGGGGCGACGCGGGGGTCCTGGCCTGCTCGCCAACAAACGAGGGTTTTCTCAGTTATCATTCCAAGTACATCTCTTGTGACCATCTGACAGCCGCGAAGATTTGTTCCTGTTGAGAATTGGGAAACTGCGATATTCTTTGTCCATCCAATTCCTCGTAGTCCCAGTTGCCCTTCTCGTTGTTTACCGTCCAGACATATGCTGAATATGCCTACAACAACGGTTACAGAGTTCAAGGCCCAAAGGAAACATGTGGCCCGCACTTTCAGATCAAGAGGTCCGATAGCCGCCAAATTTGAAGACTGTCAGCAATTATTTGCGCAGGTATCGGATGCTCTTCAAAATACTCGAATCCATCGTCTTGTCGATAGATGTTGGCGCAGATTAAACATCTGGGATGATGACAGCGGCGCGTCCTCCCGAAATCTTGATTATGCTTTGAAAAGCTCGCCATCGCTCCGCAAGCAAGTAATCAATCTTCTGCGTGAGCTACGTCAAACGCTTGAAATCATTCGGGGTATGTCAAGTCATTGGAATTTTCAAATACCTCTATTTGTTCCAGCAAACCTTCTAACAGTGAGAAAGTGATCGTGGCCGAGCCGCTCGATGTACCGAAAACCGAACAAATATCCGAGCTTGTCTCGTCTAGGCCACCCGACGGCTTCAACACAGCAGTCTTGCCTGCTGAGGCCTTTCAAGATGAACCCGAAGCTGATTCGAACTTTGGACTTGGCACAAGGCTTCAAGAGGCCCTTGACATCATCGAAAGTCTGGTTCATCTCCTGCCTACTCTTCGAAACCCTTTCGAGGAATCGGTGCCCTCAGACGCAACACTGTACAGTTTTGAATACTGTTCACTTGATTCCTACAGGGATGAAGCTCAAGAACTATTCCCGCGTGCGGATCCTAGTCTCCTGGAGCGTTTGGTTCAAGCCCAGTGGCTTACTAGACGTACTCTTCCGAGCGCACGCGATATTCCAGAGATCAGGATAGACCCCAGCAATGCGGCTTCCACTTCAAGAGCTCTGGTGCGTCGCGATGTTTGGCCTTCACGTCGGAGGACAACAACAGTTCATGATGTCAATGACACCGAGTCGGATAAAGCAACGTCCACGATCCGCTCACATGTCGACACAGTAATGTCGCGAACCGCAAGAGTAGCGGGCAACTCTGTCACGTCATTCGAATGGTCATCGCAGTCTCAACCAATGCGTCGTTCTACCGTACCAAGCCCTCCAGTTGAACTTGAGAAGCTCGGAGCTGATCACTTTGACTGCCCTTATTGCCATTGCGCACTGCCACTCGCAGTGGGAGCTGGTATGAGTCACGGTGATTGGGAAACACACTTCTACCAGGACGTGAAGCCTTATATTTGCACCTTCGGCCAGTGTCATGCCGCAGACGTCTCATTCGCGTCACGACAGGAATGGTTTCGTCACGAATTGGACTTTCATCGCACTGTCTCGCTTTGGAAGTGTGGGTTTTGCAAAACGGAGTATGGCGACGCAACATTGTTCCAGAATCACTTGCAGTCAACCCACATCAATGTGCCCCTACCGCAAAAGCTTGACACACTGATACGTGCCTGTCAACGTCTTTCAAACGACATCTATGCCTCTTTGGAATGTGCTTTCTGCCGTGGAACCTGCAGAAATCTAGACGAGCTTGAAACCCATCTTGGGAATCACATGGAGGCCTTCGCAATTGCCATTGCCCATGAGTACAAGCCTTCGGTTGACAATTATGCAGAGGACAAGGAGAATCGTGAAATGATGATCATGGAGTTTGTCTCAGATCAGGCTTTGGAAGGCAAAGGCTACAATTTTGAGATTCAACCACTTTCGGTTACTGAAGGTGTGGATTCTATCGACGACAACCACTTGATTCAGGTCGCCGACTCCATAACCGACGATGAAGGCCGGGGGCAAGGGCCCAGAAGCACAGGTGGCAGTTGGAAAATCAACAAATTTCTGGATCGTCAACGGGAAACCGCCAAGACCAATACCGTCAAGCACAACCTTCCTGCACAGTATGAGAACTTCGCAGGCAGAGACGAGGATCTCAGTCGCATCCATGATTCGTTATCCTCACAGAGCCGGGTATGCGTTCTTACCGGTGTCTCAGGTATTGGAAAAACTGCTACGGCGGTGGAGTATGCCTATCGTCTGGGTGTTGAGTACTCATATGTCTTTTGGGTGGAGGCCGAGTCCCCAGGACTGCTTGCGGACAAGTATGCTTCGATAGCCGATGCTCTCAACCCCGGCCGCGACAGCTCTCAAGATGATGATAATCTCATTTTCCGCGTGAGGGAGACCCTGTCGATTCTGGACAAAGACTGGTTGTTGATCTTTGACAACGTCGTCGCTTGGACCGACATCAGCCCTTACGTCGCGAAGGCCTTGACCTCTAGTCGAGGTTCTGTGCTTATCACTACCCGAGAAAATCCTCTTCAATCCGCTCCAGCATGGCTCCATCAACGCCGGTTTCAATTAGGACCCTTGTCGACCGAACACGGACGCGAGTTCCTTCTCACGTCAATCCATCCGCGCATGCGCAAAGAGGATCTCGAAGACGACGAAGATTATGCTCTTGCAGCGAAGACTGTCAATATACTGGGAGGTCTCCCCTTAGCAATCAGCATGGTCGTTGGATATGTCAAAGAGTCTCGTTGCACTCTGAGCGATTTTCTTGAGATGTGGGAAGAGAAAGAGTTGAGAAGCAGGAAGCCAAACACCGCCAGCATGGCCAGCGTGTACATCGACACTGTCGACTCGCTTTGGGATATCGGCATTCGTGAGGTCCCAAGTAACAGCCGAAAGTTACTCAACATTCTCGCCTTTTTGAATCCTGACCGGATACCCAAGAGCCTGCTCGTTGACAATCACGAGGAAGATTATCTTGATTTGCTGCATGCTTCCGAATCACTGAGGTTAGTTCGTCTCTGAGAAACTTTTATGATGAAAGTAATATGCTGATCTTTATACTTTCAGCTACAATCGAATGATCACCAAGCTGAAGAGTCGAAGGCTTATCACTATCAAAGAGGCACCTGGTGCAGAGACTGAATACACGATTCATCGATTACTGAAGCAGAAGATCATGGGCGATATGGATGACTACAGCATCGCTGACGCCTTCCGTATGACATTCCGCCTCATACGTAAACGGTTTCCCCGGGCAAACCCCCAGCAGGTTCCGAATCCGACGAATTGGACAACTTGTCAGGAGTACATGCCCCACATTGACAGTTGCCATCAGGTCTTTGCGAAGGAGCGGAAGCGAATACAGCGTCTCTCGGCCGTCAATTCCCTCGAGGTAGCTGAGCTCTTTTACGACGCTGGTTTTCACACCTGGTCAAGACGCGGCACGCTCTATGACGGACTGGAACTTCTGGAGACAGCAATCAGTCTGCTCGACGAGATCAACTACGACCGTGACTCGAAACTACGTGCAGATATCAACTGCATCCTCGGTCTTTTGTTGCTCGAGTTGAGTTGTGAAGATCGCCTTAAAGGCACCAACCGTCTGTTGGAAGCCCGCCGCATCCGCAAGGTCATCTATGAGCAGAACCCTGAGGATCACGACACCGATGTGCTGCGCATGAATGCCAACTCCGATTACGCTCTCTGCCTCTTGAACTATCATAGGTTTGACGAGGCTGGTGATGAAATGGTCAAATGTTTCGAACGTTACCAAGTCTGGGGACCACCGGATGAGAATCCATTTGAGAATTCGAAGTACTATGGCAACTACAGCATTGTACTTATGTTCCAGGGAAAAATGGAAGAGGCCATTGGATCAGTGCGCAAGTGTCTCGATCTTACGGAGCGATTCTCCGGGAAAAAAGCTCAATGGTACCGCCGATTGTTCTTATTGGCAAGTATCTATCTCCAGAAGGGCGAGCTTCAAATGGCGCTCGAATATCACCTTGAGATTCTCAAGGCTAGGTTGGAGATCGACGGCAAACACGACGCAAACTTTATCCTCAGTCTTTATGCGGTTGCCTCAGTGTATCATCACATGGACAAAGTGGATGACGCCATGTAAGTTCCAAATTCTATGCGTACTCTATAACTTGGAAGACACCAGGCGACTAACTTCCTCTCTCAAACCCTTTAAGTACCTACATGGAACAATGCGTCGAATGTGCGAGAGATTCAAAATGGCCAATCGTAGGTCTCGCCAGAGCAGAATACCACCTCGC
The DNA here is from genome assembly GCA_025328625.1 of Colletotrichum sp. SAR11_240. Taxonomy (NCBI): domain Eukaryota; kingdom Fungi; phylum Ascomycota; class Sordariomycetes; order Glomerellales; family Glomerellaceae; genus Colletotrichum; species Colletotrichum sp. SAR11_240. Next base: position 59,831 of record JAKMXA010000069.1, on the reverse strand, counting down.
AACGCTTTATGAGATACGGGGAGTTGAGCACAAAGAGGCCGAGGCTCTGAGAGCTACGTCAAGAGAGGTGCTGGAACAGAACAAACGTTTTGCGGAACAATGTGTGCAGGATTCAGGCGATGAGCTTATGATATTTGATGATCTTCAGCCCACGCTGCTCGGGCGCTACACAGGGACGGCGCTTCTCAAGCAGTTACAGACCCATCTTCAACGCCAAGAACAGACATCATAGCATATCATGTGCTGACTGCAACGGGTGGGATGAACGCCGTCAGATCTCTGAATTCTAGGTGGATGGATTGTTTCCTCAAGAATTTCGCTTGTTGTGTCTGTTTCCTTTTCTTCTATAAGGTATTTATAGTCAGATTCTTCGTCCCACGTTCTACCCGTTGTGCTACTTCAGAATGCCTCTCCTTGGTTGAAGTCGTTTGATAAGACTTCTACTATGCCTATCTAGTGCGTTGACGTCTATCACCGATTTTTACCTTCACCATTCGAAATGCATTGAGTTCCAGCGGCATATCAGAAGAAGGCCCGTTGATTCTATGTTCCCGCTTACAAGAATTACGGCATTCATTGACCGATATCAGTCACGCCAGATTGATATGACTTTTTGGAATGGGTTCGTTGTGGCCAACATCATTCTTCCACCCATTGAGATCCCTGGAAGAAACTCCTAAAACAGAATCCTCCGCTACGTGGCTCAAACTGGGGTCAATCCAACCAAACACTGATGACTGCGCCAAGGTCGTAAATCATGTAAACGTAGTGGAGCACTTTTTTCCCCAGCTGTGAGCTGTGCAGCTGGCGGGGAAACGGTCGTAGGGCCTAGGCTGGCCGTTTCCCAATAACGTATGTAAAGTCTGGGACTTTCTGCGAGCGGCCTGAAGGAGCGGTGCATTGTAAGCTACCGTTCTCAATCAAGGCGTAGATCCAAAGACCCGGCGTCAAGGATTGGACATGTCTTACAAAACGGCGAGTGTCATGCAGCCATTGAACCCTCGCTGTAACAGACTTTCAGTCTCCTGTCATAATGGACGACTACGTCTTTCTCCGCCGCGAAGTTTGGATCGTCGGGCTCCGCCCCGTAGTGAGTTTTCCACGGCTGAGACAGGTGCTTCGAACTCTCCTTGGCAGCGAGAGCCCAAGCTGGCAGAGACATGGGCTTTTTGCTGGATGTGGTCGAAGACTGCGACGAGTTGCCGCTGATCTGTTCCGGGAGTTCTTGCATCGTGTTGATCACGAGAAACGTAAGAAGCGTGGACAAGCTGAGTCGAACAAATGACAATGTTCATCAAGGTCAGCAGGCATTTTCTTCGTTGAATGTGCAAAAGCTAGAATATAAGGGAGAGCCCAACGATATCCCAACGATATCGGGCTCCGAGTGTAATGGGCCTAGCCTAGGCCCATTGGCCGGGTGCAGCAAGCCGCATGGTTGGCGGTGTACCAAAGGTACCGACAAGTACCCTTTTTTTCCTTTTCTTTCCTGCACAGCACGCATGCATCCGCCACCATGCCTCCCAGAAACGGTTTTGTCCGATGGGATAAATTGTGGAATTCTTCCAGCCATTTGCTCTTATCGGACGCATCAACTCAACATCGTCCGCTTGTCATTACATCGTTAAAATCACGCTACAGCACAATGGCCTGCGGAACTGTTGACGCCGAGATTGACTATCTTCAAAGGCTGCCGCTGTATCGACATGAGAAACCGTTCCAACTCTTCGTTCCAATTCACGAACGGGACCAGGATGCGCGCTCCACAAATCTTGAATTCGAGAAGAGAACGCAAACATTCGTGGATATTCGAGACCGGATCAATGAGTTTTCACTGGACTCACATGGATTCCAAGTAGAGACCTCTCCGAGCAGGCTCAATGCGCAGTCCTTCAGAGACCAGAACTTGATTAAGAACGAATATTTGCCGGAAGTTGAGAATCTCTTGAAATTGGTGGGAAATTCTCACGATAGGATATTCATCTTTGATTGGAGGGTAAGCTTCTAATCATGCGCTGCTGGCCTCAATTTTCATACTGACGCAACGTACCCTCACCAGTTGCGCGATGCCAGTGCACCAAAAGAGACGGAGGACAATGAGTTGGACATGAACGACTTGGCTACGTGGTTGCGACCCTCACCAACAGTCCACGTAGGCGAGTGCCACGATGCATTTATGATTATGATCACCCAGTGCCAAAGAAGCTAACACCCTTTTACCAGACCAAAGCGCAGAAGGAGTTCTTCATCGAGTGCTACTTCACTTGCCAGATGAAGCACCATTTCTATTGCAAGGGAGGGTTAGGCTAATCAAGTAAGCCCTCGTTATCGTCCTTGACGCCACCAACGTCCTGTCATGCTGATGGGATGAATCCAGTGTATGGCGACCGATCGGAAACTCCGTCCAGGATTACCCTCTGGCATGCTGCGACTCCACGTCAGTCCTCGATGACGATCTGATCGAATGCGACCACGTTCGGAGAAAGTTCAAAGGCTCCAATCTCTATGCGCACCATCGCGATGGGCAGAGATGGTACTACCTTGGCGAACAACGTCCGGAAGAGGTGTTGTTGATCAAGATGTTCGACTCAGACTCGAGCATCAGTGCCCAACGTAAGTCTAGGTCTCTCACACAAAAGTCGCCATACTAAGTTCATTGGGCTCCAGGGTGTCCACATGCCTCGTTTCGTCACCCTCTGGCATCATCAGCAGCAAAGCCTCGACGGAGCATTGAAGTCCGAGCCTTGGTGTTCAGTCAGACCCAGGATTCAGATCAGCTGCCATGCACTGTTACGGGAGATTGATGGGGACATCCATGCCGCGCTTCGCCGCACACACGGTGATTTTTACTTTATCATCACGCATTACACCTCTCATACATTTGGTCCTAACGCTCCAGGATGGGTTGGGAAGGCTCAAGCACTTCTTCATTCATATCTGATACAGACGGCTGTTTGTCAACATGGTGGCCCTGAAACAACAGGACTATTGGCATAGGTAACGAACATGAGAGCTCGTCCGAAGCACCAGCATTGAAATCTTATGAAATTGATGAAAGGTGTGGTTCCCTGATTTGCGTACTATTATGAAGCATAATCGCTTCCAGAAGCATGATCATTGACCAGATGCTCTTTCAGCACTCTTCATCGTTAACCGTGCATCAACTGTGCATGGGGCATGCGCTTCTCGCTGAGAAAGGATAGAGCAAATTACCGATATCGGCGGCTACTGCATAAGCGTTGTCTGACCTGCATCAATTGCGACAAATCGTGCTGGCAGAAAGGGCACAACTGTGCTTTTGACAGAGACACAGTTTCAATGGAATGGGTCCACATTCCCGCTGGCCAACCTCGCCTTAGCTGAACAGATTGAAGATGTATCCTGAGGTACCTCTGAATTTAGCCGTAGTCTAGACGCCATGATTTTATGTCGTTATGATTCGTTCAGATTTACAGTGGTGCTTACGTGAGGCGATTATCGCAATGATGGTCAAGAATTAAACCGTTCAGTTGCTAATTATCTTTCCGAAAGCCTCGACTAGGTCAGTTCTTACTTCTTCACTTGAACACATCGCCAAGCTAACTTAGCTATCATGGTGAATGTGCAATTGGCAGGTAAATTTGCCCCCTCATTTCTTCTTTGCCTTCAGTGTGAGTTAGGCCTAAATCCATCCATGGTTCTTGATCTTCTTACTGTCCATGATATCGATGTCGATTCGTCCGTCATAAGCTCTTCCTTCCCGCCTTGCCCTCAGAGTATCCTTCCGAACTTCGACCACCCTCTGTTCTATTCTTCTCGTCAGCCACCACGTCCAAAGGTTGGTAGCCAACGCAGCCAACGTGATCGCAAACCCGATGAAGAAGCTGTTCCTGTAGCGATTATACGCCCACTTCGACTGGAAGAACTGCGGCCCTATCGCCGCTCCGAGCTGCGCAACACTGCTCTGCAAACCAATTGCAAAGCTTGCACCTGTCGAGCCGGCCATTATTGACGTTCGCCATGACCAATACGGCACATAATAAGAGCTTGAGAAGAATTGTGACAGTATACACGCAGCGTAGAGCCCTGCTTTACCGGAAACAGAAAAGAACAAAATAAAGCAGACAATTGTTCCGAGGACGGTGCAAATACACATCAGCGGTCGTGGCGCCCACGCACGAGAGGTGATCAGAACGCAGATCAACATGGCTAAAATGCCAGCAGCCGCGGGAGGAATATTGAGAAGCAAACTGTTTGGCAGCTTGGCGAACCCCAGGCTGGCTATGATCGTTGGTAGATACCAGCTCAATGCATATGTAGCGAGGTTCATGAGCGTCTGGTCCAGTAGGAACGCCCAAGTTGTCGGTGCTTTGAAGGCTATCCATGCCTCCCTCGTATCCCAGCTCTTGTCTGCTGTTGCAGGGGCACTAGAAGGGAGTCTAGCCTCAAGAAACTGTTGTTCGCGTGGAGTGAGCCACGAATTGCTTCTCGGGCTTTTCGGGAAATCTGGAAGCACCCAGAAAATGACGCCTGCAAACAAGACGGTGGCGACGCCCTCCAGAATGAAGGCCCATCTCCAGCCACTCAGGTTTTGCATACCATTCATGAAGCTTGCCCCATAGCAAACAAGACTTCCCACAATGTTTGAGAGGTTGGAGATGGCGAAGTACCACAGCAGGGGCCGACCAACTTCATCCGTACGGTACCAATAGCTGAGAGTCGTGATAACTCCCGGGAACATGCCAGCTTCGAACATGCCTACGAGAAACCGCAGAGCTAGTATCTGTGACTTGGTGTTCACTGCGCCGCAGCACGCCGTGACTATGCCCCACGTGAGAAATATGCGGGATTCCCAGGCGTGAGGCGTCATGTACTTGAGGAGGAGGTTGCTGGGCAATTCGAAGATGATGTAGGGAATCTGTTAGATCAATATTAGCCAAGGGTTCGTGCCCGAGGTTTGGGAACTGACTCCTTGAATGGTAGCAACCCAATTGTAGTCATCAGGTGTCATGTTCAGCTCCATTATTATGTTGGAATCCGAACCAGCCTGCATGGTTTTGATGATGCTGATGTTTCCGAAGTCGATATTCTTGACCATGAACATGATGCCTATGAGGACGCTATTGACAGTGAGCTGGCCATTCATCCTGGCAGTTACATGCCACCCAATACCAAAAGCTTACAAGAATCTTCTGTCAACTTTGTTCATAATAGCCTTTTCTTCGTCGGCGGTGAATGTCGCAAGAAACGCTGCTCGAGCTTCCGGGTCTTTTCGGAGATCTCGAGAGACATCTTCGAGACTGGCAAGATCTGCATGTGTTATGGGAACCGTCTTTCCAATTTCCAAAATTGATTCATCAGCGTAAGGGTCCATGTCGAGGTTGGAACTGGAGCGATCATTCTCTGCACTGGTGTTGCCTTTGGGGACTGCCGTGTCGGCCATTTTGAACGTCGTAGTTACCAGAATTTGGCCATAGGAGAGACCGTCTCGGCTCTACATCAGTCTTATTGCAGGTTATGCGTTGAAATAAAGGCCATCCTGGTAGCATACAATTTGACTGGGAGCTAATTTCGTGCTGCAGGCCTATGATCGCGCTTTCGGGACATCCTTTCTACGCCAAGCTTGAAGCGAGCGCGTTTGGCTTATCTTCCTACTACCAACAATATTTTCGGGCTCGCATGAAGCACACATCAAAATTCATGAGCTGGAAGCCTGAATACCTAGCTGCGGTCTCAAGAGCTATTGTCCGAGTGCTATCTCCGCGACAACATGAGACGCGCACCCAGAAATCTTGCGAATTCGCAGTAACAATGACGTGATGAGGAGACATGCATGAAGGATATCAACACCATCGCATACGTCGGGGAGATCCCGCGGGAATAACAGAAGTTTTCGAGGACGACATAGTCCGAGATCGGTCGCAGGCCGACATGCGCGAAAAGCATGGTGTTTTGCGCCAGTTCGGCGTATTCTTCAATGTTGATCATATCAGAATTGTCGGACAGTCCCCGTAGCCAATGAGAACGGCATTCATGCGTGTCCAGTTGATGGAAACCCATGCTTATCAGTACCGTGTCATATGGGATTCGATGGCGTGCCAGTAACGTCAGCGATGCTTCTCAAGACGTGCTTCTACTCATGGACGAACGACCCCAGGGCCGACAGTTGCATCTGGCTTGTCTGAGACCATACCTTGGACTTCAAACAAGATGTACAAGCTCCACTACCCTAGTTCACAAGCAGCATTGCCAAAAAGAAACATCAACTCATCCATTACTTGGCCATTTTCTACACAATTCGGTCGACTCATCAAGGCCGAAAGTATACAACCATGTCCACTGCTGAGAAGAAGAGACTTCGGCTAGCCGCCTTCATCTACTCCGGAGCTCAGACACAAATATGGCGGCACCCGGACATGCACGCGCATGAGAGCCTCGATGTCGAATATTATATCTCTTACGCACAGCGTGCAGAAAGCGCCAAGTTTGACACTTTGTTCCTTGCCGATGGTGCGTCTTTCCCGACTGGAGATCTCGCGAAGCATCTATGGAGTGTAAGCGGCTTTGAGCCTGCCACTTTGTTCTCCGCAATCGCAGCAAGGACGAAGCACATTGGTCTTGTCTATACAGCGAGCGTCAGCGATAATGAGCCGACTCACGTCGCAAGACAGCTCGCTAGCCTTGACCATATAAGTCACGGAAGAGCAGGATGGAACGTCGTCACTACTCCAGGACCGGGTTCTGCGAATCTAGGCGTTCCCGCCGAAGAAACGAAAGACAGTGCTGCGAAGTACAACCGCGCAAGATCATTCTTGACTGCCGTCCAAACGCTCTGGGACAGCTTCGAAGATGACGCCCTCCTGAGAAATAAAGAGACGGGCATCTACGTCGATCTGAACAAGGTTTATTGGCCTAATATTGACGATGGACTGTATAGAATCAACCAGCCTTTGAAGGTTGAGCGTCCGATTCAGGGCCACCCGGTTATCGCACAAGCTGGAACATCTGCTGAAGGAATAGCTTTCGGTGGCTCCACAGCCGACTTGATTTACTGCGCCAACTATTCCATCTCTGATGGGCAGAAGACATATCGCGCTCTCAAGGATGCAGCCAAAGCCGCTGGAAGAAACCCAGATCACCTAGTCATTCTCACTGGCGTGGCCGTCATTTGGGGAGCAACACAAGAAGAGGCGGAGAAGAAGTTACAAGAAGTGACTTCGCTATGGCCTATCGAAGTCGCCGTCAAAAATCTCGGAATCGACTTTGGAGATATCGATATTGACTCTCCTTTCCCAGAGTCGTGGTCGGCAACATTTTCACAGGGTCGTTCCGCGGCAATCGCATCATTTGCGAAGGCGAATAATCTCACGATACGACAGACGGCGGAGCGATGTTCCATTGGACTAGGACACCGGCCGCTGGTTGGAACGACGCAGTCTATCGCTGATGACCTTCAGGCATGGCTAGAGCAAGATGCGACTGATGGCTTTGCAGTCATTCAGCCGCGTCTGATTGACGGGTTGAGGGAGTTTTCCGACCATGTCATCCCGGAGTTGGTGAAACGGGGTCTTTTCAGGGAAGAATATGAGGGTAGAACATTGCGAGAGAACTTGGGGGCACCCCGACCGGTTAACAGACATGTTGATAATAACGAGTAGTAGTTTGAATGGAATTTGAAAACGCAGGTGAATAAAAGATGGCGTCATTGTTTTGCTCAGATTGAAATGAGATTTTGAATGCAAGTGAGATTGAATTTTGTCACCAAGTGGGATACGGGCATGTCGATTCAGACATGTTGATTGAACGCATCTTTTTCTTGTGCAATCTTGAATTATTCTAGTACATACACCATATTTCCTACTCGACATCTTCTTTTACTTGCATGCCACATCAGAGCTTGAACAACCTGCCACCTTCGTTCGAGGTGATGTTAGGTCTTGCTGTCACAGAGAGACCGCTTATCTTGCCCTCATCCCTCCACTTTCCAATATAGTCCAAGAAGGAGACAGTGCCTTCAGCCCACACAACCCCTCGTGTTTGCTTCTTCTTCTCCTCAGGATCCTCTGAAGCTGCCTGTCCGTGTCCGTTGAAGTATCCTGGCGTGCATCCAGAAAGTGAGGAGAAGAAGGGTGCTCGCTTGGCAATCTCTTGACTGTGCTGCTCCTCTGCCTCTTTAGTCACTTCCACGATAGCTCTCTTGCCAGAGCCGACACGGCGCTCGGCTTCGGACATCATGTATGTGACATGTCGAGCAATGAGACCCAACATGAAGACATTATTCCCTGTGATGGTGCCTTGTGCTGTGCCAGAGAAGAATAGATTGGGAAATTCGTTGGTAGCGTATCCGTGGAGGGTGGCAGGTCCGTTGCGTCGCCATTTATCATCCATAGAGATCCCGTTGCGTCCCAGGACTTGCACACCAACCCTCCCAGCCGGACTGCCTCCCGTGCGACCACCAGCGACGGAGTATCCGGTGCTGAAAATAATAATGTCAACTGGGTACTCCTTGTCCCCAATTACGATGCTCGTTTCCGTGGCACGAGAAGGCCCCTTCCCATCCGTGTCGACGAGATGGACATTCGGCTTGTTGAAGGATTGCAGATATTCGTCGCTGAATGTTGGACGCTTGCACCACGAGGGGTACCAGGGCTTCAAACTTTCAGCAGTTTCCGCGTCCTTTACAATGCTGCTAACGCGAGCGCGCACTGCCTCCATGTGCGGCAGATCTAAGGCATGAAACCAAGTGGCTCGCCGCTCTTCGTCTTCCGGTGTTGGGCTCACAATTCCATGGGCTGGGGACCCCATCACCGCAGAATAAGCAGGCATATCAGTCCAGCCATCTTTGACGAGGTTGGGCTGACCGGGCAGCACAGCGTTTGTCATGTGCCGGTTCAAGTTGATTTGTCGCTCGAACTGCCAGCCCTTCTTGTTTGCGATGGTAGCTTTGAAAGCGTCGGGGTCCGTCGTTTGCTGGCCTCGTTGCTTGACATAAGCCGGCGTTCGTTGAATGACATAAAGCTCCTTGGCGTACTTCGCCAGCGCGGGAACTGCTCCTATGGCCGTTGCCGCGGTACCGACAATTGCGACCTTCTTGTCTTGCAGGTTGATGAGCGACTGGTCTTCCTGACATCCACCCGTGACATCGTAATTCCATCTGGACGTGTGGAATATGTCGCCCTTGAATGACAAAAGGCCAGGAATTTTCGGTACTTGTGGCTTGGTGAGAACGCCGGCAGCCAGGTAAACATATTGCGCTTGAACCTTGTGCTGAATGGTGTCTGAGCCTGGACCTCTTCTCTCGGAAAGATTGATATTCCAAAGCTCCTTGTCGTCATCCCAATCCAGGCTCTGCACGTCGGACCGGAAAAGAGTCTTGTCGTCCAGCTTCCATCGAGAAGCAATGCGCTCCGCATGCTGACGAATTTCAGCAGCTGGCGCATACTTCTTCGAGGGGATGTAGCCGGTCTCCTCCAGCAGAGGAAGATAGCAGTAGCTCTCGAGATCGCAGTGAAGTCCAGGATAACGATGCCAATACCAAGTACCACCGAAGCCACCAGCGGCATCGACCAGTCGGATCTCGTCTGCAGTTGCAACACCGGATTCGATAAGGCGCACAGCATAGACCAATCCTCCAAAGCCTGCACCAAGGACGAAGAACCGAATGACTTTCTCCTTGGAAATAGGCGATGGCTTTGCGTTTAGAGTTGCGTGGTCTGCCCAAGGATCATCGAGGAGTGAATGAAGTCGGTCCTCCGGAGCTTCATTGAGGGGAAGAAACTGAGCAGCGCCTTCAGGCCTCAAACGTTTCTTGGCCTCCTCAGCGTACTTTTTGCGAACGTCTTCAAGCCTCCGAGGGTCAACAGAAGAGATGGGATCTTGTGATAAAGTGGACGTCATTTTGGACACCTATGGCAATGGTGCGTCGTTTAACTAAGTGTAGTTAAGTGAAGAACTTGGTTGATGACGAGGAAGTTTGCTTCTATCGTGGATGAGGATAATCGTAATCATCTAAGTCGTTTTTGACAGTTGCGCTGCTGAAGAATCCGACAAATTATCAACCTTTGATGCTGACACAGCATCGTTGTTGGTGTTGATAAGGCATGCCGCACGCAATCACAAGGCACCTAACACGCCATCGTTACTCGAGCACACAAACTGCAAGCGGTCGCACGAATACCGTCGGAGCAACTCCGATGTCGCTATATCTTCACGGATCGCTTCTGTTACGATGCATTGCCGCTGTACTTTCAACCAATATGATTTCCAATCATGCTCCTGTTCCGCCAAGTGGATCTTCAGCCATTGGTGCATCAATCCCGACTTTTCTGGTCCTCAAACCGCCGTCATATTGCCGTTAGCTTTGATGATGTCGGCAGCATACTCGGCTACTGCGTACACGGTAGCCTGCGTGTGGGCTGCGGGCAAGATAGGCATGACACTCGTGTCTACAACCCAAAGCCCCTTCACACCATACACCCGTAGCTTGCTATCAACAACGCCACCCCACTCCTTAGGCATCATGGCCGCTGTCCCAGCAGGATGATCGAAACTCGAGGACACCCAGGACTGGCGCATAATCGCCTCAATCTCAGCATCGCTCGCGGCGCCTGGACCAGGCATCATCTCAACCGCAGCAAGAGACTTTACACTGGGACTGGACATGAACGCGCGGGCCTTCGCTACGGCTCGGATGAGAATCAGACTATCGATCGGGTTGGAAATAGTGTTGAAGTCGACCAAGGGGGCGATTGACGGGTCCGGGTTCGTGGTATTGATAGCGATTGTACCTCTTGACAATGGCTTTTGAAGAGCCACTGGGACGGACTCGGCGCCGCCAAACGTGATCTCTACCACCCCCGCTTTGGGGTTCAAGAACTGCTTTTTCAGAGCATCTCTTTGTTGTTCGAATCCTTTCACTAATGCCGGGTTCTCGGCGTACACTTGTGGCAAGTGTTGCAAGGGTTCTTGCTGGCTGAGAGCGTCGGCAATACTCTGATAGTTGCTCGAGTCAAGATCGCGCAATGACGTGAACACCACCTTGTTGCCCCAAGCATGCGAGTGAGGTCCCGTCTTATTGGCTAGATACTCAGCCCATGACTGATTGTAGAATGTTGCGTTGTTCATCAATGTTGGGTTCACAGACGTGTCATTGGCAACTTCACCCAGATCGTCAGTAATCGGGCAGGATGCAAAGCTGGTCAGAAGGGGGCAAATGGCTTACAGTCATAGACCATGTAGACGGATGGATGGTCCTGAAAGTTGGCGCCAACTCCAGGAGAATCAACAGTAACATTGATGCCGAGGCCTTTCAACAGCTTCGAGGGGCCGATTCCGGAAAGTTGAAGAATCCGCGGTGTGTTGACGGCCCCAGCCGCTAGAATCACGTTTCGCGATCTCACAAATCGCGTTCTTGTTCCATCGCGGCTCGCAACATCAACTCCGGCCGTTGCATTGCCTTCGAACTTGATCGCACCGCCGTAGTGTCGTACAAGAAGATGAAGGTTGCTGCGGTCGCTGACTGGGTTAAAGTATGCAGTTTCAGATGTCGAGCGCGTGGCGTTCTTCCCGCCGGAGTTTTGGGGTAACCAAGCAATCCCGACGTTGTCGCCATCGGATCCATCCTTTAATCTTGGGACTTTGATATCTTCGGCCCAGGCTCGAGCTTGCAGGTCTTTCAGGTCGGTCAGTTTCTATTTGCATAGTCCCATGCTTTGACATTCAATTGGTTAGAAACGTACCAGCCGCAGGCCACTGCCATGAAGGGAATCCAACTTGGATGGGGCCATTTCCATACGCATCTCGGTTCCAGTCATAACCATACTTGTCAACATACTCCTGGGAGGGAGGAGCAAATGTTGAAGACTTTCTAAAGTACTTCAGCATGTTGTTCCAACCCCATCCAGGATTTCCCAGAGCTTCCCACGCATCATAGTCGGCGACTGAGCCTCGATCCCAGGCCATGCCATTAACGCTTGATCCTCCGCCAACAGTGGCGCCGATACGGAGTCGCGAGGTTCGGTTTCCGAGATGGACTTGAGGAACCGAAGTCACATTATAGAGGCGAGCCGACTGGTCGTAGGTGGTGAAGTATGGTACAGTAACGTTGATGGTGTTTGGAAAGTCACCGTACTCGACGACCAGGACAGTTTCTTTGCTGATATTAGTGACATCCGAAGCTTAAATCATCAAATAGGCCAGAAGGTTCGCCCTAGCGAAGCAACCAACAAAACAATACTAGGTAGAAGTTAGTTGAAATTGTACTCACTGGATGGGTTCTCGCTCAGTCTGTTAGCCAAGACGAGCCCACTTGTTCCTCCGCCGATTACGATGTAGTCGTATTCCTCTGCGACAGCGTTCAGATCAGTCTTGGCCTGACTGGCACAGGAAGCCAGAGCCGCACTGGCGACAAGAAGTAGTGACACCTTCGCTACCATTGTACCACCAACAAGACGCATTTTGGCGAGCTACGACTTCAGACAGTGAAATAAATTAAGAATGCATCTTGTGTTGTGCTACCTAGATATATATGCATCTTACTGTGTTGACAACCCCGCACCGCCCACCAAATATGGCAGGCGATAAGATTTGCGATGCCACATCATGCAACCCACTATTCGCCCGGTGTAGCATGACATGTACTGAAAGTTATGACCGGTCTAACTCTGCTGCCTAAGGTCTCAATGACGAGCGCGTTAGTCCCAGTAGGTTTCATCCTTCGGTAAAAAGCTGCATAGGGGTGGACTATCAGCCAATCTTCAGAAATTTGACGACGTCATCATCGTCCCTTGCATTTCTCACTCCAAGAAGTCTTGGAGACTATGCACGACACCTTGCACATCCTCAAATACATGCCAGTGGCCCACATCAGGCAGTACAATTTGCTTAGCTTTGCTGATCTTCTCAACGTACGCCTTTTGTCGGATCTCGGGCGAGACTGCTTCATATTGTCCAGAAATAACCAGCGTCTCGACTGCCAGTTTCTCAAGGGCCAAACCCTCCGTGGCATTGGCCAGAGCGGATGTTGCCTTCGCATACCCTTCGGGGTCTTGACCAAGGAAACCCAATCTTACCGCCGCAGCAGCGAGAGGATTAGTTTTGATCGTATGATCCGAAAGCCCCGACGGAGATTTAAGGATGATGTCCATCCCCTCGCTCCTGACCTTGGCAATCGTCGTGGAAAGAGTTTTGACTATCATCCCCGGAAGAGGGAAAGGCGGCGGCCCCATGAGCACAAGCTTCTTAACAAGAGACTGATGCTCGATGGCAAATTTGGCGGAAATGATGGATCCCATCGAGTGGCCGACCAAAACGGCAGGAGATTGCGCAGAGACCCCCGCAACTTCGAAGATGCCAAGCAAATCAGCAACCAACGACTCAAAGGTGATGGTGCTGAGCGGATGGGTTGGGCTGAGGCCGTGGCCTTCGAAGTCGAAGATGTGCGCCGTGAATGCATCCTTCAGGTCAAGTGTCATGGTCAAGGGTGTCCAATACTCTTTCGAGGAGCCAAGACCGTGAACAAAGATAATGTTTTGTTTCCCGGTTCCCGTTCTCTGATAGTTTAACGGCTTTTCGTTGATCCTTGTCAGTCCCGATCTGCCTTGAATCGATCTTGCGGCGTTGTTGGGCTTGAGAGCTGACTGTGCAGAAAGTCGCTCGATGGTCGTGTTGGCTGCGGAATGGTCTGCCACTCTGTTCTTCAAAGTCCCAATGCCATCAATGGAGATTGCGATTTCATCTCCAGGCGACAAAAAGACTGGAGGATTACGTCCAATGCCAACTCCTGCAGGCTGGCCTTGGTGTTAGTACAGGTATGACAACACGCAGAGACGTGCACCCACCGTTCCCGTGGCGAGGACATCACCAGGTTGTAGAGTCGTTCCAGCAGACAATGTGCTAATTAGATGGGGAATTGAAAAGATGAGGTCCTCTGTAGTGGCATCCTGGCGCAGCTCTCCATTGACATGAGTTCGGATGCGAAGAGTCTTCGGTAAGTCTTCCTTGGGCACTGCTACAGGGCCCTACACAGCTGTCAATTATATATCTCAAGACGTACTCCAATCAGGGTTTGCTTACCATGGGACAAAACGTGTCGGGAGACTTGCCGATGTAGAATTGTTTGTGGTCTCTCTGTCTTTCTCTCGCCGTCAAGTCGTTGATGATAGTGTAGCCCCAGACATAGTCCCACGCATCCGCCTCACTAACGCGAAACCCAGCCTTGCCGACAATGACACCAATCTCACCCTCATAGTCAGCGCTTTCAGTGAAACCCTTGTGCAGCAGGATCTCTTCGCCATCGGCAATGATGGACGTTGCGCGCTTGGTGAAGATCACAGGGTGGCTGGGCTTATCGACCTTATCAGAGCTATCGTATCCTGAGCTGTTGAACTCTTTGGCGTGCTCCATGTAATTCTTGCCTACTGCCAGGACGTCGCGGCCTGAAATCGGAGGTAGAACCTTCACATCCTTCAACGGAATAGGAGGGTCAATTGACGCCGTGATGTTTTGGGAGCCCACTTCAATGACTTGGTACAGATTTTCCACGGGAGTGCCCGAGAGAAAGGCCAGGGGCTGGATGGTTTGCTGAGCATGGTCTAGATGGCCAATCTGCGGGGTTGAGCCATCTTGCCTAGAGAAGGCGACGTAGTTAGTCGGGCGAGACGATTGAGGTGACATGATTAGCGGCTGTGAAGCTTAATCAGAATGAGCTAGAATGATGGCTGGCGAAGATTTCCATCGAAATGCGCCCTTTCTTGGCAGATCCAGATCGGAAGACTGGCCGATGATACCATTTCCTGCGAATCTCATGTTGAGAAACGACCCCACAGCAGGTAACGAGCGATTGCAATGACCCCCACCACCTCAGTGAGGGGTTTCGGCAGGCAAGCGAAGCATGACCCCAATTTGTCTGTAGGTATGTATGTAAGCACCTCGGTTCCGTTCCCTTCGACATGAAGCCGGGCAGCAAGAAGAGTTTCGTCTCACACAGTGATCAAAATTACAATCTTGAGATCACAAGATTGCTTGCTCTCGAATGTGGTTATGTTGACAAGTCCCAACCACTCACACCGCTCTCACAAGGATAATACTAGAACAAGAGAGACAGCCATCAATCGCCTTGTCTTAATGAATGCGAGCGACTCTTTGCAGCAAGGAGCCAGGCGGCCGCCATTCCAATTCAAGCCTTACACGCAGTACTAGTGTCCGCCGGTACGATGCCTGCCGACAGACCTATGAGCATCACCCAAGAGACCACGGAGCAACCCTAGTCCCATTGTCGCATCGAATTCTACCGCAGAACAGCGCTAAAACAGAAGGCCGATCGCAAAGCCCGGAAATCCCAGTGCAAAAGTCGGCCTTGAATCGCCGGTCATTCCACACCACATGGCCTTTGGCGGTCCAGACCACCTCCGAGCCTGTAAAACCCACCCACTTCGCCTTCACTTCGCCTTCAACTGACGTCGGCGCTATCATCTCCCAGACAAGATCGGCTTGCACGCCTGTGTTATCCGCGTGCTCGCTTGGGCCGACACCACGCACCGGCTGCTATCTTGTCCCCGTTTCGCTGTGGCTAAGACGTCATCAACGCAGAGCAGTGGCCAAAAACGATTGAAAGCTTGAGTTTCAGACGGAGGCCGGAGCTGACAAAGGGCGGCACTAGCACGCGGAACCGACGACTTGTCCGTTGTTGCTCATCTGCCGGACTGCCTGTGAGTCGATCAATTGAGGCTAGCTTCCGTGCGACTAGGCGGTGGCTCTGTCCGATGTGGCGTGCGAGGGTGAATTAAAGCCGTGACGTACGCGCAATTGGTAAGAGAAAAAGGAGGAGTTTGGCTGTTCCCAAGTTTCGTGAGATCTCGAGGCGTGTCGGCTCCGCCAGGATTGCCTCTTTCAACCATACATGCATGACCATCATCCCTCTTCTTCCCAATTCTCAAATCAGCCATGGGGGTCGTCAACTCCATGCTTGTCAAAGATGTCAAAATATTCGACGGTACTAAAATAATTGAGCATGGCTACGTTTACGTCCTGGATGGAAAGATCGCAGCCGTTGGCGAGGGCAATTTTAATGGTGAGCTTACCACGGGGTTCACAGTCATATCAAAACCGGGACACACCATCATACCCGGACTAATCGATGCGCACATACATGCCCTGTCTGGAAATGTCAACAGCATCGAGCAATCACTCCGCTTCGGTGTCACCACCGTCTGCGACATGCACAATGATCCAAAAGACAATGCCGAGTTGAAGAAGGTCCGTCAACACATCTAGCCGATGCGTTTCTCCGGCAAGCATAGACTGACATGTTGAATTTAGCTCGCGAGTGAACCGTCCAATAAGGGAAAATATGCAGACTTCAAGTGTGCTGGACTTGGTGCAGTCGTTGAAGGTGGCTGGCCGATTCCCGTGATGAGGAAAGAATTCTCCAACACGCCCTGCGGTGACCACATCGTTGACAAGATCATTGCTACCTGGCCCATGCTCCACAAGCCAGAAGATGCAGAGCCGTTCGTCAAGCAGCAAATTGAAGAGAACGGCGCAGCGTACATAAAAATGTTCCACGAGCTCGGCGACACTCTGGGCATGGATCTCCCCCGGCCTCCTATGGATATTCAAGAAGCTGTCGTAGCCGCTGCCCATAAACATGGTGTCATCACCACTGGACACGCCTTTAGCTATGCCGGCGCGATGGATCTGCTCCGTGCCGGAACGGACGGCTTGAGCCACATGTTCCTCGACAAGCCGCCAACGGATGATTACATTCAAATCATGCTGGAGAAGAAGGCGCATTGCAACCCCACACTCGGTCTATGTGCCTCTCAGACGGGCGAGGGACAAGACATGCTGATGTCATATATGAAGGACCCATACGCAAAACGGTTCCTCATCCAAAAGGAACCAACAAAACCTCTCGGGTTAGCTGCGGGACAGAAGCCCAAGGCGAGCATCGCGAACGCATATGCATCAACAAAGGCTTTGTACAAAGCAGGTGTGCCTCTGGTCGTCGGTACCGATGCTGCTGGCAAGGGTCTTGGCTTGCCGTATGGATTGGGAATGCACCTGGAGATGCGTGTGCTGGTGGAAGAGGTCGGCATGTCTCCCATCGATGTCCTGAAGTCAGCAACTTCTATCACGGCAGATCGATTAAAGTTCCACGATCGCGGAAAGATTGAGCCTGGGATGAATGCTGACTTGGTCTTGATAAAAGGTGATGTCTTGAAAGTTCTCGGTGACCACAAAGGGCGATGTCTACCAATCGAGGCAGTGTGGAGAGACGGAGTCTTTGCATCTGCAGTCTGAGATCACGTCATTTCATCTAGCATACGATACCATGAATTAGCATCATGTTCAAATGAAGATTATTTGTCAAGATTGCTAATAAATGTTCAAGAAGATCTAGGCTGGTCCCGAAATGTTTAAGGAAGCAAATCAAAGCTGATGTATTCGACACATGCCAGAACAAGTAAACAAGCATTACTCATTCGCTTGACCTCTTCGCATCATGTCCGATCTACAACTGGAGATATTGCCCCTAGGAGCATTTTGTAGATGTCGCCGTCGTAGTTTGTAGTATCCACGATGTCGCTGCTCAGCAGTCAGCTTCCGCCAGTTCCACATTCCTCGACATACTCAACACAATATTGAGGTAAACTTACTCATTGATGTTGACTTTCAGTTCGTCGTCTAAGGCTTCTAGACGCAGTCTACCCAACTCGTCACTTTCCGTTTCTGGATGCTCGAAGAAGCGGATGAACTGCACACCAACCCAGTTTCGTGGCTTCCCGCGTTTCCTGATGTGGTTCACCAAGCGTCCGATTTCAGAGTCCACGAAGCAAAACTTTTCATCTTCTTGAGTATTCCAGTGGCCATTCGTGAAGACGTAAATGCTTGCTGGCTTTGATCTGTCGATGACATTGGAAGCGATCGGTTCAAGACCTAATGACATGTCGCATGCTGTATCGGTGAATGACATCTCTTCAATGACCTCTTGTAGGCGGCTACTTGTTGTTGAGATGACTGGATCCTTTCCAGATGTGAAGTGAAGCTCAAAGAAGTCCGGGTCAACATTGCCGATTTTGAGAATGTAACACAGTACTCGGCAGGCTCTTGCTATAGCTATCTGATGTTTTATCATGGAGACAGAATCATCAACAAGAAATATCTGCGTGGCCTTTGTTTAGCAACATCAACTTTTCAGATTGATTGTACGAAGGTTCCTTACTTGATCTCTCCCTGAGGTTCCTCTGAGTTTGTTCGCAGCCACTTTTAACTGCGGGAAAGATCGAAAGAGACGCCAAGTTGAAGACGTTCGCATAAGCTTTGAGTAGGATCGTTCTTCCTCCTTTCTAACTAGACATTCTGTCCAGACTCGATCAATTGTGGCCGTTTCCTGTATAAACGTGCGATTTGAACTAGCTGGGCGTGGTCGATGTGGACCTGTCTGATTGAAGTCTGGCGGAGAATAGAATTTTGTTACATGTTCTGATAGCTTTCTCTCGTGATGTCGCGCTATATCGTTGTCAGCTTGTCGGTAACAAAATTCTTTAGCTTGATGTTGTTTGAACGAACCTGAAGATGGGCCTGCTTCTGGCTGTTGGGTTGGAGCCGAAGGTGGCTTTGGTTGCCCGAGAGAGCTTCTGGGTGGCAATTGATAAGACCCTGGCTCTCCTACGACGGTAGTTCCTGAGGTCATACTCGTGTTGTCGCCTTCGGCTCTTCGTTCTGGAGGGGCAGGCCTTTCAACGCGGCCTTCCGACACAGCGCGCTTTCTCGTCGCCACATCGCCGAAATAGCGACCAAGGGACGGTTCTAATCTATTAGCCGGTCCTGATTGCCTATCGTAGTTGCATTCCCAGTTCCCAAATTGATGAATACTCCCCGATATGGGCCCCGATGTGTCTGGTCGACATTGTGATTCTTCTCCTGGAGCAGGGAGGATCCTCGGCGGAAGACCTGGAAATGCAGTCGAATGTTGGGCGCAATCATCGAACTTCTCACCGTCTTCCATTTGTACCACGCTGTTCAGTTTTTGATGGACGTTCGGAACAGTTGCCCGAGACCTCCTAGAGAGCCTAGGGTTGTAGACCTGTTCGGACGATATTGTCCCAGGCCGTGTCGAGGGCTGGATGGGGTCGGAATAGTGTGAGACCAGCTTCGGCGTTCCGAACCATTCATGAAGAAGCTCTGTAGCAGAAGCTCTGTCTCTGGGTTCGGGGACAAGCATCCTCGTCAGAATGAGGTCGCTAAGTCGTGACCACCAAGGCTCAGACTCCCCAGTCGCCGCGATCGTCCTCCGATGACGTTCTGCCACTACATCCAAAAGGCAATCCCCATCGTGGAAGGCCCCTTCATGAAATCCTCCTTTCAAAATGGTCTCTCGAGTCGCTTGAAACCTCTCCGTCTGGTATTGTGAGCGCCCATATTCTCCCCAAATGCACCAGATGAGTGCTTCACTTGCAATGCCGCCAAATGACCAGATATCACTGTTACCACGAATTCCTTTGGCTTCACCATCGTCTTGGCATGCCTCTGGACCACCTTGAAAGTATAAGTTGAAGATATGAGAATTTGAAGAGAGAATTTAACTTACTGTACATTCCATTCCCTGCTTGATCTAAAGCATCACGGTCGAGTCCCTGGTTTTTCATCTTTCTGATGTTTCCCGTTCCCATGTCGACAAACTTGAAAGTGATATCGTACATGTTCTCGAATGATATGTTGCATAGAAGTATGTTCTGAGGTTTAATGTCTTGATGGGTTCTTGAACGGTGTGCTTAGCTTTGTAAACTGTTTGTATCGGATTGACTTACCCCCTTAGAACCCATGCTCCTTTCGAGTATCTCTTAGTCTCGTTGAGGTTGTGAATGTTTTCCAATCCCCTCAAAAGACCCATCAAGCTGTTCCAGAACTGCTTGCGATTACTCTGGTCATGAGGTGGTGGATTATTCAGGAAGAAGGCCTTCAAAGATCCCCCATTGGCATGCTCAAGAACGATGGTACGCAGGCCTGCAGTCTCAAATGATCCGTAATACCGTGTGATGTGGTCGAATGCACTTTCTCGGACAAGCTGTGAGTACATATCCACTTCGTTCAAGTACATTTTCGCTGTTTCGGGATCGTCGCCGCTGAAAACTTTGAACACAACCACCTTGACGTGTTAGCATGGATTCTTCCGTATTGACGATTAAGGCGAAGAACGTACCGTTTGATGGAAACATCTCGGGTGAAGTTTCACCTTGTAGATACTAACATCGTCTTCATCCGCTGCTCCACGCGAGTTGATCCGCGTCTTCTCCAGTACAGGCACAATGTGGTATGGCGAGATGTGTCGGTTGCTGAGCTTATCTCCAGCGTCGAACTCGAGGGGACAAAACTTCCACTGTTCCTTCTGAAATTCATCAAAAATATGGAGGCTTTCGGAGGTCTCAGAATAGGCATACGGCGTTGTATCCAGCGGTAACTTGGCGTCCCCGATACCTCCCTGTATGAAGATAGGTATGTGCTCGGGCTGAGACATGAACACGAGTATGGAGAAGACGGCGACGTAACGTGCCTTGATTGTGTGGCTGATTGCTTGTATTCGTTCCGTTGGACTTCGAAGCACATTCTCTATTCTCTCCATGGTCCAGAACTCATCGAGTACGATACGTGGCACAAATGGCACGCGGTCATTGTAGCCATTGCGTCCATAGCAGTCGTTGCTTTCGATATAGTGAGATACATATTGTTTGAATTCGGTTATGCCGGCGCAACATTGCATGATGGCGAACCATTAATCGATGCGGGAATCCGGGGAGAGATGGTATTGGCAGCAAAGACAGCCGTTCGTAACAACTTGACTGCTGTCTTCGCGCAGCCAGTCGGACTCTGATCGCGGCGGGAGGTTTCGTTCGAAGCTGATCCGAGACGGTCGGTAACGCACAAAGTCGGCCGTTGTTCTGGCTTCCCGCTACGCGTATGCGGTGCGTGTGGCATTTATTATCGGCCTACCTTTGGCGGACCATGAAGGCAACCAGTGGCTTGGAGCGAATTGTGGCTGTCCGCCCACTATCCTGGCTGCCTCGCAGCTGGTCGGGGTGAGGGATGGGTCAATACGAGTGAATTGGAATGGACAATGTGACGGCAGCTTGCATTTGAGTGGGTGCATCTCAGCCACCCCTCTTTTCCAATGGTCAATGGCATGTAAGCACAACAGCCTGCAGCAGAGATGGGATCATCGCGCATGTCCACGGCTTAGCGCTATACTCAATTTGTCGGCCTTCCCTGGGCCGGCTGCTTCGGAGAAGTGGAAGCTGATGAGCTCGCCAGGCGAGATACCATAGGACATACAACGAAAGCCGTTTTACATATCCGGAAACTAAAGATTATATCAGATGGTTTTCTCCCCAATAGATTGAAAGATTATGTGCTGTCCTTGGTTCAGGCTGTGCGATCAACATTAAATTGTGGAAATTACAGGCGCCATGAGATATAAACCAACTACTACCAGATCAAAGATTGTCAACACTAAAAAGACGAGCAAAAATGGAACTAGCCTTCTGGTCTGCGCTATATTAGGCAATGATAATTGTAGGCTTAGATTACACAAGACAGAGATGATTACAGACCACCGATGGTCTTTTTTCTACTTCTAATGCATAAGAAAAGCCATGTACCGACTGTGACCACAGTCAAGGGTATACAAATTTCAACGAAAAGCCGGAAACTGGCCGCTTGCAGCATGAATGGATCCTTCATGTCCTCTGGTGCTTCTTCATTCCAAGCAATGATACCACTCTGGAAGAATGTCTGAAATTGCGTCAGAGGTTCAGATTAGATTGCCGATGCTTGGACAAGTCGCTCTTACTGCAACGAAGGTAGCTGGAAGGAAGAAAAGTGTTGCGACTGTGATGACATGCATCGAGGTTGTTTGCTTGGCCGTCTTGTCTGATATCTGTTGCATTTGCTGGTTGTTGGCCATCGCAATTTCAGCAAACATCGTGCTGATTTGATTCGATCGTTGTTGCAAGACCTTCTCATACTATTATGGGTCAGGATTGTTATGCCTATAGACGGTTCTTCGCTTGCTTACCAGAGCCATGCCTTGGTCCAAGTAAGCAATCAAGCTCCTCAGTTGTTTCATGCGTGTCTCGAGCCTTCTAGAGATGGCTGAAACCTCTCTCAAAAACTCCTCGATAATCGCTTTGGCCTGTGGCGTGTCTTGGAACTCGGTAGCTGCCAAATATTTGTAGTAGTCTCCGATGTCGCGTAAAACGCCGATGTTGAGTTCCAGTACGAGGCTTGTCTTTTGAACGACATCGGCATGCTTGTGAAGAGACTGCAAGTCCCTGAATCTGAACCTGTCCAAAGTGCCATGGGGATCCAGGGTCGATGATATAAAACTGAGGTTTGGTGGCTGCTCTGGGGCCGGATTGCCTTTCTCCGGGTCAGAAACTGGGGGTTTCTCTCTCTTAAGCCACGAACTCAGAGTCGAGCTTGTAGAATTCAGCATTCGAGAAAGCATGGGAGGCGCTTCCCCAGGGTTGCCTGATGTGTTTGACCACGTTTGGCTCTTTGAAAGCACTGTTAGCTGTCGATGACCTTGCAAAGACCTAGGCCATGAGTTTGCTCTGCCGTTACTGCGGTCAATATGGTCATCGACCAGTGCTCCGTTCACCGGATCCACGATCTTCCGCACGGCTGCTTCGACGTCGTTGATGAAGCTCCGCCAGTTCTCGTCGCACCATGACAGGTAAACAATGTGGGTGTCAAGAGACGCCTTCAGATAAGGGCACACATCAACCTTGTCTACCTGGGCTGTCTCTGATGGGATATTCAGAAGATGGCAAGTATCCTTGATCCGCTTTTCGAAAAGGTCGTTACCTTTGATCGTAAGCCAAAACGATCTTCCTGTATCTACGTCGAATGAATGGTAATTCGCAGCTTGCCTGATCTGCCATCCCCAGACTCCAGTGCTGCCACTATCGGAATATTCAACCGAGCGGAGTAAGTAGGAGAGTTGCAAGTTTCGTCCGGATCGACCAAGCCTTTTCAATTCCATCTGATCTCGCTTTGAGCATTGAAGACTGTCACTAGCTCTGAAGTGAGCCAGGCCACAGTCAATTGGGTCATCCTGTGCTCCAAATGTGTGCACTGATTCAAGAAAAGAGGGGTCAATTTGATGGTAAGACCCAACAAGTTTGAGCATATCCATCGAGCAGTTCAGTGGAGATCTAGAGTCCTCAGACGCGATGAAGCTGCAATTTTTGATTAACTTGTGCTGGAGCAGCACAGGGAATGACATTCACTCACAGGTGGCGGACATGAGGATCTGTTTCTTTACGAATTAGATGCTCACGTAGAGTGTCCAGATCCGATATTGATACAGCTTGACGTGGGAACTCTACTAATATTTAGCAAGAGAGTACAAAGTATCAAACGGTTATTTACTGTTCAATCTCCCAGTTTCCAAGAATGAGAGCTCAGCTTCGTCATCATCGAAGAGAACCTCTTGCCTTTCGTGAAGCTTTTTCCACTGCTGTTCTGCGTAGAAGGCATCCTGAGGCTTCTGGGACTGAAGCTGCAATTTTGGATATTCGCGAAATTCGTGACATATTTCCGTGAACCTATCGTGGGCATCGTGGCGTTGCGTGGCTTCAGAAGACATGTTGAGCTTGCTGACGCGATAGAAACGATCATCAGATACTTGGTGATCAAATTGAATGTTGAATGAAGAAATCAGCTATGCCATAAGGTCGATAATGTGGACAAATATCGGTGCATTAAATCAGCTTGCTGGTACTTCTTGGGGAAACATCCCCCTGTAAGAGGCACGGCAGATTTCTAGACGAGTGCGCCTGCCAGCGCGCCCTGGACAGGGGTTTGTTGGTCGCTTGGATGTACGCCCACATCAAAAGCCATTTGGTGTTAGCCTACACATCTAAGCAACTGCTCTGTAATTTCACCCCTATCACAAGGTACATAGCCCTAGTCCGCAGCCTGAGCCGTCTGCTCTGGGTCCATCCCCACTACGGCTTGAGGTTATCTCTCCCCTTCTCTACTTTTTCTTGGCAGGTGGCGGCCAGGTTTTGAGGTTTTTTAATGGCTTGACCTCTTTCTACGACGATGCAATTAGCATGAGCCAGCATCATTAGGAGTAATCAAGGGAAATAGATACCTGGGTCACCACCCTGGGCGCAAGGATGGAATATTCCCCATCCCTTGGCTAAGGAAGCACGATGTTAGTCTTGACCGTGATGAGAAATGTATAAATGGATCGCCCTACGACTACTTCGACTGCTGCCCCGGGGAATGTAGCCCTAAGCCAAGCCTCGAGCACCTCCCGTCTTATGTGGTATGACTTGATGTCCGAGACTTCCATCGTATCAAATGACAGTTGCAGAATGGCAATGTTGGGATCGAGTGGTTGGATAGAAAATGGTATACGAGATGCGAAGTTTCGATGTTTAGGCTCATAGGTATGCCGCGATAAACCAAAATGTAAAAAAGGCACGGCGTTCTGGTTCAGCTCCAGAGGGCCGCTCGGCGCAGATCCCTCAAAATGCGCCGAGGAGCATCTAGCCCGACCTCGCGAGCGAATTCAACATACTCATTGGTCGCCTGATCTCACACCGGCTTTGTAGGGGCACATTGACGATGCACGATGCATGTCAGACCATGCAGCATCCAAGCGATAGGCTTATAGAAGGCCAAGACACGGGATAAGTACCCAGTGGTGGCACAAGCTGGATACGTGATATGCGACCCCGCGCAAACAGAATGAGCCATTGGTTGAGGCTCCAGAGGCTTTATCTGGTCCGCTGAAATCCTGCCTGGCATAACTAGTCTGGGACGCCTTACGGCAGCCTGGCAGCCTGCCCAACTGCTTGCTTGGGGGCGGTGGTATGGAAAGATGTCTCAGTGGTCTGTTCACCACAGGCCTTCTCACTTGCATTTCTTTCTTTCTCAATCAAATACAGTCGGTGAAGCTAAGCATTCTGTGCCGTTTGCGCGGGTGATATCGTCTAGGTGCGATGCCCATAAACGGACCATGCCGTGACGGCAATGCCTAGCAGTATCCAGTGGTAGCTGCCCACATAATTCTTGAGGTACAGACATAATGTCTCAAAATTAGGCGGGCAGTCGCAAAGCCTCGGTGTGGTGTCGATCTGCCCTGAACACAGTTCCTTCCGGAGGCACATCGTTGCGGGGCCCGCATTAATTCGGGAGCTTTCGGCAAATGTAGCTTGTATGCCGGGCCGAACCTTGAGTTCGGGGTTGTAGAAGTCCGGTCGGCTCTTCACAAGTCCAAGCCGATCGTCGGTAATTAATGACCGGACTCGTCGTATTTTGCTCCGATTATTCCAAATCTCGGCCAAGAGCCCTCATGTCCTTGCACTTTTAGAAAGAGTCCAAAGTTGTTATGCTTAGGTAGTTCACCTGGTAGTTCCCAAGGAACTTCCTTTACTGCCTTTTTCAACGCAGATGAAGACCACCATCGAATAACACTGTTATGTACCGCTTTTCCGGATCTCCATCCATTCGGTGCCAAGTAAGAACCGACCCCGCTTCAACTGCTTCACTCCACTTCCCAAATTCTTCCACTAACAGCACTTGGCTGCTGGCCAGCAGGTAACCGCGGAATATCGGCTGTCATTCGTTTCTCCGTGTGTTGGTTTCTGCGGTACGCCTCTTTTTCTCCCGCGTAAATAACGTATGGATAAGAGGTTTATAAATTGTAACAAGTCATAGCATCATCCAGATAGCCGTGAATCTCGGGTTGCCCCCACAATCCCGTAGTAGGATGCAGTATTTTATCGCGTTCTGTTATCTCTGCAATGATAGTCGCAGCGGTCTCGCATTCGCTCTCACCGCACCGTTGAATTAACACAGCAAAGCGATGTTCGGGCTCCATCGACAGGGTAGAAGAATTGAAAATGATTCATAGGCAGGGACTCCTTGCAATGAAAACGCAAACCAGCGCAGCAGAAAGGGATCGCGAACTCTCCCCCACAGATTGCTTATCTTTCCTACCGACGACTACCCACAAAATCCAATTGCATCGGTCGTACCTAACCTTGATCAATAGTTGCGAGATGGTAGTTGGCTGGGCCTGGGCCTGAGGCCTGAGGCCTGAAACCTAGCTTAAATCCCGCCTTTACGTAAGGGATTAGCTACACCACTTTATAGCTAGTTATACCTAGCACTTATAGCTAGATTAATTAAGCTACTTTATATAAGTTATAAGCCCTCTAAATACTTAAATCTATCTACTAAATAGTAAAGTTATTCCTAAGTAGCTATTAGGACTCTAACTTTATAGTTTAGTAATTACTAAAAAGTAATTAATAGATTATTAAGCTACTAAAAGTAATACTTCTAAGTAGAGATTATAGTTAATATAATATATATCTCTTATTTATAGGCTGCTAGCCTTATATTATGAAATTTAACTAGTATTAACTGCAAAAGCTAGACTGATCCTCTCACTCTCTACTAATAACCTTTAAGTTATATAACTACTTAGATATCTTCTTCGCCTCTATACTCCTCTAACTTCGACTATTATAATAAGCTAAGTTAATTATCTTCCTCTAGCTACCTCTATCTCTATTAGTCTCCTCTATCTCTCACGCTATATTTAATTTATACTTATCTTCTATTATCTCTTCTACTATTTAGACGTCTATACTATAAGCTCTACTAAGTATAGTAGCCTTAAGGCCTCTATACTATTACGCTATTTAGATAATATTTTCTACCTTACTGCATAGTCTTAATATAAGAAGAGCTTTATTATTATTAGCTATACTTTTAATATATTTACTCTTCCTAACTTATTAATATTCTACTTAGGCTACTTTAGCTATCTTAAAGAAACCTATAAAGTAATTATAAGTATTAAGATTATTATTAATAACCTTAACTATCTCTATATTAATCTTAAAGCTATATAACTCTATTATATTACTTTTATTAGCTATCTTAAGTAGGTACTTCTAAGTAAATTTAAAGAGAGTTTTCTTTTTAATAAAGAGAAAGTTATTATATTTAAAACTCTTAACTTTATTAATATTAATTTTATAGACTAAATTATCTAGTATAGCTTTATTTAGCTTATATATAGTTATAATAAAGGGGAAAGATATTATAGTTATTATATATATAAGAGGATATAAAGAATAAGCTTAAAGCCTTATTTAAAGTAGTAGTTAAATTCTTATATTATAGCTATAAGAACCCTTTTAGCTATAATAGTAAAAAGTCACACTATTAAGTTTATACCCTTAAGTATAAGTTTAAGCTATCACTAAGCTCTAGCTATATTATAAATAATACGCTTATAATATTATAAATAACACTCTCACTAGTACGTTTTACTGCTCTACTACCTATCTACTTACTTTCTTCTATATAGCTAAGGATAAGTTAAGCTAAATATTAATAACTAGTTATACTAAGATTTATTTATTTACTTTATTAAGATTAAGTATAAATTAAAGTGCTATTATTAGGTTTTAGTATTATAAAAAAAAGTATAGAGTAAACTATAATACCTACTTATATAGGTTAACTAAACTGCTAATAAATATATCTCTTATTTATAAAATCTCTTTAGCTTCTAAGCTATTAAAGTTAATAATTATTTAATAATTATTATAGTTATATAGTAATAACTACTTAATAACTATCTAATAATTACTTATAACTACTATTTAAACTTATTTTAAACTTTTAATTTAATTAAATAAATTAATATATTTTTAACTAATAATCTAACTTTATTTTCTTTTAGCTCTATTAGAAAGAGATTATTTTAGTTTAACTTTTTTTTTTTTTCTACTATAAACTTTATAGCTAAAGTAGCTATATAAAAAGTAGCTAATAAAAAATTAAATCTAAAAAGTTTAATATATAATACTATCCTTAAACTAACTAAAGCTATAAGTTTTAAACTATAAAAGATTAATCTTAAGAATATTTTTAAAGTAATAAGATTACTTTTCTACTTAATAGATAAAAGAATATTAAAAAGATATAATAAGGATATAGTTTTTAAAGAAAATAAAGTAGTAGTAGTTAAAGATTTAAGCTTTTTAAGTGATTTAATACTTATAAGTTTTATATTTACTAAATAGTTATTTATAGAGAAAATCTAATATAATTTTTTAGAAGAAATAATTAATAATAGTTTTTTTATTATAGCTTTAGTTTTTTATATTTTTACTAAGACTAAAAAATATATTTAGAAGTTTAATAAACTAGCTATAAATAAAGTTTATAATAATTAAAATAGAATAACTAAAGTTAACTATAATAATATTAAGGATTTTATATAAGATTTTTACTTAACTTTTAATAAACTAAATAGTTTAAATATAAGTTTATTAACTATAGTTTTTATTTATAGATTTATTTAGGGTTTTAGATATTTTAATTAAATTAGAATAGATTTTATAGAGAATAACTTTATTATAAAGATTTAAAACTATAATAACTTCTTATAAGAACTTAGAAACTTAAGTAAAAAGGAATAATATAAATAAACTTCTTAAAGTATTAAAGCTCTATTAAATAAAAAGAAGTTTATTATAAAGAAGTAAACTTAAGTATTTAAGTCTAAAAATATTAAAGTATAAGATCTTTATATTTTATATAATATTAAATATCTTAAGGATTTTTATAAGTATAAAATATATAGTTATTATTATAGAAAGATAACTATATATTCTAATAAATATAGTAAATACTCCCTTAAGTACTATAAATATTATATTTTATTATATAATAAGTTTAAATATATTAATAAACTATAGATTTAGTAATTAATAATTTAGATATCTATTTTAATATTTATTTTAAAAAGTTAAACTTAAAATAGTATTTTTAGGAACTTTAGTATTAAATAGGATATTAATTAATAATTTAAGGTTTATATAGATATCTTAATAGCTTAAGCTTAAAAGAGAACCTTTTTATTATTTTTAATAAATAACTTTAAAGTATTTAGTTTATATTTTAACTTTTAATTTCTTAGTAGAGATCTATATAAAGTTAACTATATATAGAGAGTTAAAAAGTAATTAATAAAGAAGTTTAAACTTTTTATTTATAGATCTACTAGCTAAACTATTAAAATAGAGATTAATAATTTCTTTATATATAATATTATTAAAGAAGCTAATAAAAAAGAAAATAATAATATAAAAGTATTTAGAGGCTATAGGCTATAATTAAGTTAAACTAATAGAAGAAGTACTTAAAAAGTAGGTATTATATTACTATATTACTTTTACTTATTTTTTCTAAGATCTCTTTTTCTAACTTTTTAGTAAGTACTTACTAAGTCCTTACTATAGAGAGTTCTATACTCTATCTCTATAAAGTTCTCTATTTATTTAGCTTAGTTTAGCTAAACTATCCTTAAACCTTTTTAGTCTAAATAGCTAAACTTTTATAATTATCCCCTTTTTAATTATAGTAGTCCTTATTATAAAATAAAACTAGTAGTAAGGAAGAACCTTTATTATTTATAGGGGGCTTTTATAGTTATTATTATTATTATAAGTTATCTCTACTATCTATATAGTAGTTATCTACTATATATTTACTAAGGTTTTATTATCTCTTAACGCTATTATTATCTCTATAAGTTCTATAATTTTAGTTTTAAAGTTATATTATCTACTACTTAAGTTTCTTTTAGAGATTTCTCTTATTTTTTAAAAAAAGAAATTATTTTTAATAAGTTTTATACTCTTTATTTATAGATATTTTATTTTTTATTTAATAAGCCCTCTCTAAATAATAACTTATAATAATTTTATTTTTTATCTTATTTATCTTCCTTCTAAAATAAATATATTATAAAGTTATTTAGAAATATTAAATAATAACTATTATTATTAATTTATTATATTTACTTTTTTATTTTTAGTAATATTTATTATAATAAGTAACTACTATTTTTACTATTTAAAGTTATAGCTATTTCTTTAACTACTTAATAATACTTTATATCTATCTATAAAGTAATACCTTTTTTCCTATCTAAAATTAGTTTTCTTCCTCTTTATTATATTATATTATAATATAATAGCTTTTATATTTTATAAACCTTTATTAAACTTTTATAAAACTTTCTCCTTTTAATATTACTTTTATATTTATTATTATAAATACTAAAACCTTAATTACCTATATCTTATTACTATATAAGCTTAATAATTTAATAAAAGATAGTAATATTTATTAGTATAACTAATTAAGTAGTAATAAGCTTTATATCTCTTATACTTTATAACTATACTAAACTACTATAATAATATATACTTATATTAATATAAATAATACTACTTACTAAATATATTATTTATATAATATTAAATATTATAAAGTAAATATTTAGTAATCTTTTATTAAAATATTAAACTAACTATTAGTATAACTAAATCCTTAAATACCTTATTAATAGTATTTAAATCTTCTAAAACTAAGTAAAACGCTATACTACTTAAATTAAAACTAATAAGTATTAGTAGTATAAGATCTACTATATATATATTATAATTACTAATAATTAAGTATTTCTCTTAGTACTTTATAAATAGTTAGTAAACCTTACTAAATTTTAGTTTAATTTAAAATAATATAATAACTAACTACTATAGATAAATACTAAAGAAATTACTACTAATTATATCTAAATATATCTTAAAATCTAACTTAAAATATATAATCTTTTATATTATATTTTTTCTTTAGTAGTTAATAATTTCTTTATAAAATACTTATTAAAAAAAAGATAAAAGCTTTATTAAGTAGACTTATCTTTAGTTTAAAAACACTTTACTTTAATACCTCTATAATAAAAACTATATCTTTAACTAAGCTTAATTTCTTAATAAACTTAATAAAATCCTAGAAAAATATCTCTTAAGTAATAACCTTTATATATTTAGCTTACTTACTTAAGATCCTTTTAAAGTCTAAGCTTTTTAAATACTTTATAATTCTTATAAGTATACTTTAATTATAATCCTTAAATATATTAGCTCTAGTTTTACTTCTTAACTTAATACTTATAAAGATATTAATACCTCTTCTATAAGTATTTATAAAAATCTTATTAGTTTTAAAAATAAGGATAAATTATTAAAAAATAAAAATAGTAATAATAAGAATAATATAGATATTAATCCTAATAGTAATAGTATTAATAAGAAATTAAGTAACTTAGAGGATAATTCTTAGTAGTTTTTAATAGATCTTTAGTAAATATATAATAGCTTTTCTTTAGAGTTTTTAGTCTAATACTTCTAAGTTTATATATTATTTTTAAAAAATAGTTTTTTTTAAAATCTTTTTATAATTAATTAACTTTTCTTATTTCTCTATATTACTTATTATCCTACTTATAATATAACTTATATTATTACTTCTTAAATCCTATAAGGATTTATAAAATATTTACTAAGTATTTTTTAAGCTCCTAAATATTATACTCTACTAGCTAGCCTTTCTATTTAACTAAATATAGAAAGCTTACTAATACTTCCCTCTATAATATAATATCTTCTACCTCTTATTCTTTAAAATCCTCTTCTAAGTCTAAAAGCTATCCTTTAGTAAGCTTTTAGCTATACTATAGCTCTAATAAAGTAACTAAGAAAATATTATATATTTTATTATATTTTTCTAAAAGTTATACTTTATAAGTGTTAAAGCTTATAACCTCTATAATTAGTATAAAAATAAATTATAAAATAAGTTTTCACTAGTTTTTTATAAAATAAAAGTTCTTTATTAAAAGCTTTATAATATCTCTAATACTATAAAATTACACTTTCCTTTTAGTATTAATATTTTTAGCTTATACTTTTATTATATATTACTAGTTCTTAGTTATCTTTTAATAAACTTCTATTAGCTTTTTAAGCTTTTTATTAACTTTTTAAGTCTTAACTTCTATACTTAATAAATAATAGTTAATTATCTAAAAGTAATAACTTATAAAAACTTTAAATAGGGATATACTAATAGTAATATATTTATTATTATTATATAAAAATTTAGCTTTAACTAACTATATTACCTATTAGTTATATAAGCTTTTACTAAACTTTAAAAAATATATTATTAAGGTTTAGTATATTCTTTTAGTCTACCTATCTATTTATAAATACTATATAATAAAGATATACCTTTCTATATCTTAAGCTTTAGTTTAATCTTATTAAAACTAGCTAATAATTAGTTTATTTTAATTACTAATAATAGCTTTAGGTATACTATAATAACACTTAATCTCTTAATATAAGATTCTTACTAATCTTATAGTATCTAGTTACTTTATTATTACTAAAAAGTAAGCTATTTTAGTTATTTAATATATAACTACTAAGATTATATTATATATAATCTTATTATCTTAATAACTCTCTAATAAGCTAGTTAAAAAGTTTAAAGAAATCTATTAAAATAAATATATTAATAATTCTAATATTTATAATAGTCTATATAGTTTATACTATAATATATATACTTTTTAGTAATATAAATACTTAGTAATATATCACTATATATCCTCTATTAGGTATAACTAATAAAATTTTTATAAGATTAGCTCTACTATCTTATTTACCTCTATATACTTTAATCTAAGTATATTATAATAGTTTTTTAGGAGTTTATAATAAAAAGATCTCTCTTTTAAAATAATAAATCTTCTTTTAAACTAAAAGATATTATTCTTATTAAATTAATACCTTTAGTATTCTTTAATATTTTAGTAAACTTTAAATATAAGCTCTCTATAAAAGTAATTTTTAGTTTATAGTCTTCTAACTATCTATTTAAAATTTATACTTAATTATAGTATATATACTATTTTATCCTAAATAAGCTCCCTTATTATAATATATAAGATATACTATTTTAGTATAATAACTTTAGCTCCCCCTAAATCCTCTAGTATATTACTATCTTCTTATAGAGTAGTTAGTATAATATCTATATATAATTTTAAATAAGTAATAGTACTAATATATATACTTAAATGTAATAAATTATTAATACTTTTTATAAAATAGTATTAACTTAAAAGTGAGGATCTCTTAATTTTAAAACTAACTTTCTAGTAAAGTTCTTATATATTTTACTAAATAATCTAAATATAAGTTCTTATAGTAGCTATAATTCCTTTAAGCTTAGTAATATATTAGTAAATTATTACTAATAGCTAATTAATAAGTCTTAACTTCTTTTTAAAAATAAGAAATATATTATCTACTCTAAAGTTTTCTACTATATAGTTAAAGTATTATAATAATTTATTTATTAGATTAATAACTCTTAATCTATATTAAATTTTAAAATTAAATATTAATAAGTAATAAACCTATTATATAAGCTTTCTATAAATATTATATATAAGTATAATAAGTACCCCTTTTAGCGCTATATAATCTATAAATATTAGGAATTTCTTAAGAAGTTTTTAGAAGTATTATACTTAATAATTTAAGCTTTTTATAATAATAAGGAGCTTTTATTACCTTATAGCTTAATATCTTTTTATATCTAAAAGCTTTTTTAACTAAAAAGCTACTAAATACTAAATAGTATTATACTTCTATAAAAATATACTAAATACTACCTAAATAGATATATTAGTCTTAACTTTAATTTCTAATATTAAGTTATAATATCTTAGTATTAAAACTTTAGTAAATACTCTCTAAAGTATCTTAAATATAGTTTATATCTCCCCTATCTAAATAAAAGTTCCTAACTTTATACTATTTTAACTCCCTTTTAGTATACTATTTATAAGAGCTATAATATAAAAATATTTAATAATAAATTTATAATAAAAATTATAAAAGCTTAAAAAAACTTAAATATCTTTAAAAGACTTTAGTATTAGCTATTTAGTAACTATTTAAACTCTATTTAAATCTATTTTAATACTATTTTAAGTAATATAGAACCTAAAAAAATCTACTTCTATTTAATAGAAGTTATACTTCTTTAGTTTTATAAATAGCTTAATAGCTCTTAAATAACTTAAAACTATATAAAAGTTTTTAATATACTATCCCTTAGTATTTAAATAAATTAAAATATTATCTAAATATATAATATAGTAAATATCTAAAAAGTTAATAAATATTTAGTAAATATATATTTAGAAAGTTATTAAAGCGTTAATAAATCTAAATAATATTATTATATACTTAAAATACTTATATTAAGTCCTAAATATAGTCTTTTATTTATCTATTTTATTAATTATAATTCTATAATATACTTTATTTAAATTAATTTTAAAAATAAACTTTATACTAATAAACTTATCTAAAAACTTACTAATTAATAATAGAAAGTAGTAGTTTTTTATTATAATTTTATTTAACTTTTTATAATCTATATATAATTATAAGCTATTATCCTTTTTAAGTATAAATAGAATTAGTACTCTAATAGAGTTAGTTAAGTAGTAGATATATCTAGCTACTTCTATTTCCTAAATATATTTAGTAAAAATTTATAGTTATTTTACTAATATAAAATATATTAGCTTATATAGAAGCTCTTTATTAGGTTTTAACTTAATATAATATACTACTCCCTTTAGTTTAAAAACCTTTTTTATATTCTCTTTATTAAAAATATTAATAAAAAGTTTAAATTTTTTAAAAATCTTCTTTTTATACTTTTTATTTAATAAGCTTTTACTTAAAGTATTAATATCTTTCTTATTTAAAACTAAAGCTCCTATTAAATATATTATATAAGCTTTTTAACTATTTTCTATAATCTCTTATATTATTACCTTTAGCTTAATAAATAAGATATAATTATATAACTAAATATAAATATAAATATCTATATAGATACCTTTTTTACTTATTAAGTTATTAAATAAAAAAATATCTCTTACTCCCTTAGGATATAAACTAACTATAAATATTTAGTAAATCTTTTATAAATAGCTTTAGCTATTAATTAAAAAGATAGTAAGCTAATAAACCTTACTAATAAGTATTAATCTTCTTTAAAAGTTTATTAGCTTTAAAACTATAACGCTAATAACCTCTTTTAATAAAAATTTTTCTATAAAGTCTTTTTATATAAAGTTTATTATAATATAAATATCTATATTAATTAATAGTTTAACTTTATTATATATTTAGAGTATAATTATTTAACCTTTAATAGTCTACTTTATAGGAACTAAAGTAATTTCTAGTATAATATTTCTTAAGGTTACTTCTATACTTATTTATTTCTTAAGTCTTTAATATTAGTTATATAAAAAACTATAATAGTATTAATCTTACTCTATCTTAAGTTTAAATTCTAATTACTATTTATAAGCTATATATAAAGCTTAATATAATTAGGGGAGATATACTTATATTTCTTATAGTTATAATATTAAGTTCCCTAAAAGTTAAAAGTTTTATTATTAGAGCTAAATGTTATATAAAGGTTTACTAAGTAGTTATTTTAATATAAAGTTTTTAAATAATACTCTCTTAAGTCTATTAACTAAAGAAGTTATAAACTATTTTTATAAAAATAGTCTAAAAAGTTTAAATATAGTTACTTATATAACTTAGAATAGCTAATAAGTTTTCTTATATATCTCCCTTCTAAAATCTCCTATAATCTCTAAGTATATAAAGCTATAATATATATATCTATATAATTAATATCTTATTTAAAAAGTTTATTTTTTAAAATCTTAATAAAACCTTAAAAAAATATATAAACTTTTATATTACTTATATTTAGTTTACTAAAAGCTTAATTAATAGACTTCTAATAAGCTTAATAAGTAATAAGTTTTTTATTATCTTTTTAGTAATACTATTTTAAAATATTATAATAGTTCTATTCTTAAAGCTTAAACGCTATATATTACTTTTTTATAAAAACTCTAAAGTCTTTTTATATAAAGTTAACTTACTTCCTTAATATATCTATAAGTATTTACTAATAAATTTACTATTCTATTTATAAAGTATACTCTATTATACTTAAAGTTTATTAAATATACTAACTATTAGAGTAACTAAAGTAGTACTTATAAACCTCTTCTACTATAATAAACTAATCTTCCCTCTCTATATTAATAAATTTATTAATAAACTAAATTATATTATAATTTAAAAGTTTCTTATAAACCTTTAGTAACTATTTAGTAAGTACTTAGTTACTTAATATAATAGTAATTAGTTTATATTAATTAGCTATTATAATTATAATCTACTATATTAATATTTAGCTAATAGCTTTATTTAACCCTCTAGTTTAAGCTAACTTATTAGTAGTAGCTATAGATATCTAGCTTTATAGCTTATTTAATCTATAAAGAGAGGTTTTATATTCCCTATTCTCCTATATATATTTATTATCTATTTAGTAAGTATTTAGTATAAATAGCTTATCCCTTTTTAAACCTCTAGCTTTATTTAAAATATAGCTTCTTACCTCCCTTTATTAACTTATATTATCCTCTAATTATTTACTAAAATTATTTTCTTTATATAAGTTTATATAAACTATTTTACTTAGTACTTAATAAATACTAAATATAAGATCTTTAGCTTAATTAGTAAGTATTACTTAAATATATAATACTATTATTATTACTAACCTTCTTAAAGTAAAATAGAAATAAAAGAATTATAAAAATATTTAGAGGTTATAAGCTATAGTTAGGTTAAACTAATAGAAAAAACACTTAAAAAGTAAGTATTATATTACTATACTACTTTTACTTATTTCTTCTAAGATCTCCTTTTCTAACTTTTTAGTAAATACTTACTAAGTTCTTACTATAGAAGGTTCTATACCTTATCTCTATAAAGTTCTCTATCTATTTAGCTTAGTCTAGCTAAACTATCCCTAAGCCTTTTTAGTCTAAGTAGCTAGACCTTTATAAATAACTAAGAAGTATAACTAAACTAATATATTATATTTATAGCTTCTATTAAGAGGATAGACTCCTTTATACTAAATATTAATACTAATAGGTATATTTTTAATAATCTCTCTATTTTTAAGGATTTTTAAGATCTCTCTTAAGGATTAACTATAAATTATATAAATAGAAAGGATTAAATTAGCTAAACTATTAATATAACTAAAGTAATTACTATTAAGCTAAATAGTAAAAAGATTACTTTCTAACTATATAATACTTTTTATAAACCTTATAATATAATATAAATTATTAGTATTAGTTTTTTTTAGAAAATAAATATCTATTTTAATAGTTTAAATAATACTTTAGTTTATAAAAATATATCTAAAGCTATTACTAACTTTAAATAAAATATATAAATCCTTTAATTTTAGATTTATTCCTCTAACTAAAGTAATAAATTTAGCTTTCTTAAGCTAAATTATTAAACTTTTTATATTTATCTAAAATATTTATCTAAAGAAGTAACTATTACTATTATAAGAAATATTAATATAAACCTCTTTAGAATACCTCTTATAAAATATAAATATTATATTTACTTTATAATAAAGTTAATATAATAAGCTAGTAATAAATAATAAGAATTATTAATTTAGGTTTTCTAAAAGTTTTAGATTAATTTCTTAAAACTAATACTATAAAGCTTTAGAAGTATTACTTATAGCTTCTATATTATAAAAGTTTTCTTAACTTATAGATAGTTCTAAGTATTTAAATTAAAGAAAAATATAGCTATTTAGCTATAAAGCTAATTTTTAAAGAAAATTATAGTAATAAATAGTATTATTTACTTCTCTAAAGTTATTATAGATAATAATATAGCTCTTCTTAAGGTAATAAAACTTTTTACTTAAGAATAGAGTTTCTATTTAGAGATAGTAGTACCTTACTCTTATTAATAAAATAAGGGGATAGAAAGCTTTAATAGAGCTATATAGTAAAAAGTATAAGTAATATATATAAAAGTTAACCTTCTTAAGTCTTTTTAGTCTTAGTTAAAAAAGATTTCTATAAAAGTTAGAAATCTACTATTTAATAATAAAGGTAATATTAATCCTTATAAAAAACTAATAAATACTTTTAATATATCT
Organism: Colletotrichum sp. SAR11_240; assembly: GCA_025328625.1. Taxonomy (NCBI): domain Eukaryota; kingdom Fungi; phylum Ascomycota; class Sordariomycetes; order Glomerellales; family Glomerellaceae; genus Colletotrichum; species Colletotrichum sp. SAR11_240. The sequence continues at coordinate 21,785 of JAKMXA010000069.1, read as the reverse complement.
CTTATTATAAGAAAACTATATATATATTACTTCTACTACTAAAGCTATTAAGCTTATATTTATATTTACTTAGATAGCTATTTATATATAAAAGAGTAAAAAATAAAGCTTAAAACTAAACTTAAGAGATTTATAAAATATAATAGTTTTTATAGTAATATCTTCTATATCTTTATTAAAAAGACTAATAATATTTAGTAAGTAAGAGATATAATATTTAAAGAAAATAAAAGAGAACTTTTTTTAGTTAAATTTAATAACTTATAACTAAGAGAAGAAGTTAAACTAAAAACTTATAAATATAGTAATAAACTACTAATTATAACTTATAAAGCTAAAATTTAGCTTTATAGATATTATTAGTTATATATTAGCCTTATTAGATAAGAATAATAAGAAGAGGAAATAAATAATTTATACTTAAAAGAAACTTAAAAACTAGAGGGTAATAATAAATAAAAATAGGAAAATAAGCCTCTTTAAGAATAAAAAGAAGTTAATAGAAAAAGAGGTAGTTTACTAACTTTAGATTTAGAATTATACTTATTAATACTAAATATTAATATTATAAATATATAGGTATAATTAATACTAAAAGGAATTTCTTTTTTATAGTAAAATAATTAATATACTTTTTAGGAGTAATATTCTCTTATTACTCCTCTAAAGTAGAGATCTCTTATTACTTTTTAGTAATAATAATTACTAGCTAATACTTTATAATAATATTAGCAGTCTAGTTAACCTATATAAGTAGGTATTATAGTTTACTCTATATTTTTTTTTATAGTATTAAAACCTAATAGTAGTACTTTAACCTATACTTAATCTTAATAAAGTAAATAAATAAATCTTAGTATAACTAGTTATTAACACTTAGCTTAACTTATCCCTAGTAGAAGAGGGTAGGTAGGTAGGTAGCAGAGTAGCAAAACATACTAGTAAGAGCGTTATTTATAATGCTATTATTAGCTAAAGCTTAGTAATAGCTTAAACCTATACTTAAGGGTATAAACTTAATAGTATAACTCTTTACTACTATAGCTAAAAAGGTTTTTATAGCTATAGTATAAAAACTTAACTATTTAAATAAAGCCTTAAACTTATTCCTTATATCCTCTTATATATATAATAACTTTATATAATATCTTTCCCTCTTATTATACTTATATATAAGCTAAATAAAGCTACTTTAAATAACTTAATCTATAAGATTAAAGTAAATAAAATTAAAGGTTTTAAGTATAATAACCTTTTATATACTAATAAAAAGACTCTACTTAAATTTACTTAGAAGTACCTACTTAAGATAGCTAATAAGTGTAATATATTAGAATTATATAGCCTTAAGATTAATATAGATATAGTTAAGGCTACTAATAATAATCCTAACGCCTGTAAATACCTTATAAGCTTCCTTAAGATAGCTAAAGCAGCCTAAGCGCTTAAACGTTAGTAAGTTAGGAAAGGCGAAATATAGCGTAAAGAGTAGGTATAGCTTAGAAGAGCGAGAGATAGAGGAGACTAATAGAGATAGAAGCAGCTAGAGGAAGATAGTTAACTTAGCTTATTATAATAGTTAAAGTCCTAAAGGACTAACAGAGGAGCGTAGAAGCAAAGAAGATATCTAAGTCTGAGAGTCACATAACCTAAAGGTTATTAGTAGAGGGCGAGGGGACTAGTCTAGCTTTCGCAGTTAATACTAGTTAAATTTCATAATATAAGGCTAGCAGCCTATACTTTATAATAATAATAAAGCTTTTTTAGTATTTTATTTTAAACTTTTTACTTAATATAAAGAAAACTAAAGAGAAGACTAAAAAATAATAATAGAAGTTTTATTTTTATAAAATTACTAAGAGTAATTACTTCTTTTTCTACTTAATTAACTAAAATATTTAGAACTTAAGTACTATATAATATAAAGAAGTTTAATAAGGAATTTAGTAAGATAGAGGTTATAGAGATTAACCTAATTAATAAAGAAATAAACTAAAAACTAATTACTTTTACTTTCTTAATATCTAACTTATTATAAATTTTTAGCTTAGAAATTTACTTATTTATAACTTTTAAGAAATAAGAAGTAATAAAAAAAAGACCTCTAAAGTTAGCTATTTTTAATACTATAAAAACTTAAGTTAATAGCTTAAAGGGGATAGATTATTAATAGCTTAAAAAGCTTTTAAATAGCTTTAAATATCTCTTAAGTAAATAGGTATATAATAAGAAAGTTACTATAGATAAAAGACTTAATAGAGTTAGAGTAAGATAGGTTATTTATAGTAATTTTTAAAATAAAGATAATAAAATAATATATACTACTATTACTAATCTTATTACTTTATAAGTTTTTTTATTAATTATAGTATTTAAAGATCTAAACCTATACTAAATTAATATAGTTATAGTTTTCCTAAATACTCTTATAAGAAATTAAGATATTTTTATTACTTAACTTTATAGGTTTAATAATAGATCTAGCTAGTTCTATAAATTAAAAAAAGCTCTCTATAAACTAAAAGAATCTCCTCTTCTTTAATATAAATAAATTATTACTATTTTTAAATAATTAAAATTTAATTTACTTCTAAAAAAACTTTATATTTTTATTAATAAGAATAGTATTATAATATTACTTTATATTAATAATATACTTATTACTATACTTAATATTAAGTAAATTAATAACTTTAAAGATAATTTATATAACTTCTTTTAGATTAAAGATTTAAGTGAAGTATAATAATTCCTTAAGTTTAAGATTATTTACTACTATAAGATAAAATAGCTTTAAATCTTATAAGCTAAATATATTAATAATATACTAATAGAGAAAAGTATTACTAAATATAACTAAATACCTTACCCTCTTAGTAATATTTAGTTACTAGAGATTATAAAATAAACTAAAATACTTATTAAGATATATAAATATTAAAGTAATCTAAATAAGTTATAATAGATTATAAATAATATATAACTAAATATTATAATACTTATAAATAGAGCTACTAAAGATTAATAATATATTTCTAAAAAGTATAATAAACTATTAAGATTAATATAGAGATATCTCTATAGTTTATAATAATTAATATTCTATTTTAGTAATTTAAGTTATTTTATTAATAATTTTAAATTATTAGTATTTTATAATATTAGTTAGTTTAATTATAAAAGAATACGTAAGTTAATAGCTAGTTATATAGTTATATATAGAGGAGTATTAATTATCTAGAAATTAGTATTATAATTATTTATAGTTATATTAACTTATAAAACTAAATAGATAAATCTAATACCTAAAAGGAAAGCTCTATTATATATTATAGATCTCTTCTAAAGGATAAATATCTCTATTTAATTACTCCTCTAAGTATATATAAATTTTATAAATACTCTTAATAATTATTTATTAAGTAAATAGTTACTTAAATTATATTATATTAAGATTAAATATTATTAAATTATTAATAATATTAATAATAAAAACTTTAAAATTAATTATATTTTAACTTATAAGATAGTTACTAATAACTTTATTAAACTATTAATAGTAGAGAAGTATTATAACTTTATTAAAATATTAAGTTTATCTAAACTATTTATAACTAATAAAAAGTTTTAATTTAAGAATAATATCTTAAGACTTAATCTTAATTAAATCCCTTTTATTTATTTATTTCTTTTATATATAATAACTTTATTCCTTTATATCTTACTAACTAATTAACTTTTATAATTAGACTTTATATTATTTTAATTATTTTAATTTACTCTTTTTAATAATTAAATTACTAACTATAAAAGTTTTCTATATAAGAAGTTATTTAATAATAAAGGTTTAAAAAGTAATTAAAGATTTTAACTTTACTAAGTTATAAGTTTACTATTAAACTAAATATCTTAATTAGTATTTCTCTAAATTATAACTATATTAAGCTTAATTAATAAAACTTAATTAACTTTAGATTTAAATAAAATTAATATAAATTTAAAAACTAAAAGAATAAAAAATTAATTAATTAAGCTTTAAAAGTATTATAAAAAAATTAACTTTTAAAGTAATATTAATTAAGAACTATTATATTTAATATCTAATTTAATATAATTAGTAAATTAAAAAAAAAGTATTATAAAGCTAATTAATAACCTAAAGATTACTACTTTTAGAGAGAGAGAGCTATTTAAAATATAAGATCTAAAATTAAACTAAAAAGGATAGTTTTTAAATTTATTTAAGTTAAAAGCTAACTTTATAAAGAGGAATTAAATAATAAACCTCTAAATTACTAATCTAAAAGTTTAATTTAGTATTAAAAATAAAAAGTAATACTAATTATACTAAGTAGCTATTTAATTATCTTTATAGAGATAACCTAAATAGTAGTTTTAATATTAATTAGTTATATAAAAGCTAAAAGAGGTTAGAAAGTATTTTAAAGTTAAAATAAAATAATAATAATAATATAAAAAGGTAAGAATAATATATAGAAATAAAAATAATATAAAACTACTATATAATTAATTAGATTACTATTTTAAGATAGGAATAGCTTTAATTATAGTACTAGGGGTGTTAGTTAAAAAGGGGGTGTGAGATAGTAGTTAGCTAAGCCTAGGCCTAAGGCCTAAAACCTAGCCTAAATCCTACCTTTACGTAAGGGATCAGCTATACCACTTTATAGCTAGTTACGCCTAGCGCTTATAGCTAGATTAATTAAGCCACTTCACGCAATAGTCAAAAGGTAGCGCCAGCGTCAATCTCGAGCCATTTTTTTGAATTTGGGATGAACGCAGATATTCACACGATTTCAATCACATATTATTTGACCTCATACTACCAAGATGTTGCTGGATATCAGAGTAATCCCTATGCTTACCGGCCTCTTGCTTGTCGGTTCAACGTAAGTGACCGCTGAATAGCCTTACGAATTTATTTTTCTGATATTTCATGATGACTAGTGCTGCAAGTTGTTCAGCATCTAGCTTCAAGAACCTGGCTTTCGGTACCTTAACCAAGGGAACCAATCATGACCTCGTCATGAGACGCTACCTCGACTTCCACGGAATCTCAGAGACATCGAACATCTCGTACTACGACTCATTCTACGACGCCGTCGCCGCGTTGAAGAACGACACACTCGACTATGTCATGATGAATGCCGTGCACCCTCAAGCTTCGTCAATCGTGGGCAGCGACTTCCGCAACATCTTCATCATCGACACATTCATCTCCCCGAGCAAGCCCCTTGTGGTGGCTACCAGGAAGGACGTTGCGGACCCACAATCAATCGGCATCTTGTACCCCTCTGTCGCCAACTACACCGACACGAGCAAGTGGTCAGACGTTGTCCAGATCACTTCCGGTGGACTGGTTCAAATTGCGCAGGACCTTCTGGATGGGAAATATGACTCTGCAATCATCTACCAGGACACGGCGCTGGCGAACTCGGATGTCCTGCAGATTGATGAGGAACTTGGGTCCCCTGACGACGCATGGCTGCTTCTGGGCCGTAATCGTACTTACATGAACAGTGTTCTGGCTTGGCCAAATGCGCCTGTAACATGGCAGTGGAAGAAGCAATGGTACTAATGAGGTTGAAATCCTAAAGGCCTCCAGAAGGAAATGACTTTGCTGTTCGGTTACGCATTTCATACTTTCAATGTCTAATTTGGGCTTTTGCTCCACTATCAGTCCATCTTCACGTTGCTCTCCGTGGCACAAGTATCACCAGGTGGTTGGGGCCAAGCAAATGAACTGCAACTCATCGCTTCTAATTCAATTGTCTTCCTCTCTGTTCCAACGACATGCATTCCCAACTTGAAACCATTCGCGGTTGTGAAAGGGGAAACAGGGAGGATCGCGGGGTACTGACACCCCGCGATCGGCGGTGGAGATCCTGGACGCGTTTACACGCGTGGCGGCGACGCGCCCAGCAGGGTTCAATGACGTCTCAGGGATACCTTTCCAATGAACATTAAACTCATCCCCTTTTCGCATCAGTTGACATCGTGGCCAGACCTTTGTGTACCCTTATGTAACAATGGGCTACTCTTCAGCTGTGTCAATCAACTCGGATTCTGAAGACTACGAATCCAACGACCAAGCGCCCGCCAAACAGATAAACAACACCAAAGTCGACTTCGACACGTGGAAGCGGACCCTGCGTAAGCGCTTGAACGGCATCAAATCCGTCGGGGACATTGCCAACTTCACCCGGTACCCCACCTTCGCCAATCCGGGTCTCAAGATCGAAGGCCACCCCGCGTTCCCTCTTCCGCTAACACCCAGCGATGCTGAGGTGATCAAGGCAGCATGCAGGGAAGCACCCTTTGGCAAAGGTGAAGACACCGTCGTCGACACCTCAGTGCGGAAGACGTGGGAACTGAACCACGCCCAGTTCCAACTCATCAACCCAGAATGGGCCGGCTTTTTGCAGAAGGTCTACCTGACGGCCGCTGGTGGACTCGGGTTAACGGACGTCTCGGTGAAGCCGCACAAGCTGCTGTTGTATGAGAAGGGATCATTCTTCAAGCGCCACAAGGACTCCGAGAAAGAACCAGGCATGGTGGGAACGCTTGTCATTTGCCTTCCCTCAGAGCATCAGGGAGGAGACGTTCACCTCGCCTTCGGCTCCGATCAACGCGTTTTCTCGACTGCGCCCACATCCACCTTTGACATTACCACTCTTGCTTGGTTCTCCGACGTGACGCACGAGGTGAAGGAGCTGACGTCTGGATACCGTCTGGCCCTGACCTACAACATCGTCCAGAACGGGTCTGCTAAGCAGTCGGCGGGCTTCTTCGGGCAGCAGGCGCAGGAGGTGAAGCAAGTACTGCTGCAATGGCAACTCCACCACCCCAACAATGACCTGCTTGTCTATCCCCTGGATCATAAATACTCGAAGTCGAGTCTCTCCCTGCGAAATATGAAGGGCCGGGACAAGGCAGTGTGTCAGGCGATACAAGACATTGGTGCTCAAAGCGGGGTTTTCTTACTACTTGCACACCAAACCCATACCACTACGGAGGATGAAGATGACTACTATAATAACGACGCCGAGAATGGCACCTGCCTTGATGCCATCTTCACCGGTGAAGGCAAGGAGATCGCGACGGACTATACACTCGATGATGACGAGGTCATGGTTCCGAAGCTGTTTGAGGACCGCAGCCCGGATAGCGAGGAGGAAGGAGAGTTCACTGGCAATGAAGGCGCTCCTAGCACCTATCGGTACCATGACACGGTAAGCTCCCAGCCACTCACTCACTCACTCTCACTTGTTTTCTAGAACGTCGAGGGCTCAATCATCTAATAGGTCGCTGTGCTCGTGAAGAAGTCGACCCTGCACAAGCACCTAAGGGGCTACAGCCACGTATGGAGCTCTTACGGCCCTGATGCTCATACCGACAACATGGTCGCTCTTGTAACCAAAGATCTGGAGGAGCATCGCGAACACCCAGCCACCAGGACCACAGCGTTGGAGTTTCTGACCCATGCGGTCGGAATACAAGGACCATCTCAAAAGACGACGCCTCCCGTTGCTGTTCACTGGGCTCTTCAGCTAGATGAAAGCAAGTTGTTTCAGCTCGCCATGGTGGCCGCAGCCAAAGCTGGCCAAGACACCTGCAACGAGGCACTCAACGTGACGTGTCGATATATTGAAGAGAATTACGGCGAGAAGACGGAGGCGATTGACTGGGATAAGTGGTAGGTGATGCTCAGACGAGCGACTCTAATCTGTCTTGTTTTCAAGTTCTCACCTGCTAACGTACTTGCGCTAGGTTGGGCGAGACTACGAGCAATGCTTCTTTGTCGAGTGTGATGAATAGCATCCAACACTTCACGCCCCGCTTCAAATCGGATGCAGTCAGGGATTCCTTCAACAAATGGGGGAACTCGAAATTGACGCTGAAGCTCGAGACCGAACCCCAGCTTGGCATCAACGATCTCAGTTTCTTCGCAAAGACGTTGGAATCTCGGCATGAGGACCAGGAATGGATCATGTCAAGGTAGGACTTCAGATGCTTCGTCCTTCGCCCATCACAGATCTTGCTGATATCTTTCATCCAGCCTGATCCCCTCCTTGGCTGATCGCGGCAACCGCGACCTCATCTACAAGGTCTTGAACACGGTCTTTGTGAAACGAGAGCAAAGAGAGTTCAGGAACGCCAAAGACATCTATGTGTACATGGTTCAGAACGCACTTCCGAAGCTCTTGCTCTCTGGCGAGGACATTACACCTACCTCAACACCCTACGCCGCACTTTCAGCGGCCGTTATCGGACCCTTGACTGAGTTCGCATACCGGGTCAACGAGGGCCTCACCCTCGGCGCCGCAGAGCAAGCGCTTCAACTTCTCGAGGCAGGTTGCAACAACTTAGTGTGGACGAAGTCAGAGTGGCAACCTAGCGCTGTTCAAGCCAACGTCGTTGAGAAATTCTTGGTTCCTTTGATGACCACAATGCAGAGACACAGCATTCCTGTCGAGAACCACGAGGCAGTCAGAAACCTCCTGGAGGTTATTATCGGAGAAGGACTCCTTCAACAACTTGGCCCCTTCCCACCGAGGCCCGTCGGCTGGACATACAAGCCGCGTAGGTGCGCGCCGTACCGGGGTCAGAGGACAGTCTGTCGCGACTGCGACGAACTGGAGGCCTTCCTGACAGCGCCAGACCAGAAGGTATGGAGGTTTGCCGCCGCAGAAGCGCGCCGCAAACACATAAATAGCCTTCTCTACGGCACCGAAAAGTACTTTCGAATGACCACGGAACGTACCAGATCTCCGCATACTCTGGTAATTGAAAAGACTGGCGGAGAGTACAAGGACGAGGTCGAAAAGTGGCGTCGCCATGTTGAATCAATGACTGCGCTTCTCTCTCCCTTGAGGAGCGACTTCTTGGAGAGCATTCTGGGTGAAAGAAGGTATTTTGAGCTGATTCTCCTTGACCCATTGCTTAGACAAACGGACTCGGGGAGTGTTGCCGGTGTGAAACGGGAGGCGGATGAGCCTGCGTCTGGGCAGCGGCCTGCTACGCAAAGGCGATTGTGAAGACCATGGGTTATTTGGTAGGTAAAATATGGCGCTTCTAGGGAATGAAGCATCTCCGTTAATGATATCTCGGCCCTATTCTTCCGTTCAAGTAGTGTATCATATGGTGGTATTCTTAGATCACGACGGAACGAAACACAGTGGAGACCCCTGCGACGCCCAACGTCAAGCAAGCTGCGGCCAACATGACAGATAGCCCGCCGGCTGGGCGAAAACGCCATGTGTCGTAGAGTCTACCTTGCCACGTGGGTGGTAGCGGGACCCAATATCTGCAACGGGAGAAGAGATGAGATGATGGACCGACCCAGCGCAAGGCTCTTTTTCACATGCTGGTGCCCCTCGTGCGAGAAATCGACTCAGAAGAGTTACATATCTGGTAAATTCGAACGAGCTTAGATACTCGACTCAGGTCAGCTACATCCATTATCAGTGATACCAATGTGTGAGGTAGCATGAGTTGTCGACTCATTCATGATACAGAGCATCACGCAATACTGTTGAGGAATACGGCGATAAGAGGGATTCCTGAGTCGCTTGTCTGACCTCATGAACTCTGTCACGTCTTCCTGCCTTGGCAGCTGAGTCGACGAGTTGCGGGAAGGCTCGGTGGCCCTTGTCTAGCGTGAACTGATGGCCCAGCATGCCGGTTCCAGCGTATCACCAACTCCCACGGTCTCGCAGAAGCTCGAAGCTTAGGCGCCGGTGCCTTCTTTTCACCCCAACTTCCACCAAAGCTTCATTTCTCCCTCTGGTAGACATTTTCTCAGAATCACCATGGCTAGATCAACCATCCCAAGTGCTGCGAGGGAGCAGTGGGTGGTGCGCGGGCTCCCAGGTTGGCCCGGGAAGAGGCTTGGTCATGGCGTGATCGTCTCAACTTCACAAGCGAAGGGAAGTCTCTTTCCCGAAGGGAAGTCTCTTTCCCGTCGTGTTCAAATACCTCGGCAGAATTTAAGGGAAGGCCAGGACGGGCCGCTGTCGTCGACACGAGCTCTGGATAGTTTCTGACAGCTCGAGGTCGCGATAATCACGTGAAGTTGCCGTCCTGCAGGGAAGCGGGGCAGAGATAGAGGCGAGATTGTGAAAGACAGAGAACCGGGTGGGTGTGAAGTAAGGTAAGTGTGTTGTGAACGATGGTTTGAGTGAGTGGCGTGCGTGGTGCGTGTATGTGTTGCGTTCGTGGATCTGCCGCAGGTTCTGAAACAAACCCTCACTCAGGTAAGCTAATCTGTCATCGTTTGAACTTGCCGCGATCCATGATCAGACAACAGCCAAACCAAGCTAACCAAGTTTCCCGTCGCACAAGGTTCCCACTGTGCTCGCATTCGAACCGCATGCTTTCGCTGCAGCTTGGCTTCTGGCACTGAAGAGGCATTTAATTCGGACAGCGGGCATATGCGAGTGCTATGAGCTGAAGTGATCGAGGCGGTGTCTGCTTCTTCCTCTTCCCCTCACAGAAGCCGGAAGTTGGAATAAGTTGAATGTTTGATGTCGTCGTCGTTTCGGGACGCGGAGCACCCCCTGTCATCTTTCCGCGTGTCTTGATTTGGGAAGAGGGAAGATGTTGCCCAAGTCATGCGAATCGGGTACACGGAACACGATACGCGGTTGATAGGGTTTTGCCTCTCGTAGATTGATAGCTATCCGTTGCGAGCTGTCAAGCTTGCACCCACCTCCCCGAGGCCATGTCCGACTCATCGTTAATGCTGATGCTGCGCTCCGTGACTACTGCAAGGTGAAGTGCTTTGAGGAAATTCCCAGACGTCAGGAGTACAGAGTGCAGCTTACATGCATGTAGTCGGCGATTTCAGAGCTGAGCTGCTGCAGAGCTCAGGCTCGGGCGTTGCACCGCCTCGAGGCCCCGGGGTCTCACGGATGAACGACATCATCGCATCATCACCTTCCCGTCACCCTGGGTCTCAGCACAGTCTGGTCATTTGGGCAGTATTACTTGATTGGTAAGTTTGTCATCTAGATTTTGTTTTTCTCATGATAGGCGCATGTAAAAATGATTGAGCCTGTGTTGTGTATCTCTTGTGGGAGGGACGGAACCTCTCCCGAGTGAAAGAGCAAAAATGCATGGACCATCGTCGCCATCGCGGGGTCCGGTGAGTTTTTAGTGTTTGGTTTTTTGAACGCCTTTGCTGTATTGCATGATGGCCAGATCCCGCCCCCAACCGTTTTTGTCTTTGCGGCGGCCGTTGCCCCGGTGGGATCCCATTCTGCGCCGATTGCTCGCTGTCCCGCTTCGCTTTCTAGTTCATTGGTTTCTCTTTTCTTTGCGTGTGTCGTCGTTAAAAATTGCAGAAAAATGTTGGTTGCGTATGATGAGTGATTGGTGATTGGTGATTGGCGGCTTCAGTTCTTCACCCGCGAGTCCCGGGCTGGCCGACTGGCCCGCTCGACCCGTCGATCGCCATGGGTCGACCGGGGGGTGGCCGATCCCCAGCGCTCAGCTTCAGAGAGGAGTCCTTCCTTGATGGCAGCGCCGCGTTTTGATGCCTGGTCGTTGATGAGTATGATTTTGAAGAGTGCGTAATGAGTGGGAGGACATACTGCGCAGAGATGACACCTGTCGCCGAAGCGGGAGACGGTGTTGTGGCAGTGGATAGAGCCCTGTAAGGTATCACGTGAGACTAAGACCTAGCACAAAGAACCAGCCATGGGGAGGCTCACGTAGTAGTTGGAGCAGTAGTAACCCATCTTGAATGTGTGTGTTTTTTTTTTTTTTGGCCGGGGAAGTAATCAGATGAAAAAGCTGGTCAGGTGGCCGTCGAGATGGGCGAGTGCGTTGAAGAAGCGAACTTATTCTTGAAACTCGAGGGAGGGGAGGGATGGACCAGCCGGGGAAGGGAGAGAGAGAGGAGGTTGACAGGAGGTTGACAGCTCGCCGATCTTCAACTTTTTTTTCTTCTTTTCACCCTTCGATGTTCGCGGATATATGTCAAAGAAAAGAAGTGCCAAGTTACCTTTGCGAACGCAGAAGAGGGACGGACAGGACTAGAGAGACACTTATACCATGACACGGCACACCTTGGGACACCCCAACGCCACGAGCGCCCAGACGCAGCGGCGGCACTGGAGAATTTGGGTAGACCAAGGAAAAAAAAAATCCATTAATAAACACGCTCACTCACTCTTGGATAGTCCGGCAAGCTTCCTTGCGGCAGCAGAGTAGCAGGCTACTGCCACTTGGTCCCGCTTTGCGTCGTCCGCCTCAACGAAACGAAACAAGCCTCGGAGACCGTGACACCTGTCCAGGGCTACCCCTTTCACAGGGCCTTCCAGTCGGCTTGTGGCCCGACGAGCAACAACTAAGCCTAAAAAATCATCCGACGAAGGGTTAAGGCAGGACTCATTGATACTGTGTGGTCCAGGGGGGGAGGGGAAGGGAAGGGAAGCAAGACGTGTGTGAAGAAGATGGGCAGACGGGCAGAAGAATGAGGGGGACGATGTTAAGGTCTCGGTGCAGCTGTTGCGGGCCCCCAGTACCACTACAACCACAAGCTGCGACGAAGCTGCGGTGGTTGCAGTCCAGTGGTCTAGTGCAGCGCAGTGGGCAATGGGGGCCAAAGTTTCCGTGGTCAGTGCTTGTCCGGCACGGTTTCCAGCTTGCCGGGAACCCAGCGGTACCCCTGGGCCGGCTCTTCCCCCTCCCCTTGCCCTTTCCTGTCTTGGGGGCCCTCTTTGTTGCTTGCCCTGGGCTGGGCCGGGCCTGGGTGGTGGTGGTGGTGGTGGTGGTGCTTAGCTGGGCGCTCTTCGTCTGAGCGGGATGGCTGCTTGTAGTTTGTGGCAGTCCGTGGGAACCTTTTTCTGGCCCCCTGTTCCCCGTTGTCGTCGGGCGCGAGCGACTCGCGACGTTTGGGACACTGTTTGCTCCTCTTCTCTTCCTCCAAGTGCCTTGAGAAGGGCCGGCAAGCAGGGAAAACAACGGCAAGAGAACGGACGGGACGGGTTGACCAAGACACAAGACGTGCCAGGGCTGGGACGGGTCTGCGGGGAACATCGCTGGGCATCGTGACGGGTGGGACGGTGAGAGAGGGCAAACACTGTGGACGAAGGGCGTTCCTGGGCTCGTGCCGGGTTTCAGATGAGGGACGAGGTGACTTGAGTTAACTCGAGTACTGAGTACGGCAACTCAAAAGTACGGACGGAGTGGCTGATGTGTCTACGTGTACACGGAGCTTCGTGGAGGCATCCCGTACTCTGTACCCGGCTGGTCCCAGAAACAGCAACGTAAGACGAGAAGTTGAGAGAGAGGTAGAGACGGTTGCTGCTATTTGTGGTGTTTGTCAAGTGCCTTGATATCAAGTTCGGGGGAGGGACCGGCTTGGTAGGCTGGTGGAGATCGGGGGACCTTCTGCCCGGTGACGGATTATGCGGATGGAGTCGGTCGAGACCGTTTGGAGGGTCCACGTCAGCCATCTAGACACATCTTCTATGCGGTGGGCACTGATATGGCTAGATTCATTGACTCAAGATGGCTCTAAGCCGCAACGCGCCGTGGTTTTGGGTCTTGATGTTGGTGTTGGCATGTTAAGCTCCGTCATTCTTCATTTACTCTGGAGCTGAGGGGACCAAGCATTCCTCTGCAAACTACTATGCAGTAGGTAGTTAAGTGGTTTTGCTGGTAGAGATATGATGAGAACATGCTAACTTTGACTAACTGAATCGATATACCTAAAAGACGGGCCGCCACGGCGCATCGGGGCGGCTTATTGCGGTTGTAGATTCAGGTGAGGGTAAACTCATTCATGGTGAAAAAGAGCTGAATATTGAGAATGGGCGCTGCAGTGGCTGCGATTAGATAACGACGCCCTGGACGCCCTCAGCAGCAGCACCGCTGTACGGCGCCGTAGACGCGACACTGTGCGGCACGTGCGCGGAAGCTAGTCGAGGCCTGGTGGGGCACCCTACCAAAGCTCAAACTTTCTGGGAGCTCCGGGAGGAAACTGCACCTGTCAGCTTATGGTTCAGTGTTCTTCTCTTTTGTTGCTTTCCGCATCATCCTCAGATCAGACCACCTCCGTGCATACCACCAGGTACCGCCCCGAGTGAAGCCATTGCGAATACCCACGATAGCATTCGAAGACATCCTCGTTGTTGTTTCCGGAGCGACGGCTTCAAACGCCTACCACCATTCGTTCAGCCGTCAATTGAATACCGAAAAGAGTATCGCCGCCACCATGGCCGTTTTCGACAACAAAAAGTTCAAGTCGTCCGTCGACACGAACAACTTCGCCGCGAGGTACCGAGCCATGATGGCGAAGCGCCCCTTTCTGCTCTTCGGCCTGCCCTTCGTCGCCGTCATGGTCGCCGGCTCCTTCGTCCTGACCCCCGCGACGGCCATCAGATACGAGAAGCACGACAGAAGGGTGCGCCAGATGACGCGGGACGAGGAGCTGAGCATGCGCCGGTCGGCACGCAAGGTCGACATGAAGGAGGAGTACTACGTAAGTCTTTCTTCTCTGCCAAGCTCACAGCCTCTTGAGGGCGCTGCGCGAGCCATGGAAATGACGCAGAGGGAAAAAAAATGAAGGACTGACATTGCTGGGAAAACAGCGTCTTGCGGCTAAGGACATCGACAACTGGGAGCAGAAGCGTGTGAAGCGTTTCAAGGGCGAGCACGACGGCATCATCGAGTAGACTCCTCGACAGCGATGGCGTCTCGCATCTCGATCCACTGGCTGGTGAACCGCAACGCTGCCAATGCATACAGAATGTCTCGATCCCTCGAGCACATGCCCTGGACAGATCGAGATGAGGCAGATGACGAGATCACAAAAAACGCGCCGGTACGAGATTCCAGTGATGTTTTCTTCAACTTCGCGGTCCGCGTATTTTTCGAGCATGGCCGTCATCCTACTTCAATCCCATTCTAGCCTCACACGAACCCGAACGCGAGGCAGGCGGCAAGGCGCGCTTGTTGGCTGCCAGGATTTTTCATGTTGACGCAAGGAAATTGCATATCCTAATCTCGGGTGCTACCGATTTCGCATCAATGCGCAACAATAAACATCAAGCCACCACTCAGGGTTCAGCACAGCCGCATAGCGCGTTTGACGTCACTATATCAAGCCCTATGCCAATCGTTATATGATGGGTCTTGCGGTGCGGTGCGGTACGGTGCGGCCACGGTTGGCTGCCGTTGACGGGAGGCATGCACGCATGATGTCGGGTCGTGCCCGGCTCTTGAAGGGTCTGGCAGGCGGCCGTTGTTGTGGAAAATGCACGACGGAAAGGCGGGTTTTCCTGGGCGCTTGCAACGCGGGATGACGCACCTTGCGGTCGATCTGGGGTTGACCAGGTTGTGCCTTGGCGACCGCTTCATCCCCACCAAGGGGGGTCGAAACACGATGTCTTGATGGGCAGTCTTTTAGGACACCCTTTCTAGCGATTTTGGGAGATCTCTGGAATGGGAGAAGCACGCCGTCGGGTCGGGAGGTCGACGCGGGGTCCGAAACCCCCTCGGGACAGACTGATGTCGACTCCCTTCGGACGCCCGCCTGACGATGCGCGACACGTTACCACGCGGGCAGAAATTCCTCACGGGGGCTGACGGGGCGGCTGCCAATATCAACATCATTCAGCGTAGCAAATTGCCCGGCCGGCGCAGTCGACGGCCGACGAGACGGGTCTCAGTCTCGAAATTTTGAATCATCAAGCGTTCTTCGGCATATCTCCAAGTGAACCTCTCGCGCGTACCAGGCGCTTGCATGCAGGGCATCGTCGTCCTGGCCTTCTTATGTGTGTGTCTGTTTTATTTTTGCAATCGGGAGTTGCGGTCTCGATCTGAGCGGACGAGAGTTGTTGTGGAGCAGATTGCATCGCGATCGAGCTGAGATTATCGTGGACTCGCAGGGCGCGAAGTCAACGGTCCCTCGGCGGAAGGTATCAGCCCAGCTGGACCTGTCAAGCCCATCGTTCAAGCGGCCGTTTTGTTTCAAACTTGCTCTCCGTCGCACTGCATCGGCCGATCATGTTACAGCAGGCGACGCCAGCAGAGCGAAAATACCCCGGCGAGCCATTCAGCTTTTCAGCTCGGCCAAGTGGCAAATTACACGGCAGGATTTGCCCAGGAACATGTCGATGATCTGAGGTTGACCGCAAAAGAAGGCCGCCCTGAACGTGAGTGCGGTGAAAAGGGCGGTCTCAGAAACTGATGGGGGTGCGGCCGCGGGCGGACCAGGATTTCTCTGTCGATCGGGATCGTCGGGATGCCGTCACCCGTACCCGCAGCGAGTTTGAGCCCAGCAGTCCGGCTCTGATGGGGAAACGGCTCTTTGGCGGCACTTGCTGACTGATGCGGATGGGGCTTTTCTTCTGTGGCTGGCGTTAAAACCGTCTGACAGCTTCGAACCCCTTCGGCAGGATTGGACGGCAGCGGTCCTCCTGGGAGGAGTCAGAGTGGGATCTCTGGGATTCGTGTTCCGGTTCGTAGGAGCTGGGAAATCCTCTCGGTATCCGGGGGTGGGAACCGTTGACGCGGAATCCTGTTGGCCGACGGGGCGCACTGGGCTCTCGGCGATGACAAACACTACGAGTCCTCGATGACTATTCGTCGTATACGTGTTCGCCGGCGTGAGCATGGCGAGGCTGTACTTCGGTGTTTGCTGCGCTAGGCACTTGCACCGGTCCGCTTAGAAGCCTCGAAAACAAACCATCGGCGTCGCTATTCTTGGGACACGGCGAGGCAGTAGGCAGACAGATTGGGGGATCCGCTGGAGAAGTTTCTGTCTTGTCTTTGACTCGCTTCTTCTCCCTTTCGCCGGGTCGCCGGTGTTGAGTCACCACGGAGCCGGGTGATACACAAGAAAACTTTTTTTTGGGGCCGTCGTGCTGGGCGTGCGCGTTTCTGGTCAAAGGGCGGAGCTACTTTTCTGCAACCGCATCGTCTCGCCCTCCCTTCCAACGTCTCCGATTGATCGGTAAATTCTGTAAGTCTGCACGAGCATCAACCCAAGTGGGGGCCGCGACGTTGGTCGACGACGTCTACACTTTGTGAGCTTCCGAGAACTCTCGGAGGCTTGGGAATCAGTTCGGCATTGGAAATACCAAAGGGAGTGGTGGTATCGTACGTTCAAGGGGTGGAAGGTTGTTCGAACCACAGAGAAGAGGGTGTGCATGATGCAGACGGGATGGCGGGCAGGACTGCGTGGGCGGCATCACCGATCCAATGAGCCTAGGCAGACGCAACATTTGACGACTATTCTCATCAACGGTCTCTTGAGCCAAGTGTCAGTCATGTTAGCCCCTTCAAGCACGAGGTGGTTGCATCGCAAGCGTGACATGCCCTTGGATTCCTCATGAGAAAAGTGTTCTACAGCATCGACGGCCGGTGGGAGGTTCTTCGTGAGATCGAGATGCACATGTGCTGGGACCTCTCTCGCGGAGTTTATTGAATACTACAATGGGGAGGGGGAGGGAGGATATCACGATCAGCTGAGCAAGCAAGATACACTTCCTACCGGTTTTCTTTCTTTGTCTCTGGTGGCTTGGTGGTGGGCGGTGAGCCAATCGGAATGCTTGACTGAGAATGCGATCAGAGTTTGCCAGGGATGCCGGGGGTGGTGAATGCACGGCGCAGCTGAGAGGTGTTCGGGTGAGGAGAAGCTGGTCCGGATGCGCGGGAATATGGGGGTGGAGTCAGATCGAATCGAAGCCCGAACACTACGGCGTTTGTAGACCCCCAGAGAGAGACCTCGGACCGGGGAAGGAATAGATGGTTCGATGCTCGCTGACTGAGAACACTGAGGAGAAAAGCCCTCTCAAGAATAACCCTAGAGAAACATGGCAACACCAAGGGATGGGATGTGAGATACACAGATGGGCGCCAGCGAATGAGGTGCGGAGGACATACCCGCGGTCTGCATACGGGAAGGGTGGTGGTGAGAAGGGGGAACAGAACGGCGGCGCAGTCTTTTGCGTTAGAGTGCATGCAGAACATGCGATGGCAGCTGCGGCACGGCGAACGCACTTGCGTGTCTGCTTGCTTTCTCAGCCGCCCGCCGTCTGGTGGTGGTTGTGGCCTGTCAGTTCTCAGGAACCGCAGCATCTCTCCCATGCCTCCCATTCGTCGCTGTCCGCGAACGACGGCTCCGGTCCCGTCGGGATGGATTGGGTGATTCATCGACGGCCACGTTCGTTTCAAACGACCCAAGGCCAGGTACGAGAAACTAACAAACTCTCTCGTTCTCAGGCCAGGAACAGGAACAGGAACAGGAACGGACCATCCACGAGTCCGCTTGCGAAAGGCCAAAAAGGACAAAATTCGGTCTGACTGAACCCCCGTTTCGCCGCCTGCGTGGACGGTTTTTGCCCTCCTGCCGTTAGCAGCCTAGCCCGAGGCGAGACGAACTCTCATCGTGCCATGGCGCTGCGCGGCGCCGCTCCATCTTCAGGAACCCTTTTTCGCGCATGCGTATGTGTGTGGTCTCTTCCTGCCAGAAAGATAAATGCCATTTGTGCGGCAGCCAAGGACTCCACAGCGCATGTAGCATGATCAATTGGATACTCACTCGCCCGTGTGCCTGTGGACGTAAACGGCTGATGAGGACAGCGTGGGTTTGCCCATCTCTGGCTTAGACCGGTGGCGGCTTTTGTGTTCGTTTTGGCTTAGGGGAGGAGGAGGAGGAGGGGATCCTCTCAGCATCCGCCAATCCCAATGGAGGCTGAAGGATGGTGATGGTTTTCCGTTGAGGCGATCTTGGGCGTGAGGCGTTCAGCCACTCAGCATCAGCGCTGCGGCAGTGGCTTGGTGGTGGTGCTCTTCCCCCCCCTTCCCGCTAGAGAGCCGTTGTATTTCTCTGACAGGGCTCAGTCAGGGTGGCATGGCCTTCAAGGGCGCGGGAGTATTCCGTATCAGGAGACTTGAAGCAGAGACATTGCCCTTTTTTTGAAGGGAGCGTTTCGAGATGGAAGAGGAAATGGGGGCAAGGGCAGATCTTGGCTCTCTCGTCTGATCTTCCAGATTTGCTATTGAAGGGGTTCCAGGAGGCAAGCATTCGGTTAACAGAGATCTTCCGATGGGAGAGTGCATGAGATGAGGGAATTGCGGAGGGGGGTAAAAAAGGGTTCACTGATTGACAAGCAAGCGAAGGAGGCAAAGCTGGGGGACAAGACATCAGGGAACCGCCGCGAAGATGATCAGCAGGAGCGCTGATCAGCCACACACACACCATCCACCTGCTCCCAAGCGAAACAGATAACCCGACCAAGGGAGGGGGTTTGAGGGGGGCAGATCGGTGACAGCCAACCAGACCGTCAGTCGCTGTCGAAATATCCCCTCTTGTGGCAGCGTGGCAGCATAGCGGCTCCTTTGCGAGTAACACGAGGTGAGTGAGTGAGTGGATGAGATACTGAGAGGCACGCCACACCCCTCCTGTTTGGTTCTTTCGAGGGTGTGGTTAGGTGATCAATTTGGCCGCCGGAAGGGACTACGCGTGTAAGACAGGAACAGGAAGACACCGGTAATAGCTGGGAAAACAGAGACACGCAACCGTGATGACAAGACGACGCAGCCATCCTTTCGCCGTGCAATGAGAGTACGTAACCCCACGTAGCGCTCCCAGAGTGAGGTACCCAAGTCTCACTAAAGTGAGTGTGGTTGTCTGACTGTATCTGCGACGACGACAGCAAAGACGAACATCAGACACGCATTTTTTTTTAATCGCGATCTGCAAGATGAGATGCAGATGGCGAAGAAAGAAGACGAAGAGAGCGACAAGATGAAACACACGGCCTCGCGCCTGTGGAACGTATCTGAAGCCGTAGCGTGCCGCGGTTTTTGTTGTATTGTACGTACTCCTGGGATTCGTTGCACTTTGTTTTGCAGATTGTCACCCATGATGCGCGGCGAGAGAAGGTTCAAGGTTATCAAAGCGAGGAAGAAACATCAGACGGTCTGTTGATGATGCTTGTTCAGACGAATTGACCGGATGACGTATCCCGAGGGGGGGAGGACCCAACGTTGCGCCCGTCCGTCCCGGGGCGGTCGCCGTTTGGGCCGCTCTCCGCCAGTGCACCGGCCAGGGCGGATCTTCTGTCAGTGGCTTTTTAGTGTTCCATGCTGAGTGATGATGGGCTTCTTCCAGCAATGTTCTTCTCGCCGTCAGATCATCATCGGCAGCAGAACCCTTGATTTGCGCATTGAGAAAGATACCCACATGGGTACGTGTGATGCCGATATGTGTACATGCCCGGGTACGTAGTGATAGCGGGCGCGGCGTCCCTTCCAGACTGAGGGGGAAACAGCGAGAGGGATGGGTGCGTGGATGAGGATGGAAGGCGAGGAGGAAGAATGTGCAGAATCGGGAAAATGAGCTGCTGGAGGTCGCTGCCGAACTTCAGGGTAGGTCCCAGGATGTGGTGGTGGTGTCCGCCCGGGATGGAGAGGGGCTGCTTGCTCGGGTTTGGATGATGATGATGATGAATGATGGATGATGGAAGATGGAAGGCCAGCAACATGCAAAAAGACAGCCACACCCTGGAAGCGAACCGGGAAGAGAGCTGCCCGAAGCCTGGGAGCCCTGTCCCTACACTGCCTTGCTGGCCCCCTGTCCCTGCCTTTCGATAGGTCGTCAGCCTGGTCAAGCCAACCGCCAATCCTTTTGCTGCTTCCCAGAAGTTTTTTTTTGTTTCTCGTGACTCCGTTTTGCTGTGCATTTTCTATTTTCATGTTTGGCCGGGCTCTCGTTTCTTATTCCCCCATTCTTTCTCTTCATACGAGGCTCAAGGGAGAGACGGACGGGTCACTGACTGGCAAACTGGTACAGAGAGAGAGAGAGAGATGAGAGACCAACAACACGAAGCTACCTAGACTAGTGCCGCCTCACCCGA
The DNA here is from genome assembly GCA_025328625.1 of Colletotrichum sp. SAR11_240. Lineage (NCBI taxonomy): Eukaryota > Fungi > Ascomycota > Sordariomycetes > Glomerellales > Glomerellaceae > Colletotrichum > Colletotrichum sp. SAR11_240. Next base: position 888 of record JAKMXA010000069.1, on the reverse strand, counting down.
AGAGGAAGATGCAAATTTGACATGCTTCCATCTTTGCCCAAAAGCTGCCCGGGGGACCTGGACAGGCGCATCCGCAGTTTCCAGGTGGAATTGGAATGACGAACCTTTTCTTCTTCGGCCTCACAGGTCTCCGAGCGAGGTAGTTGGGTTGGTTTCTTGGGCTCGTCGGGCTTCCACGGATGATTGATTGATCGCGTGAGTAATCAACCAAGCAATCAAACAAAGTATTCTGCTGTCTGCCCAGCGCCGTGGGGTTTGCATTTCAAGCCGCGCCGCGGTGGTGAGCAATAGACACCCACGCCGGCCGGGCCCCAAGGCGCGGCATTCACGGGTCCGTTCTCGATCTTGCATCGCATCGACATCGAATCTCTCTCTCGTTCTACGAATACGGATTCCATCATCGTCCCGCCCCAGTGGGCACAGCATCAGCATAGACTCATCATCTTGCTGCGGATAGGCATGCCACCCTCCTCCTCCTCCATGATCCTCAATTGGGGAGGTTGCCTGGCCTCATCTCATCCTCGTCCCATCGGCATGCGCCTGATCCTCTCGCTGGTCATTCCGCCCCTCCGCTTCTCTCCCTCTCCATCAAGTCAAGCCCAGTCACCCGTCAGGTCCCTAAGAATTCCTCAACCTTCTCTCGCGACACGCACGACGCTGCTGCAAGGCACCGTTCTCATTCCTCATGCTTCGCCTTAGCTCCATTCTGGGCAGCGTGAACCCCCCACACCCTTGCTCAGCTGCACCCCGTCCCGTGAACGCGGCGAGAGCGAAGACGAAAAAAAAAAAAAAAAAAGAAGAGAGTACTCTAGGTACCACCGCCGGTGCCCAAACGTACCCCGCGTTGTAGGGGGGGGACCACACCCGCACCCCCCAAACTTCACTAGC
>JAKMXA010000068.1:0-195278 GCA_025328625.1 Colletotrichum sp. SAR11_240 | reverse complement strand
TCTACCGCCCCAGCAGCAAGCAAGCCCCCGGTCCCCCTCTCCTCGCCCCCCCCCTTCACCCTTCCCCTTCCACCCGCTGCCGCTGTCATCTCCTTCCCTTGCCAACATTACCTCACGGCCCCGTCAATCAGCATCGCCTCGGGCCCGACTGCCATCAAACCATCTGCTGCCCATCACGCCCTCGACCAATTGCAGCGGCACTGTCGCGAGACACTCTGTCTGACTTTGCTGACCTCACTGCGGCAATGTCCGACATCCTTCCTCATCGGACCGTCCTCCGTCCCTGGCCAGCGCCTTACTGGACCTCACCTCACCTCCCTAGGTTCTGACATACAGCGGCGTCCAGCGTCCAGCACCACCTAATAACACCGGCGGATGGGGGCTCCAGTCCATCGCCCTCGACCCGACGACTCCACGAGCCCAAGATCCTCTTCAACTGCACCCCTCTGACTCTGTCCATCTCCAATCTCCGTTCCAGCATCGTCACATTGTCGCTTCGCGCTTTCGGCTTCTGTCAACCGGATCGTCAAATTGCGGATGTCGGCATAGCGGAGATTTACCTCATATTGGCATGGGCACGACAACCTATCACTGTGAAGCTTCTCAATTGACGAGTCGCAAAAAGCCTCGCATCCTTCTTACGGACCCTTCTCTCCTCAGAAGCCCCGTACCGTCTCCATCATTCGTGGGGAGCTTCCCGTCAGCTCCCTTCGGCTTCGGGCGGGTCGTCCGCGGGACGAGAAAAAGGAAACTCTCCTCTCTTCGGTGGGCACGCCAAAATTCAACAACACCAAACAGGTGCCCCTTCAAACGGGCGCCGCAAGGCTGTGCAATCTCGAATCACTCCTGGATCCCTCCGCGCCTCCCATCCGCCGAACCCCGGCGCGTCGCCGCTGATGGTTCCCTTGGTCAGCAGCCTTGACAAGGACGCGCCGCACCAAGAGTCGACACGGAGCTCTGGTGCTGCACCGGCCGGCATGTCACTGGCCACCGAGCAAGGCTACGGAACCAACAGGCGCGCAGAGAGGGTGGACAAATGTTTCGCGTCCGCTTGAACACCATCCCTGGCGCCGCTCCTCGCACTTATGACGGCACAACTCTATTCCATACCTTCGCCCCCTGTTTGCCGCCCTCCACAGCAAAACGGGATCGCCTCATCCCCCAGATCTTCACCGGCTCCCGTTTATGCATCCGCTGTCAACTCGCCATCTGCCACCTGCTGTGTACAGTACATACCGCGCCATTTTTCTGAAAATATTTCGAAACGCCCCTGCAGCCATTGGGCCCATATTCGTCTACTGACTGCAGGGAGACAACATGCTCCTCGACAAGGCGTCACAGCCTCTGCCGTCAACGCAACGCAGCAATATGATGGCACGATTGCAATCATTTGCAAATCCCTCACGGGTATCACCTCGGACCCAATCTGCCTCTTTGGATCAGCGCCGCTTTTATCTGGTCTCGTGATTTGAAATACACAATGGATACCCTTTCCTCCCAGATGGTGACGCTGGTTGAGGGGCTACGAAAGAAGCGAGAGCGAGAAGCTCGGAAGCTCACCAAATCGGTCGACATCAGTCGCGATCCGTCATAACCACCCGCCTCACTTTGTCAGCCGAGCGATGGCCAGCCTTTACCATGTTAGTTGCCAAGCAGAACCGCTCGCACGACCGCAAGGGCTCAGTCTTGACACTTGACAATCCGTGGTTGACAAAATGCACGTCACCAGGCCTAGACCCCGTCTGACGCTTCCCGCCCCTCTATAATCGGCTCCGTCCTGAGGTCGTTCCGCTGGGCTATGCCGTGCGCGGCATTGACACGGGAATGGGCCCCGACACCCAGTTCATCCCAATGAGGAATGATTGCACATCACCCGAACACATCGTTTCTCAACTTCAACAGACATCAAGACCCGGTCACCTTACGAGAGCACCAGTCAGCGCCATGATCCAACAGCATCCGCTGTCTGACAGCTATCGTGGGCCTGATTTGGGCGGCCAAGCCTGTCCCGCTGATATGACGCGATGGATGGCATGGTCAATTGCTTCCGAATGTTGCTCCTATCAGCCGACATTTTGCAGTGCTCCAGACTCCCGTCCAAGGTCCCGGGCGGTACCACGGCATGACATCAACCGTTATCCGTCTTTCATGCACTATCGCATTGTGCAACCGTTTAATTCAGACCCCGCAGATCAACTCGGCATTCCTTTCTTCGAGCTTCCGCGATGTCCTCGACATGTGTCTTTGCTCCACAAGGTCCAAAGTCAAGCCGCCGGGCCTGACTGTGAAATCGCCCGTCTGCACGCAATACCGGGAGTTGGCAAGCTTCCCGTCACGCCCCCGTCAAAGTCTCCCCTGACCCACCACTTGTCATTTCAAGCCACCCACAACCCGATGTGGCTGGGCTTTCCACGGGAGGCCCTCGCGAATGGCGTCGGATATTTGACTCGGCCGATACACCAATACCTGGGCATTGTCTGAAAGCGGGATTGCGCCCCGTCATTAGGGTCCCAACCGGCTTCGGGTGCATCCTGTCAAACTTTGGCCCGCAAAGGCCCAGCATCGAGACGACGGGATATCTACGAACATGGTGTGAGTCACCGACGGTCAATTAGCCAGACCCCGCGTATCGAGAGTCTAGGCTTTTGATGTTGAATGACCTGCATCATCACAGCGAGCGCCTATCTCGTCACGCATGGTTGAACATCATCCCAGGTGACGCTCAGTGTCGCTTAACCGCCCTGTGTTCTCACATGTTCATGTCGGACACTCAGTCGGCCGCCTTCTGAGCCCAGCCGCGACGTCGTGATGTCAATTGACCACGGAGAGGCGGCAACGGAGGAATTGCCGAATCAGATGCTCGAGAGATTTGCTAATCTCCCGCGGCCATTCCATCCAGGCGGTGCCATTGTACCGCGAGAAACGCGACGGCTGCATGTGCTTCTGATACTTTGCCCGCGCTCGCCCACAGCAGCCAACCAGCTGGTCGCAACGTGTTATGCAACAGAACGATCGGCGCCTCCGGTGGACGGTGTACCTAACCATGGCTCGAAGCAGTTGCGATCAGATACCTCTGCGCTTCCGCCTGCCAGGCAAGTCGCATGATGCAAGGAAGACTCCGTGCTATGTGGGACACTGAGGCAGTGCTCAGACGATATTACTCGCAAACAGAATCTCTGTGCGACATTTGCCGGCCGCGGGACGAACAAAGACGTTGACTGGCATCTGGCGTTGTCAGACATCTGCAAAGTTAAGGTCCCAACCTTAATCGAACGACTTTACGTTCCTCGTCTCATCCACTGGCATTCACGCCGCAGCAGACGAAGCCGGTATTGCTCGTTACCGCATCGCCCGTTCGTGGCGGGTCGCTGTCGCACGAAGCTAGGCGTCCCTGGCAAACTCAATCTCGTTTCGACAAGCAGCGCCTAGGCGATTCGACGCTGACACTGGGGATCCATTTCACGAATCGCAAAGTTCCGCTGAAGAAGGGCCAATTGCCCAGCATCTTCAGGGACTCTGCCAGGTCCCACCGCCACCCCGGTGCCTGTCAGTCTGGCAATGGTGCACCCCCAATGTCACGTCAGTCGCCAAAGTATCCCTGTAGAGCCAAACTGTTGCCCGCGTCGGTCCAACGTTTCCGACAAATCTTCCGAGCGACGAAAGGCGACAGATGGATTGGTCAGGGATGATTCTTTGGCGCTGGTTGTCGTTTGTGACATTTCGAGCTCTTGTGTGCTGCTACGTTGCCGGCGAGATAACGAAATGAACGATGGGCCTGTGCGACAATGGCGCGCTGGACTCGTCTGCGACTTGAACGACTTGTGTATCGAGCCAGTGACCAAGATCAAGGGTGGTTGGGCAGACTGCCAGCCGGTTCACGACTTGGGGTTCTCGCCAAAAGTTCGAATCTCCGAACCCCAGGCAAGGTGTCGTTCGAGACTCCAGAGCAACCCATGTCACCTACGTTTTATTGACTGCCCCATGTTTCATGCGCCGCTGCGACTGCTGCCCTGTTTTGGCTATTTTGGGCTGACAGCGTAGGTCAGCCCGATGCCTCTGCACGATTTTCCGCGAGAACAGTTATCCAACTTCAATGGATTTCATCGAGAAGCCAACGGCGTTCACAAGGCTTCATCTTCCACGATGTCTGGCGGATCAAAGTCGCCAGCAGTGCGCAGATGAGAGTCGCGTACGGTGCGGAGCACTCCGCAGATCAACCTAGCACCAGTGATCAGGATTGCCGCAACGCGAACGCTGCGTGTCGAATCATTCTTCGCTCGTGGCTGGTCACACGGTGTTGCGACGATGGGCATTCAGTCAATGCTGCAAAAAGAGTTCGCAACCGAGCAGAAGATCTTGCCCAATATTCTGTCGAGAGACTATCCTGATATCGGTTGGAGCTCTCTGGGGGCGATCAACGACAAGCCACAGCCAAAATAGCGACAAGAGCTCGGTCCTGCGCTAAACGACTCACCAGTGATCAGCATCAGCACGGTATCACAGATGGCCATAACGCCTGTTGGTCAACATCTCCGAACATGCCACTTCGGAACCAAACGAGGCGCTGGACGATCGGCTTGAGCCTTTAGCTCCAGCACGGCCATCTCTGTCTAGCCATGTCATCCAGCCCGCATCTTTCAACGGCGGCGCCATTTTGCTGGTGCAGACGTTGTTTGGCTGGCTGCATCATGCTCCTTGACAGCATCTGGTCTGCGGCCGCCACTGCGACCTCCAGGGTTGGCCCTCTGCGGCAGGCAGCAAATGCTTTCAGACGGTACAATCCGATGCCTCGTCTATCATATCGACGTCCCACCGGCCTTGGGCACATATGCTCCCGTTGTTCTTGCATTTCTGTCAAACGCAGTGCCACCATCGTTGACGCCCTACAAGGGGGCTGGCCCATCCTCGCTTCTCGCCTGAATCCTGATTTGGACTCGGAACACCGGGCGGGACGCGGCTCGCAAATTGCAGCCGGTCGCCTTGTGCCCTGCCTAGGCAATCTTGCCATTGCCCACTTCCAAGGCCACCTTGGGGGACCTCGACAACGGGCGCTCGACGACATGGCAAATATTGATCTTTTCCCCACGGCTTTCCTTGGTTTTGGGTTATTTTCCAAGCTATAATTACCTGATGAAGCCCAAGACCAAGCTCTTCCCATGTCAACCGCATCCCTCACGGCGCAGACAGCTTGTGTATGACTCTCGTAAGTCTTCACTCACCGTTTCCCCACCTTCCACACCATCTTTCCATCACCAACCTCGCGTCCCTCGCTGCCCTCCCTCGCTTCTGCAGGTTGAGGCCCTTTAGCGAAGCATTTTTCTCTGGTCGGACAATTTGTACTGCAACTCTAAGTGCATCCGATCGCCCTGCCGGCTTCTCCTCATTTCGACGGGTTGGGCCCGGAGATTTAATTGTTTCGTTTGAAGCGACGGATGGAAACGATTTTGGCCCTTCGTAACAAACGAACCAGATTCCATCCGCACCCGCGGCCACCTTCGGCTTGCCAGCCCAGGATTTCCGGCCACTCCCCTCGCCAGTTCACAGAGACCGCCACCAACGACGGTTCGGCAAGCCGCCGTTACATCGCCCTCTGAACCGGAGTACGATGCGACGCTGAGGTACCAACAATCTCAGTCGAGAGCAGCTAGCGGTGGGCGGTCTGCAAGCGAGTGATGAGGAGCGCAGCAGCTTCGGATCCGGGTGGAGTTGGGCGCTCGACTGTTCAGGCATGAAGCCGGTTTGTTGGCGATCGTGTGATTTGCAGAGTTTGCGGACATGATGCGGCCTCGTACGTGCGATGCGGTGGACCAGACTATCTAGATTGGAATGCGACTCCCGTGCATTTGCACTAGACAAAACGGCGATCGCGCCGTCGAGTGTACGGGAGGCGACGATCGGAGGTTCCAACGGCCGTTGATGCGCAGCAAGTGGTTTGATCGGGGCATCCAATGGACGGAACGTAGGCCCATCACGCCGGACTTGTCGAGTTTGACCATCATCAGTGGCAAAAGACGCCATCATACCGGGATGTCAGCGGGCTGACGCATGCACAAATATGTCACGGAAGCACCAACGGTTCCCCGTTGATGTTCCCTTCAGGCCGGGCGACGGGGGATCGATCGCACTTCCACTCGACCGCTCAGACATGCGGGGGGACTCGACTGCCGGTGTCACTGTGCACTGATGGATGCACAGACGAAAAGGTTCAGAATACGACCAGTTGTGCTTTCTTTTTATGTGATTACGAATCCCCGGAGAGTGTCTCTTTAGCCTCGGGCAGATGAGACTCTTTGCTCCGCCACAGGTGGCATCCAATATTTGCTAGGCTGAAATTGAACCATGGGCCCAAGAAGAGTTCAAACGGACTTTTCTGCCTTCCAGGATCACGTAACATATTTCTTCGAATATATTGCTGCCAAATGTTATTAGATTACGGTAGGGATGCCGGCAATCGTCGCGTACCGGAAAACCGTCACCGACGACAAAGGGGGGGCGAGGGGGGAGGGGGGTGATACCTAGCGAGACAAATGCCGCGGACGGGTGCGTCTTCTGGCACCGGCATAGTTCAACCATTAGAGAAGCAAGTCTGGATGCTCTGAAACCTGTAGAAGCTTGTTGCCAGAGTCGTGCGGTGCATTTTCTGTGCTGGCCTTCGGGGGCTTTTTCTTCACGCTCTGGTGCGGTCTTTTTTCCTTTCCTTGGTTCAGAGTGTTTCGGTACCGGAGGGATGTGCGAGTCTACGGCCGCTTGGTTTATGCTAACCGTCCGCCGGCGCCGTCTAGCCCAGCGGGAGGTGTTTCTGGTTGCGCTAGAGAACGGTCATTTGTGAGATCTACAGTAGACTTTGGGGGAGAGAAACAGGATAAGGGGAACAGGAGCGGTATTTGTGTGGGCTCTGCTCCGAGTTTTCCAGCATTGTAGTTTACAGAATTTACCTATTGTCATCTTTGAATCGTTGAAGCGAAATGTGATTTTGCCTGAGTGTTTTCAACGGCTTTGAAACGAATGGAAACGAGAAAGAATGCGGGAGTTGTCGTATGAGGGCCGATGCGCGTCTTTCGCTGGGACACAGAGAGGACACAATCAACTGGCTAACTAGACAAACTAGCATACCGCGGCAGTTGCGTCTTCGAACGTCACCTCTTCGATAACCCACCCGTCCCTGATCTCCTCTGCCATCTCGTCCAGCGTCCATCGTCGTTACCGATCGTTCCATCCGAGACTTGGAGGCCATCGTCCAACGTCCATCCCACCCGAACAAACACCCCCTCATCTCGTCCCGCTCGAGACAGACGAAGAAACTAGTACACGAGTCCCACGAAGCGATCCTACGATGCTCGGATACCGAGAACGACCCGAAGATATACATCGTCAAGGATAGCCGGGGAGGAATGGATAGAAGGCAAGTGGGGGAGGGGGTGATGGGATGGGAGGATGGTAGCCGAGGCTATCGAGCGCGCGGTCTTGGATAGAGCGGCCTGAGCGGTTGCCAGAGTCTTCGAGACCGGAATAATCCGCGAGGGTAGGTTGCCTCTAGACGGCAGTTGCGATGTCGGGGGTGTTCGGTATGCTTTTGGTTTAGCAACAAGGAGCCTGGAGATGCAGTCTCTTGGTGGGAAGTGGTGGCAAGACGTTCGGGTCCAGACTACCCGCTCCGATGTCCTTGCCATTTGATTCACATCGTGGCAAGAAACATTGGATATCGGAAGAGTTTCAAGGATCGTCGCGATGGGGTGGTTGTTTGTTTTTCGTGCGGTTAGGGGGGCTGGGCGTTTTGCGTTGCGAAGGACTCGTAATGGAAGGTGGGTCAGCTTTACGCGTGGAGTAAGTGACTCTACGAAGTTGTCATGGCGCATTGTATCGTGGCTGAGGTTTGTTGAACTTCCAAACGAGTGTTTGGGTATTTGATAGACGTTTTTGATGATCGAAGTTTTGAGGCTGAGAGTTCCCAGGGCGCCCAGTGGCAACCTGTGGGGTGGTTTCTTAACGTTCGTGTCGTGTTTGGTGGTTGAGCAAGTGTTTCTTGACAGATTCTGCAATTTATCTCGGAGTGCGAAAGGCTTTGAATCGTTGCGTTGACAATAGTCTGTCGTCTTCCGTCGTTACCTTCCATATTTCCCGTCCGTTGTTATCCTCTGACGTTGTCGTCCCTCGTCATCGTGGCTTCTATTGTTATTTCTACAACCTACATCTTCCTCCATCGAAGCAATTAAGAACATAGAAGACATAGTCATGCATACACAGGAAGATTGAATCGATCTCCTGAGTTATTTTATGTCGATTCCCCGAGGACACAGATTTGGTGACCAAGCCCGTTAGCCACGAAATGTTGCTACTGTAACAGGGTTGAAGTTGGTCCAAAGCAAGTGATCGACGCAGTACAAAGTGCCTCAGCTCTTTGGCTGCCGGCAGTGGGGCCGATTGCCGGTGGGTCGAGTTGACTCCGTGACGGGGGCAGGATGATCTACATCAATGAATTCTGCATGTGACGCTCCAGAAAGGTTGAATCTACGGCTGAGAATTTGCAATCAGTAGAGATCACAACCGTCTGACTACCGTTATCCCTAACGACGTCACGATCACCGCATGGGACCGAGTCCTAAATTGGCATGTGCTGACGATCAATAACTCCTGCTATGAGGGGAACGCGTTTTTAATGACACAGCGGAGTGATCTTTTGATTCCGAAGCTCACAACAAATGCAAGCACGCGGGATTATCGTCGGAAGGAGGTCTTGCCGTTGTGCAAATGACGCAATAATGCCAGTGGAAGCCGCTCTGAATGTAGTCGACGAAGTCTGAGACATGTCTCTTCTTGAGCAACCGAAACATGACCAATCTCGTCCGACGTGATTATCTGGCACGGGCGATCTGTAGGTAGCCTAGTCAACTTTGGGACTACATCGGACACGTTGGGATACCCAAGTCAGGATGCTGTCTGAGTTTCTCGCAAGTCTTATCCGAGTGATCGTCGTGGAAGTGAGGGGTCGTCAGACATCGTGGAACCGCCAGACCGGATTCCGGCATTTTCGTCGAGGGAAATTTGTGCAATGGGATGTCTCATAACGAACCCGGCTACACCGTCGGAAGTCAGACAGACTTGGCCGTTCCGGGCCAAGGCCGATCGCCGATGCGGGCCGCCGCATACCCGTACGACGACCGGCAGAAGGGACGACGGGCTGAATCTTCGTCAGTATAAGACCTCGACATGCGCTCGTCGGGAGGGTTATGAATTCAGTCGTCCGCACTCTGTTATTAGATTCCTCTTGAAATTTGCTACAACTCAATATGGCTTCCACCGAGCAGAAGACGTGGCGTGCTGCCCTGACCTTCGCTGGCGGAGCTGTCATTGCTCAGTACCTCTTTGGTTCTGGTCCCATTGTCACACCAGTCCCCTCAAGTCTTGAGGCGTGCCTTAACGATGTGTGCTCCGGCCGAGACAACTGCGTTCGATTCGGTGACGCGGGGGAGTGGGCTCAGCCGTTCAATCTCGGCCAGAGCTCCGTCCCGGCCGCTATCATCAGGCCAAAAGATGCCCAGGAGATTGCGGGCGTCGTCAAGTGTGCTCTCAAGCACGACACCAAGGTCCAGGCTAAGGCTGGCGGACACGGATTTGGGTAAGTACTAAGCTACCCTTGCTTATTGACATTTACTAACTTTCGACAGAAACCATGGTGAGCCCAAAGCAAACCTTTCGCCAAAGGTATGAAATGTGCTGACTGTAATCTCCTAGGCCTTGGCGGCGAGGATGGTGCCATCTCAGTTGACATGCACCATTTCCAATACACCTCCGTCGACATGATGACTCCTTCTCGGAACGTTCGAGTTGGCGGTGGTACGCGGCTCGGGCAGATTGACGAGCACCTCCGTGCTCATCAGCGAGTCATCCCCCATGGCCTTTGTGGAGGCATCGGGATTGGTGGTCACGCCACCGTCGTAAGTCTCTGCATTTGCATTCTGTGGTGTGCCAGTGTTCTGACATTGTGAAGGGAGGCATTGGGCCCATGTCTCGTATGTGGGGAACCACACTGGACCACGTAGAGGAAGTTGAGGTTGTCACTGCCAAAGGCACAGTCACGAGGGCGAGCAACCACCAGAACTCCGATCTTTTCTTTGTAAGGCCCCCCTCCCCGTCGAAAGTCCGATGCTATGATGCTGACTCTCCCTTCAGGCTCTGCGAGGTGCTGGCGCTGGCTTCGGCATCGTCACCGAGTTCGTGATGAAGACGCACCCCGCTCCAGAGCAGGTTTTCTTCTACACCAACGACTTAAAGTTTAGCAACCTGGATGACAAGGTTGAAGCATTCCATAGCTGGCAATCGCTGGTTGCCGACCCAACCCTGGACAACCGCCTCGGCACTGACTTTACCTTGACTCCCTCAGGCGCCCGCATTTCGGCTACGTGGTACGGGTCGTGGAAGGAGCTTCATCAGTCCAACATTATGGGCAGACTCCCGGCTGGCGGTGCTGCTTCCCTCAGCCAGGAGACTTGGGACAGCTCCATTGCGAAGAACGCAGCTGAGGAGTCACGTCACTTGTCTGCTAGCCCTGGCAAGTTCTTCTCCAAGGGCCTCGGGTTCACTCCGGACGACATACTTTCTCGGCCTGCAATGGCCGAACTCTTTGAATTATTAGAGTCTCAAGCAGAGGAGAACTCCTGGTCCATTCGGTTCCAGGCTGTGGGCGGTGCCATCTCAGAGGTCCCCACAGGCGCAACGGCTTTCGCCCACCGCGACAAGTTCATGTTCTACCAATCTTACGCCGCTGGAGACTGCAAGACTATCAAGAACTTCCTCGAAAACTTCCACCGGAAGATCCTCAACACCGTCCCAACGGAGTCTACTGGAACTTACCCTGGATTTGTCGACACCTCACTAATGGATGCGCAAGAGTCGTACTGGCAGGGTAATGTCTTGGCGTTGGAGCAGATCAAGACAGCTTGGGATCCGAAGGATGTTTTTCGCAACCCGCAGAGCATCCGTCCGATAACTGCGTAAACAAACTGTATCCGGATGGTCACTGTAACCGGGCTATCAGATATAGTCTAGGTAGTCTCAAACCACCCAATATGTGATGTCAAATAATGTCTCTTTCGTATTTATGCTCTATTGAAGGTGTCTCAAACTCTCCCCAAACGAAAGATAACTGCCGGCTTTTACCCTGTCGTCCTCTCATGAGAAATTTGCTGTCGAGCCATCACTTTCAGGTAGGAATCCAATTCCGAGCAAGAGTCCAGCTTACAAATATCCTGGAATATTGTTTTTAGATGCGTAATGAAAAACGCAACAAGCCATGTTTCTATGCAGCTTGATGGTAAGACCGGTAGATATTTATACTTGTTGTCGCTGAATACCGGCCCTTCAACTTGATGCAATTGAAGATTTCGACGCTCTATCCACTGATAGTCGGTATAGAATTTCTCGCTTGGACAGATAAAGTGCAACGTGGCTCCGTGATTCACCCAGTCCATCATGGAATCCACAAAGTGTCTCAAATGTTCATGCTGCTGGCTACGATTTGATGGCGAGTTCTCCCATTTCAAAAGCCAAAAGTAGTCGTCCAGATCAATCTCAAGACCGATATGCTTGGGGAAATGGGGAGGTACTCCAAATTGCCTCTTGTCAGATTCTGGTATTGCCAAGCAATCTGAGACACTGTGTCCTGTCCTACCCCAGCCGAGGCGGAGGATGATAATGTCAGAAGATTCACAGTAGAATAGCTCTTGTACTCTTCCGTGTAGTTTGGAGGTGATGATTCTAGGCGTGTTTTGTGCGTAGCGTCGAGATCGTTCGACTGCAGCTCGTGACTCTTTGCAAGCTGTTAGAAGACCGCGTGTGAGCATGTAGGTTGAGAGGTTCTGGTCGCTTTCGGTGCTACAGAGCTCAACCGCCCGCTGCGCATACTGGCTTGCCGGTCCCGTAGAACTTGACTCTTCTACAGAGAAGTAATGCACACCGTGTTCCAAGGGGCGAAGAGCACTGTCCCAGATCATGTCCCGGAGCTCTCTGGGAAGCTTGGAGAACAGTGGAAACGTAGAAGTATTCATGACGGTGTCGCAGAAGCTCAATGGAAGTCAAGTGAGATTGCCTGCGACCGAATTTGTAACGAAGTGTTGTTGGTAAGACTGAAAGAATACGAACAAGGATTACGTGACCTCGTCCCTGTTGTCGTTGTCGTCGTCCCTGTCGTTGTCGTTCGCAGGGTTACGTGCAGTTTTGATAAAGGTGTTTAGGAATCAGCCGTTCAAAAGAATCGAGATGTTCTCGGAACGAGCAGCAAACCTTCGTACCTGTATATGTAACCATCGGACACCTGGACAGGTTAGGCAACAACCTCAACAAGGTGCCCAAATTTCGCTCGGTCAAAAGACATGAGGGCTCGCGGGAGATGCAAACACATTGGAAAAGAAAAGTGCTGATGATTTGAGCGGGCAGCAGGCGTCTCATGAGAATGATTCAATTAGGTATCAAGGAGTATCAAGCTACGCGCTCATGACAGTCTACTTCTTCATTAATGCCTCTTCGCCTTTCCCGTCACATCGTCCTCCTCACTGCTACTCAAGGTCGCCTCACTGCCGTTGACCCTAAAGCTAAAGTCCACTACGCCGACCAGACTGCTGACCGCACGAACCAGTCCCTCCAGGTCGTCGCACACAAGTGAGCTGCACACCTGTAGCACCGCAAACTCTGTGTACCCGTGCTGCTCCACATTCTTGACGTCGAGAATGCTTCCGCTGCCTGGCGGGCTTATCGTCTCCGCGAGCTCGGCCATGCCTGCCAGTGTTGAATTGTCACTCGTGACGCTAGGCTTGCGAGTCGTCGAACGGACTTCCTCGCCTGTGTGCGTGTGAACAGTGACCAGCCTGTGCTCCAACTCACTTCCCCTTCTCTGGATGCCTGGTTGCGGCTCAGGCTCAGGAGCGCGGAGGTGGAGAAGCTTGCGAGTGAGTTCATTGGGCCGTGGCAGTTGCATGAATGGAGGCAGCGACTGGCCCGAGAGCAAAGAGTTGGAAAGGAGGGTGAGCGTGGAGAGGATTGTGTGCTGTGTCGGTTCGATGCCAGCGAGAACTTGGTTCAAGGCACGGAGCCACTGGCGGTCGCTCGCTGATGAGGCGGTAGATGGTCTATCGCGAGGCTTCCAGGTAATTGTGTACGCGATCAATGTCAGATAGCGCATAATGCTCGTAGACCGTCTGATGATGTCTTCGTAGGTGGCCCTGGGGAACTTGCCACCGATATCGGGCTCCCACTTCTGCCACTGCGCATGGCTGTCTAGGCTAGGGAGCAGTAGCAACAGCTTGCCCAAGATGCGGCGTCTCTCCTTCTCCATTTTCTGAGCGGGCGTTCCCGGCATCTTGATGTCGCCGTGGGTGTCGTTCATGGTGGCCTTGATGGTCTCAGTGATGACGCTGAAGTAGTTGGCGAGTAGGTAGAGCGAAGCGCTGAGGTCCATGCGAAGCCATCGGCGATCTGTAATCGGAGAGGGAAAGACGGTCCAGATGAATGCGATCGCACATCCAGCAGCGACACAGGCAAGACGGTAAGGGGCGAGCAGGTATGTCGGGTAGTACGGCTGTCCGGTGGCTGCAGCGGCGACTTCGCCAATCTTCTGAACTTGAAGCTCGTAGCCGATAATGAGGACTTGGGTGATGATCATGATGAGCCATACGGGCATGAACCTGGGGTACTTGAGGACGAAGTATTGTTCGATGAATGTGAACAACCAGAGGAAAACAATCACTCCAGCAGTTCTCTCAACGACGATGTACCAGATGATGTAAGAGAAGATCATGGCGACGAGTGTTCCACCAACACGGCACACGAAGCCGAAGATGGACTGGCCTGCAGTAATCGTCATTCCGATGGCAATCATAATCATCGCCCAGACGAGACGCTGCTCGTTGAAGAAGGTCTGGGTATCCTTAAGGAAAGCCAGAATGCCGACAGTCATCGTCGCCACTGCCACACGGAAGCCGAACATCGATTCTCCCGAACCAACGAATGCCGAGATCTTTCGAAGCCTGTTGCCGAAATGTTGCCATGCGCCATGTGCGGGGAGATGCTCAGGGTCTTTCTTCTTGTTGTACCCATCACCGGCGTAGACCACGTTCGCCCCCATATCCGCCATGTCCGGGTTCTGCTCTGGTGTTCCGTCCTGGGTGCTGCAAGCTCCCCTCAGCCACTTCATGATGCGCCTTTGCGAGGGGATGATCAAGCGCTTCTTGCCCATGGTTCCGTCGGCCACCTTAGAGTCAGCAAACATAACCAAGTCCTGAACCGCCTCACCAAGCGCAAGCATGAGCTTCTCCATGTAAAGCATGACATAGAGCTGTGTCTGGTCGCGCTCCTTCATCCTCGTCTCCAATCGCTTGAGGTGGAGCTCCTGTCGCTCCAGTTCAGTGGCCTCACGTCTCTCCTTCAACCAAGCCTTCAGCATCTCTCCCTTCTTGTCGTTAAAGTCCTGGACCTTGTCTGCGAGAACCTGTGCAAACCCAGACTCGCCTGGCTTGGGCAAGGCCTTCGCCCCAGCCTCCATTTCGACATCGGCGGTCTTTGACTTCTTGGGTTTCGGTGTAAGTTCGAGCACGATGCCCACGTGTTCCAATCCTTGGTCCATAGCCTCGGTGAGAATTTCGAATGGTTCGTAGAGTTGCAGCATGATATCGTTCCACACCTTTTGCTCCAAGGACTTTTCGATGTCAGTGTCGCCGCCCTCGTCGCTCGTACCCCATCCATGCTTCTCAGCCGCCCGCCTGAAAATGTCGACAATAGTGCTGATTCCATTCAGTGGGATCATAATGCTCCGCAGGCGGTTGAAGATCTCGCTCATGTCCTTGGCATCCAACTTCCCGTACGCAATATCTCTCTTGGCAAAGATCATGTCTCCATGCATCTTTCCGAACAGAGCCGAGATAGCTAAAGCAGTACCCTTCAATTCTCCCGCAGCCCTGGCCTCCTTCGTCATCTCGGGGCCCTTCGGCTTCTTTCTGAAAGCGCTGCTTGCTCTCGTTGGCTCGCGTTCCAGCATGTCATCGCTGGACAGAACCTGCAGGTAGTTCAATTGCAGTCTGATCGACTTCCTGACCAACCCGATCGCGCCCTTGAATTCAGCACTGACAACCTTTCGGCTGGATACTGGGAAGATGACGAGAGCGACGCCGGTAGCGATGCCCATAGCAGAGAGCATAGCCACCAAAAGTCGTCTTACGAATGACTCTGCGGACGCGTCCGTCACCATAAGCGGCCCGAAGGTGCACGCGACGTTCATGAAGATAGAGTAAATCATGACGGGCAGATTCATAGCCGGGTACTTTGCACGCAGCGTGTTCGAGATCCAGATGTTAAAAAACAGCCAAATGCCACAAACGGCCGATTGGCTGGAGTTGTAGATGGGCAAGCCGGTAGCCAGCTCTTCGGCTGTTGCGGTGTTGTGTCGCGCTCGGACACCAGTCCACAGGGCCAGCATGGAGATTGCGGCACCGATGCAGATTCCCGACACATTGAGGACCAGATTCTGTAGATACTTGCCTCTCGGGAGAATAGCGAGAGCGAGGACTGAGATAATGGGCACGAGGTAGCCCAGGGTGGTGAAGTATTGCGCAACTGGTGTCGATTGGTAGATGCTGATACCAATGATCGGTGGTAATGAGCCCTTGAACATCATCATGACTGTTGGCACATCGAGACCGAGTCTGGTCATCAGACTCGGCTTCGGAGGCGGCTTCCTTGCTGCACTGGCGCTCGTTGCGTTAGTCGGCGCCCGCGCCGGAGCCGCGGGTCGAGGCTCCGGCGAGGGGGTCGACCGGTCCGCATCGGGCTGCTGTTCATCGGTACTCATGTTTTCGGGAGCATCGGTCGCCACAGATTGGGATGAACTCGAGTTCACCTCTTCTCCGACGGATCGGAGAGTCGAGCGTCGTCGCATGCCGGGCATCTTGATGAGATGAGGTTGAGTTTTTCAGGCCCGAGGCCCGGTGTTGTTTTGTCTTACCTGATGATGTAATTAGCGGAGATCGCCGCCCTTCTACTGGCAAGACATTGCCGACAGAGTTTGCGCTAGCGCGACGTTTTGTGGACTTTTTACTCGTTTTCGTTAAGACCGGATGGAGATTATTAGGAACTAAAATAGCTGGCGAGTCAATCAACCACCGACTTGGCCGATTCATGCCTTGAGGGCACGGGCCTTCATCCCATCTCTTTCAAGGGATGAGGCAGATGAGATGGCCGCCGGAATGGTCGCACAGGGAGCCGTTCGGAAGATTTGGCAACTTGAGTTGGGGACATCGACGTTGGAATCAACCTTAGATGGACTTCAAATGTCTGAAAGATCGTCATCAAAGTCGATGTTCACTGACAGGCCTCTTCATCCAAGTGAGCAGACCATGGGACGCGCCAGAACTTGACATAGCATGGTGCCAGCGAGCTATCGAATCAGGGAATGACTGCACCAAGCCAACAGCAACTTCTTTCAGCAGTGAACTTGGCTACGTTGATTCCCTTTCAGCTTTAGTCGACAGAATTGACATGAACAGGAAACAAAATGATTCGATGTTGCCGTCAATATCGAAGCAATGTAGTATCGGCCCATGGAGGATTCTACCTCGGTCCAACGTGTTATCTGCATGCAAGATCCCTGTAGGTCAGCCCTAAACAGGCCGCCTATTCCCCGCCACGTCAGTAGGCTGAACCGTCTCCTTTGCTTGGCAAACCAATGCCGCGTGGCCGTGGAAGCCGTGGAGTTGTGTCCTGGCAGATTATGATGCTTCTTTTGGCGGTTTTCTGTCGAGACTCGGAATGCTCAGATCCTCAGCATGTAGGCCTCAGCTGTCCTTCAAACAAACAAATGCTGGTTTCGTCGTTTTAGGTTCCACATGTGATCGAACCCTTCCCGATCCACACATCCGCACTCAACTGCCTCTGAATAAGGGGCAGGGGTCAGTTTGCAACCCCGCAGATTCCGGACGAAACAGTCCGTTGTCTTCCTCCAGTCTTGTTCCGCTGCCTTCTCTCGCGTTCGATTCCAGGCGAAATCATATTTCGTCATGAAATTCCTTTTCGGAGTTAGTCTCAAATCTTTGAGTGCAATCACAGATCGAACTGTTCGTGGTGGGAGCCCAAGAAGGGTCTTTCGCGGGATGACCCATATGACGCGAAAATTACCAGGTCTCCAGCTTGTGAGCTATTTACTTAGGTACGGATGTCTATGCAGCCATCCAGAGGTACCAATTAAGTAGCCTCTTTGTGTAGATACGCCTAAACTTCAACTTTACCCAGAACTAGCGCAACACGACGTCCTTCATCTGGACAGCCACAACAGACAGTCAATGAGCGAGCCTCCGACCCAATTGAGTGAGTTCCCGCATGCACGCCGCTCACCGACATATCTCAGAAGTCTCGGTAACGAGTTTCGTACTTCAAATTAACCACATCTTCAGGACTGATAGCATTGACCCTCTTGCTCCTAATGTCCGTTCTGTCCAACAGTTGCTCGTAGAGTGGGGCGAACTCCCTCGAAGTCTGGAGATACGCTAGGCCGAGGAACTGTTTTTTGTCTTCCAAGTTGACGTGGTGCTGAACTCGATAGGATAGGTAGATCTCGTTGAATCGTATGTTAGTGTCTAGATTGTCACGAGCAGCCACAGTGGCCATGCTGAATAAGGCTCCTTGAGTCACAGCAGGAGCCGCTCGCCGACCCATATCACCCGAGGCACCAGAACACATCGTCCAAGAGCTATTTGAGACCCCCTTCTCTAGCAAGTAGGGCACAGTTGCACGGTATGCGTCTACGATATGATCGTTTAGATTCAAAAATTCACGACGAGCTCAGCATACGTTGGTGGCCACTCACAAAGATAAGTTTCAAAATTGATCTTCATAATCTCATGAAGAGCGGAAGTCTCGAGATCAATCAGGCTAGTCTCCCAATAAAGACCACCCGCTGTTCGCAGTTGGTATCAGTCACCTGTACTCGAAGCAAATACCAGAGGCCACCTGAAACAACAACGATAAGGGGTGAAGAAGTACTCACGAGACGCAAAAACATGCTGAAACGGCGGCAGCTTGCCGGCGCGAACTTGATCAACGATACCTCTAACAGAATCCTCAGATGTGATGTCTGCTTCGGCGATCGTGATTCCATCGCGGGTTCCAACGTAGTCGAATATCTTCTCGGCGCTTGTCTGATTACGAACAACAGCAATGATTTTGCGCTTGGCTTGGAGGGCACCGATAACGGCAGATACTCCGATGTTTCCGGATGCGCCGAAGACAAGAACCGTTTCTGCCATCGCTATAGTCGACAAATGGGTCGTGCTTTTCAGATCAAGTCCCAAAGGTGGTTGGAACACCGTCCGAGCAGGATGGGCAAGGCCTAGGAACCCATTTATACTAAAATGCTCACCGACTTTCACTTTAATTAAACGTGTCTGTTTACCGACAAAGATTGCATTCACCGTGGGCTCGCCATCATTCTTAGACGCGAGGTGACATCGAGTATGGCTCTGGGCTAGACGAAATGGTTATGCTGTCCGAAACGTGGACAGCTCCTGGATCGAATGCTTGTGCCGAGTAACACAATGCGGGTAGAGAGCCAATCAAACATCTCCCGCAGCTGGGGAAATGCATTCAATCGGGCCATCAAAGACGACTAGTGAATCTCACTGCAGATTTAGACGAGTATTTCCAGGCTGCACCCCGCCTTTAAAACTGTGTAGTTAATATTGCCGGTTCATTTCCTGACAACGATGTACGGTGGGTAGCAATGACGGCGCATGGCTTTCCTGTTCGGTATTCTTCATTGAGATGCAAGTTTGTCGACGGCAAGCGCAGGAACAATGCAACACCGACCGCGCACTGTGTGAGATCTCGAGTCGCTCATTCGGCGGGCCAGGGTTTCGTCGATTTTCCACATCCAGTCTGTGCAATTCACGAATCACGACCTCCTCAAGGCTGGATTCTATTGCTTACACGCGCCATAACTTGGAAGTACTCTCAACTTCATCAAAATCGTTGTCAAATTTACGATTCTTTCGAATGCATAGGTACGATTTGCTTTCCGAACTAAATCTCCTGACTACGTAAGTGGGTAGGTAGGAATAATATACTCAACGAAAGGAACGACAGAACAGGAGCAATGATAGAAAGTACTCAAAGGAGCCGACGTCAATAACTTGAGGAGAACTTTTCAAACAGTTTAGAATGAGATAAAGTTCATGATTAACGAATCACGGCCTAAAAGGTCGAAAGTCTTGATCTCGGAACATCAAATTTACTGGCTGGGTTCATCGTGACACAGAACCATCGCGGTTTCAATTTTCATTCGTCAAAATACCTAAAAGCACGATGAGATGAGTTTCGCAACATACGCCACAAGTACATGTTGTCAAGTGATGGCGATATGTTCATGGTCATTGAAGATCAACATGCAGTCTTATGCAGTAAACATCCACCAGTGCAAGAGATCTGTTTAATTAAGAACCACATCATCTTTGCCTTTAACAGCACTAGTCAACACTATCAAATGAAGTCTGCTGATCGACATACAGACTGTGAACTTTCTCTCACAGTGAATGTTCTGAAGTTTACCATTCCCCACCGCAACAACCCCGATGTATCACGAGCGTAATAGCGGTGAACTACTCAGACGGAGTTAGAAATTAATCTTTCAATGTGATGTCCACAATTTGTTTGGGGCCCAGTCTTACGGCCGTTTCCAACAACAAGCGGAGGTGTTTCCCTTATTGGGCAAAGCTTGGAACGAGGGAGAGAGGGCCAGCCACCTTTGGCGCGTAAAATGAACAGTGGAAAGGCTTCAAGTTCTAAGCCGAGCACGTAGTCTACTCGTTGAAAGATCACCTAGAGGCTACATATAAGGCTGCTCAATATCAAAGGGGTTGCGTACCCGTCACGAGGCGTGTGGGCTAAGTGAAGGCGGGGGAATTGGCTCAGCTGCCAATCCAGACGTAAGGGCTGTGCTGAAAGCCTAATGGCTACCGCTTGTGGCCACTCTTGGCTAGGCCTCTACGTTACAGATGGCTGCCCAACCGAATGGGGGTGCGTGTATGGCTCTGTGCCGCTCTCGACAATTTTCTACTAAAAGAAGTCTTACGGGTGCAAGGGGGCTCGGATCTGTTGTCCGCTCTTCTAGGAGGCCACATCCATGGTACTGGACTTGATAAAACCTGAAAGGGTGAGGCCCCTTAGGAGTCTATTTCTGGCACGGAAGCCTTGGAAATTCATGATTTGGATGTCATCACCCGATAGCCCGAGACATGTGCCACTCCTTTCTATTACTCGTGCGACAGACCACTAGTCTGAAGGCGCACTCTGAAAGACCCTTGAAAACATGTGGCAACAGCAAGCAAGTGCAAAGGTGAGATACATTTGCCGCGTGTCAAACTTGCGGGGCGCCTAACAGGTGGCACCCAGCCACCGGTTACTTTGATATTAGGCCATGGGGACCCATTCACGTGGAGCACCATGATTCTCATGAACACGGGATGCATTCCCTGAAAATAGTTAAATAGCCGCCTCTGACGTATGGGTGGAGATCCAATTGACGTATGATCATCAACAGGCATTTCAGTGCAGGTGGCTCGGATATCACCCTGCCCATCTGTGGACGGATGTGACTCCTCCTAGATGTGCTACGTGCCGCTCAGTCTCGGGCCTCAATGGCTTAGAACTCGGGCCTTTGGTAGCAAGGGAGTGTCCAGGGAGCAGTGCCAACTTGTTTTCTTGTTCTTACTCGCAAGCGGTTCTCTAGACATATGCTTTCAATGTTCACTGTTGAACCTGTGTGTACCACTCTTTTCTCGAATACTTGAATGGAGATTCAATCACGATGTTTGATGCTCGTATGGCCATCATTATGACTGTTCGCTACCGACCGTGCGTGACCCTTTCAGCTTATCCTTCTGACCCGGCGAAAGCACACAATCTTCGCTCTGTCCTACACCAGACACCTTATCGGTTATGCTGCTCGAAGTCAGAAATTATCCGATTATTCCTTCAACTGACTTGCAATGACACAGTCCTCACATCGAGCGCGATATACCCACACCCAAGATGAACAGTTGACGTTGTACTTGTATCTGTTGACACAAGGGTGGCGATCCATGGCCCACGTGTTTTAAGCGCCGGTGAGGTGATGATTAGGCGAAACCTGAATGATTGAGCTTCAAAGAATTACCGAGGCCATACGTCTGATAGGACATGAGAACATTGGAAATTGTCGTCCCTTATGACTTCTTCGTGTTTTTATTACATTTCTTCCTTGGCTATGTCTCTACGTGATCATTGAAGTGCTCAATGGTCAATTAAACCTTGGGCATCTTTTCGTTGCTTTTCTACCAAATCTGCCATATTTCTCTGTTTGATTTACACCACGATTTGTCTTAGGGAGGCCGGCCGGCCCCGCTTGCGTCCACGTCAGTTTCATGGGCTTGAAGCTTGGCCGGAGCTATCTCCGAATCCGTAGCTCTCGCCTGGCCAATAGACAGTAAAATTCGCATGTTTCGAAATATTGTATTTGAGAGGATGGGTATCTTCCCCGCTCCCCAATAGTGGTGATGGAAACATCGTAGACAGCCCCTCCTTGACATTACCAGGGTCTGGGATGGCCCTAATCACTGTCCGACACCGCCATACCACCCTTCCCCTGCTTCCTGTCCCAATACGTAGTTTGATTCCACCTATCAATGACATTAAGACTCCTGCCAAATAATTCATTTTGCTGCAGCTGGCCTTCTGACGCATATAATTGGTCCAATACACTGCATCTCTCGTACACCTGCAAGCTTAGATCGGCGACCTCGGGATCTACAGCACACAACGATGTTCCATCTTCTCGTTGGCAGGTGCTCAGCCTCCACGTGGTTGAGCGCGAGATATGGTCCGCATGCAACCTGACGTTGGCGCTTCCCACGTACCTTAGTCGTAGAAAGAAAAGACGAGCGGCTCTAGCGTTGGACTATGGATATCTGGGTACATCACGTAGGCATGCTAACTTATTAATTCCGTACGCGTAAATTTGTACTACAATGTGATGTTCGAGTCATGTGCGACGTCTTGTAGCTCTTACGCGCTGGCTTGCCTGAGACAGCGTATGTACGTGTGCTCGAGCGCCAGAGCCCAAGGGCAAAACCAGTTGCATAGTTGAGGTGGCCGCCACAGATAAGGGTAAGTCATTTGACGAGGACGGCTGGTGCGGGTGGCAACATCATGGACATTCCTTGCAACAAGAGATGGGAGTTTCGTCACTCAATCAGCTACGCTATATCTTGCGGCGTGGTTGCCCAAACCCGGCATTCAGGTACGTAGGGCTCACGTCAAATAGCTGAATTACTGAGTTGAAACCGACTTTTCCCTTTCTGGCAAAATCAGGCCATTTCCATCGGCGCTGCCTGGATTTGGTAGCTGTCCGAGAGCCCACAAGCTCTTGCGGGAGGCTGGGAACCAAGTTCCAAGTTCACAGGTCAGGGAGATCGACCTTGTATCCCTTGACCGAGCGGCTGGAGAAGCTTTCCAGCCTAACGTCTCAAAGGTGGTGGAGGCGCTGAGTACGCAGATCAAGTGATGGCGATGTGGTGCAGCTCAACCCGTTGAAGCTCGGTTTTGACAGGTGACAGAACTGGGGTAGCCTGCATTTGATGACCTTGCGAGTCTCCTGTCATTATCTCATTAGGTCTTCCAAGTCGTAATCCACGCATACCTGGAGAATACACGATCTTATCCGCCTGGACCCTGGCTATGCTGCCCAATGGCAATCCAAGTCGGTGATCAATCACAGCTCGGCCTCCCCGGTTACGTCCAACTACCTTGTTTCCGAGTCCGATCGAGTCGGACAAAGTGGATTTGCGGCGACGGCTAGACGACTGGTATTGGTCCCCAGCGAAGAGCTTGGACATTGGGTAAATTAGCTTTTGAAGCGGCAGCGGCTACTTGATGCACAAGAACCCCTGTTCATATTTTAATACCAGTAACGCAATCGCGCACCAATCGCGATCCCGTGTAACCGAAGACAGCATGGAATCCAGAATATGAGATATGATTAGGTACTGAACGGAAAATCTTCTGGTTGCTAGCGATTTGCAAGTGTTTTGATGTTCATACAATGGTCTAGACTCAAGGTACAGGTCGGGAAATAACTCCTCGCCTCAGGAAAGGGATCAGAATACTTCCTTTCTTTTTCGTCGACTACCTGCCGATGGACTTCAGCTTGCGAATCGAATTTGACAAGCCCCTTGTCTCGCGCGCCCAACATGTTGTCGAAGACCGTCGTAAGCCCCTTGCGGGACAATCTCGGCTTTCGAGGGGCTGCGATTGCACGACTCAGGCAATCCGGCCGTCACCATGGAATAACTCATCGTCGAATATCATTCCTCGATGAATTGTAGTTTTCTCAATTTCTTGTGCATTATTTGACTGGGTTCATCTTCCAAGTTACACCAGCTGCCGCAACTTTCAGAGATGTATGGAGATAACAGCGTCGCGAACATGAACTTTGTAAGCCGTGCAGTCCCCTCTATGCCCGTACTTTAGGTACATCATCAGACTGACAGTATCAAGCATCTCTTCCTCAAGCTTCCGGTCGAGCTTCGCGTAATGATCTGGCGCCTAAGCCTTCCGAGGACCCGGATCGTATCAATTCGATGTAGCACGACCTCTCTCTTCGAAGTGAACGATTCAAGCTGGGGGACCTCGCCAGCAATAATACCAGCCAACTTACACACCTGTCGCGAGTCGAGGCAAGAGGCTATGCGATACTATAAGTTGCGTTTCGGGGTAGCTGGTCCTCCCAAGATATTCTTCGATCCCCAAATAGACATACTGCACTTCGGCCCGGCGAAAGGATTCATGGCATCATCCGCGCAGTATTTTACTGCAATGTCTCTATGCAATCCGACGGACTTAAGTGTCGTCAGATACTTGGCAATCGACAACTCCGTACTGGGCAATGGCATAGTCAAAGGCGCTGTCTCTAATTTGGCTGCCCGAGCCATCCGACAACTTGCAATGCGCATGCCTGAGCTGAAGGCACTGGTGTTCGTGCGAAACCAAGCTACTTCCATTACCATTAGAGAGGGGGAAGATCATTGCGTAGAACTTCAAAGACTGATTGAGAGCGCTCTGTGCGAAGTTGCTGGCGAGTTTCCGGACTGGGAAGTTCCTCCGTGGTGTACAGCAAAGTTGGCGTCAGGTACAAATGCTACGAGAGGTCGGGCGTGATAGACTCAAGACAATAAAGCCGGTGCAGCCATAGAGAACTTGAATCGTGTTAGGCTCCGATGATCCAATACCTCCGAGTCGCCACTTGAAGTCCATGCATATTCCTGAAAGCAGCGTTGCGCCACAGTTGTCCGAGTGTCGAGAAAAGTATCCTGCCAGATTCGTTAGGTGGTCTTCCTGCGAATGCAAACAGAGTACGTAGGCCTGGATTGCTCTCAGCTGGAATTATCAACCATATATTTGTGTATGAGCTCAGCTTCAGCTCTGATGTATCCATGGATGGGTATGGCTGGCTCCGACAACATGGTATAAAGTTGAAGGAAGCTTCCAGCTGGACTGTATTTCTGTTTCAATACAACCACCACCTCACTTATTTCGAGGCTGCTTTTATCCTATAAAATATGTCTCTTGTTCACATCAGACCCAGGCCAGAGCCTAATGGACCAGTCATCAGAGCATTATTTCATTCTGGAGCTGCGGCGTTTATACGACGAATACTTCGGCAATGCGGTGCTCAATCATACCGAGAGTTCCTGATTGATATCTTGGGGGCGCTTTCACCTGAATCTGTGCGGAGAATTTCGCTGTTCTGGGAGAGAATTGGATACAGTCACAAAGACTGTATCTACCTAGACATCCGCAACAAGCTCTGGAAAAGAGATAACTTTGCCGAGATGGTGAGAACAGAGGCTGCTATTGTAAGTCTGCCAATTTGACAGGGTGGCACAAAAACATCGCTAATATGCAGTCTTAGATGCACATGTGGTTTGTGATAGCGGTCCTGGCCAGCGGCGATGGTGATGGCATGGAACCTTTTGACGCCGTCGTACTTGATCTTGCACGACGCAGCTATATGGAAGCTCAGGAGACATTTCGACAGGCTGGGTTCTGGCTTTCGAAGTCACGATGAGTACCTTGTGTTCGTGGTCTCTCGGGGTTCAGCTTCCACGTCATTTATGCTTATTGGCATGTTCTTTTTATGGCATTATTACCTTCCAAGGCTTTGTAAGATAATGTTATTACTCTGATTTACTGTTTTACAACCCAGGACGGATTTCACTTGAACAGATCAAATTCGTGGTATCTAGTGTGGAGCTGAGCATGCCTCGTGACGCACACACAGGGCAAACGACGGATGGGGAACGGGCATTGCGGGCAGCACCATTCGTTGACCACATTACCCTCCGCCTAGGGCCGCATCATCAATCGACGCAAGGTCTCAGCTCGAATGGTACAAGGATCCATGCAAGGCCCTGTTGGGCTGGTAGTGTCTGCCCAATTGCCCATCATCCTAGCGCTACGCAAAACAAGCTCCAGCCGCCCTTCCACGCGGCGTTCAAGGTTCGGTCGAGAACGGCATGCCAATAATCCCAATTCATTGCAGGTTGACCATGGCGTGGCGTACGTAGAATTCGGGGTCCTTTCACAGACTTCCACTCCCTTGCTCATGGTCGCTAATCGACATGGGACATGGACATTCGAACTTGAACGACATGTCGACGCCAGAAAGCTGCATGCGCCCAAGCTGAGGATCCGCGAGTGCCTATTTTCGTTTCTTATTGGGGGCTTAGCGGCGTCAGCGGGTTGAAGCATCAGATATATAAGGCTTGCGGTGTTCGAGGTAGGGCGCAAATGCACAACGTGAAGAACCTGGTTCAAGATCCCAACTCAGCAGCGACGCGCTATTCTGCACTCACAGCATGAACCCTTATCAACGGAAATACCGAAGAATGACCGATGACGAAGAGAGAGCCTTCAGCTGACTGTACCCGGCTGTCAGAGATGAGCTTAACGAACGCTCAGGGGTTTACACGTTCCAGGAAGGATCAAACATGGTCATCGAGTTGGCAGAAAATATCACAATGCCAAAGCAGAGATTCTTCAGAATCGTCGCAGAGTACAAAAGATTGAGAGCTCTTCGGCGCACTACCAGTCGCTGCACCAAACATTCGGCCTTTCGATCCTCTCCGCTGAACCCACACAATGACACCACATGACAACAAGCCGAAGATAAACACCAGAAGCAAATGTGAGGAAGGGTTGCTGCCACAATGCTACTGTTACTCATTGGAATGTGATTGCAGTCTCCATGTTGGATGTGGGTGTGCACCAGCAGGACGGCTGCAACCTGACGTTTTCGGAGATATTATTCGTGTGGTGTGGGAAGAACTCTCGGCAATCTCGGCAGATTCACACAGCCTCCAGTTGACGTTGACTGACATAACCTTTGATCCCTGTAATGAATTGAATGCCACCTCAGTACATCCCTAGCCACACACAAATGATTATATACAATTTCGCCCCTTCATTTGTTCGCTTGTTTGCGGTTCAAGAAAGGCCTGCACTTCACGCCCGCAAGCTCTCGCTTAAGAGAACACGAACAGAAGTATACGGATCGCATGCCGGTTTGACAGGATGATCACAACGGAGCGGGACTTCCAATGCCACCTTAATCCCCGAGCACTGGGTTAGGCCGGGTTCCCCGGCACGGGCATGTCAAGGGTCGGTCCAACCGGCTCCCAATGCTTTCTCCATCCGCTGCAGGTGGGACGCACGTCAATGTACGGCACGACGTCTCAACATCTGTGCATACGTCCGTAATTGTGGAACATTTGCATTTCTGTCATGACATCCCGTGAACGGAGGCTGTCCGTTTACGGTCTTGCCGCAGCATGCTTCCACTGAGAATGGGGCCGCGAGGATCTCGCACTCGGACTTGGGACGGCAGCAGCCAGCTTCAGCTTTAGCTAGGAGTTTAAAAACGACTTCCATGCTCGTTCTTATTCACTGCTTCTTCCCCTATTCCGAGTCAAGTCGAAAGCAGGCTGATCGGTCCGAAATTCTGAGGGTCTCATTTGTGACATGCTGGTGCCAGCGTGAGACAGAGTCTCGCACGATTCCAAACTTTCTAAGTAATTCCTGAGATCCATGAATGTAACTTCACCTTCCGGTTCATATTCATCCTACATTAACCTCTAGTCACACCTCGCTCTGTCGCTAGATTATACTATAGATCTTCGCCTATTAATCCCGTGCATCTCAAATGCCCTTTCCAGCCGAAAGTCACTTCCCATTTTTGGCTAGAACCTTTCTCATTTCTTTGGAGGACAGAAACTTCCGAATATCATTGACAAAGTCATCAGGACATTCAAGAGCTGGAAAGTGACCGCCATGTTCATGCTGGCGCCAAAAGATGATGTTCGCAAGTTGCTTGGCCCAGTCCTTTGGACACTACAGACTCAAAGTTAGCGAAGTAAACACAACAAATTTGTTTGAATGTACTGACTGGTAGGATCTCTCCGGGAAAGATGCTGACGCCCGTGGGAACCTTGAGATGCCCGTCAAAGGCCTTATCAGCTTCCCGCTTATCTCCAAACGCCTCTCTGAAGAAGCGCAAACCTGGGGTTGCCCCTTGAATCCAGTGCATCATGACCAAGTTGATGATGTCGTCGTTGCTCAACGCTTCGGGTACATCGACCCAAGACTGAAGCTTCTCCACGAACCACGCCAGTAAACCGATGGGGGAGTCGCCGAGTGCAAAGCCCAAAGTCTGAGGCCGTGTTTCCTGCATATCGATGTATGCGCTCTGGTCTCTGTGAAAGACACTGCGAGTCTTCAAAAGTCTCTTTTCGTATTTCGAATAGAGTACGCCGGACATACGCAGGCGAAGATAAGCAAAGGGCGCGGCACCGAAAGTTGGGGTGGGCGCCGGGAACGTATTGAAATGTTGCGCTCGTATAACACTGGGGTGCTGAATTGCCATCCAGCGAGTGATGAAAGCGCCAAGATCGCCTCCCTGAGTTACGAACCAGGGGTAGTTCAAGACATCAGTCATCAAGACTTTGAACGCACGAGCGACCACTGCAGGGCCAACTCCAGACCTCAACGGGGCAGGTGAGAAGCCAAACCCAGGGATGGATGGCACTATAACGTGGAATGATGGGAAATCGTCGTTTTCGGTATCGGTCGTAGTCAATTTCTCAACGACCTTGCTAGCTTCAAGAAAGGAACCTGGCCAGCCGTGTACAAATAAGAGCGGGATGGCGTCCGGGTTGGGCGACTTAGTGTGGGTATAGTGCAGCGTGACCAGGCCATAATCAGGAACTTGAATTTTGACAAGGAAATGATTAAACGTTTTGTTTATTCGCTCCTGTGCCTAGTCAGCCTTACAATCATGAAGAGAAAGTGATAGAGTTGAGACGTGGGGAACCTGCCTCCTGGTCTTTCCAGTTGTACTCATTTCTCCAATATTCCGCCAGTTCCCGAATGCGTGCAACCTTTGCACCTTGAGACCAGTCATCATCAGTGAAATCCGTTTGTTCTTCGGGAAATCTGCAGTAGAGAAGCTTCTGCTCCGTGACTTTCAGAAGCTCCGAATCGATGGTGACGGAAAATGGGGTCGGATGGTTTAGCTCGAGTTGACAGTCTTCGACAGGAAGCTTGGGCAACATCATGCCCCGACCAGCTGCTCGGTCGCTGCTCCTATGTTTGCGGTGCCAGAGTTGTAAGAAGATTGCTCGATTTGGAAGGCGGGTGAGTTTGAATAGGTGGAAACTCCAAATACCTCCCCGGGACAGGAATGCACAGCTAGACAAAGGGAACGTACCATTTACTCCGAAGATCCGAGTGCAAGGTTCTGGGGGATCAAACTATCAATGCATGAATCAATGTCACTGTCAACAACCTATAGCGCTGACGATACTTCTGTTGTTCCTGCGTTTCGGTCTGCTCTATTCCCTTCGCATTGAGTTGGCTTGCCGTTGTCCCGCATAATAGACCAGCCGAGCCAATGACGGCCACGATTAGGAGTCGCAAATGAGACGAATATGTTCAGACAGAAGCTGGCGCCAGCTAGCAGACCGTGGGGAGATGAGAAATTCATGCAGCGCACTTGGTGCATCCTTAGTAATCGCCCTCTGAAGAAAGGATGAACCACTTCAACTGAAGAAAAAGATACCGCCTCGTGAGGGACCTAGGGTACTAGGCAACGTCACCTGATCTACTAAACTGCAGTGATTGACGGTTTCCACAGCTTTGACTATCATCCAGACTATGTTCACCCTTTACTACGCCTGGCGCTTGCGCTTGCACTTGCACCTCCAGAATCCGGTCTCCACCCGACCGATCGGGCCCTGCCGGCCGGCAACTGACCCCACTCCGACTTGTATGTTTGGCTCTTGGTGTCGACCGGCCCGCAAATTGCTATCCGGCCGAGACCGATTTGTAATGTTTTCAGCCATCGACCCCGCAGCAACAAGACACGCGATTATCGAGCCTTCATGACGTATTCCTGATGAGCAAAAACAGACTACGCACCTTGAGAGTTTGATATATACCGGGCCAACGTCCGTCTGATATTTCTCCATAGCCTCCTCACCCAATTCCCTTCACTCTCCATTACCATCGATACGGTGTCTTTTTGTCAAAATATCCAAACATGAGTGGGAAAGAATGCCAAGCGCTTGTGGTTGAGGTGCCCAACGGTAAACCATCGTTGGTCAGGAAGTCAATCCCGATTCCCCTGCCGGCATCCAACCAGGCTCTTGTGAAAATCTCACACATCGCACAGAACCCTACAGACGGCAAGTACATGACCCCAATTTTAGAAAGCGATGCATAATTCTCACATCGGCTCTAGTCCAGTCTTTTGACGGGAACGCCTTTGGCGATGGTGCGGTTCTAGGGTGCGACTTTGTAGGGACAGTCGAAGAGACAGGTGATCAAGTGGACAAGCTCAACAAGGGCGACACCATCGCTGGGCTGATTTGGGGAGGTATGTTGTCTTGGAAGCGTAATATAGACAACTCTGACTGTGGGATAGGGGAAATCAAAGGCATCGGAGGGTACAGCGAGTACTCTGTGGCCGACAACGACATCAGCTTCCGGGTCCCGAAGAACATCAGCCTCGAGGAGGCGGCCACGTTGCCGCTTGCTTCCATGACATCATGGCTTGCTCTGTTCTCTAAAGATTGTCTCGCGATTCCTCGAGACGGAGGAAAAGATATATCTGTCCTCATTTGGGGCGGCAGTTGTGAGTCTTTTCCCCTAACATCAGTAGTATGCATGCGTTCCGACTAATGATACATAGCGAGTGTCGGACTTTATGCAATTCAAATTGCTGCACTTCACGGGTTCAAGGTCATCACAACGTGTAGTCCACGCCACTTCGACCTTGTTAAATCCCTTGGTGCGAAGTATGCCTTCGACTACCACGACGACAATGTTGTCGAGTCCATCAAGGAAGCGGCACCTGGTCTCAAGTACGTCTTCGACACCATCGGCAACAAGTCCTCTTCAGGCTTGGCGTCTCGAGCAATCGATGAGAGAGGTGGCGGCGGCCTTTGCACTGTAAGACCCGGAAAGGCAAATACTGAGGATGTCACCAAGCAAACTAAGGTGACGGATGTGCTTGTCTGGACTGCCTTCTTGAAGGACCATCACTACGGCAGTTTCCATTGGCCGGTAAGCCGCCTTCGCCACGTGCGCACAGCGTCGCATTATTTGTCAGTAACTGACCAAGATAGGCTCATGAGGCAGACCACAAGCTTGGAACCGAGTTCTTTGAGAAGCTCCCTGGTTGGGTTGAGGAAGGTAAGATCAAACCCAACAAGGCCAAGGTTATTCCTGGGGGCCTCGATGGAGTCTCGAAAGGATTCCAAGAGTACCGCGATGGCAATATCTCTGCGACGAAGCTTGTGTATAAGCTTTAATGTCCTATATAGAAGAAAAGCTTTAATTAGGTAGTGAAAACCTACGATCTTCCCTAATCTTATCTTGTAGTAAGAGTCGGATATTCCATTTACGATAACGTACAACCACCACTAGATTCAACATACGGGGTACGACTAAGACCCATTAGCATCCGCCATTGATCTGTGACTTGGTACTTCAAGATAGGATAAAGCCGGCAAAGCTAATCCTCCATCCGTTCTACCAACTGTACCCGTCGGAGCTCATGTTTCATGTCCCGGCTTGGTCTCGCCTTTCATCAAAGCCTCATTCACTTCCTCTGCCGGTGTTGCGGGTTCGTACTGCGTAGGACGTTCATCGTCGATTACCACAGCCTTTTCGGGTAGTCCTCCGAGGTAGATGGTCTTGCGGCCATTAGCCCTGCTCCACTCCTTGCTCGACATGTACATATTACTGTCATTTTGAAACAGGAATGTTGTGAAGACCCTGCCTACGGTAAGTTGCTGAAGGCGATGTCGAAGAAGACCGATTGTTGATGATCGAAAGACAGTTGTTACGACCAGTAGAAGCAGGATCGTCAACATAACCAGCAGAAGAATGAACGCCGGAATTCCGAATAAAACATGATACTTGATCCTCCGGCCAAATGGGTTGACGTGAATTCTGGCCGCTTCATCAGCCACGTTATTGCCGGACCCTAATGTGCCCTTTGTCCCAACCACTGCCGACGCCGCGAGATCAGTCCAGAGGAGCTTAATGATGTCTGATACGCGATCCGCATCCGAAGATAGAGACTGCCACCGCTCAAAAATGGGGATGTTTGAGACGCCAGCCAGATCGAATGGCCAGCCTTCATCAAGCGCTCCGTCAAAGCCGGAATCGGTGAAGAGTAGCTCCATGATGCTTAGTGCGAAGTTACTTCCAGGAAGATTGTAGTTCGATATGCCGAACGTGGGTTCGAGTGACGAAAGAGATAAAGCGCCGTGTTTCCCAAGAAGATGGAACTCTCGTTGCTTGACAGTGGAGATATTCGGCTGAGACGCATACTCGGGTGAAATGATTCCCCAGATGGAACTTATCCCATCCATGGTCAACCCAGAGTTCTCCGCCGCCCATAGTGGGTAGTCATCCGGGCTGCTGTAGTTCTTTGGCTCGATAGACGTGACCTTGAGGCTGTCGAGTCCAGCAGTGCCGTTCACGGTAAAACTGACCGTCTTGATGATTGCTCGGACAGCGGCGGCGCAGGAATGCAGCGGAGAGGACCATTTGCTATGGTTTTCGTACATGGCCAACTTGTTACCACCGTCTACTCTCTGTGGTGCACCGCGCAGCAAGCCACATCCCACGTAGATCGTGGAGATGTTGGCGATATCTGCGTTTCCAGCCCCAGCACAGACCAACTCCGCAATTGAGAAGTCACTCTGACTGACGTGGTATGGATTCGTCCAGTTCACCACTTTGTTGTTAGAGCTCACCGGGCTGATAAAGTCGAGGTAGTTGCCATACTGTGACTTGAGGCCGAGCCCGCGGTATTTCATGAAGCTATCCTCCTCCAGCAGAAACTCCTTGCCTAGATGGGAGTCAAGGTACGAGAACGCCTTGGTGCCGGCTGTCGCGTTGGTCAAAGTTGTGACGTTGAGATATACCATGCTGTAGAAATTGTTAAGGACGCCTGCCTTGTAGGCTCTGGCTTTCAGCTCTGGGTTCGACTGTGCGTGTTCGCGGTCGTAGTAAGGGTACGTATGGTTGAGGTTTACAAACCCCCCACGGTCAGTGAGCCTGAGCTTGTCGAAGTTGTAGAAGGATGACGCAGTATAATTGACTTCGAAATCGAGTGTTAGATTCAAGTTGACGCAACTTGCGATTGGCTCGATGAATAGTAAGTCTTCAGACCAACTAGCGCCTAGCTCGATGTCGGTGGGGACCGTGTGGTTGCGGAAACCTATACCGCCGTTGGTCGCGTCAACAATCAGGCCTTCGACAATCTTGATGGTTGGATCCATGATGTGACTCTCCAGCTGGTTATACGCCCCCACGGATACTTCAGTACCGTTGTCGACGTAAGGCCGTGTCGTCTGTGTTAATTGGCGCCATTCAATGTCAAAGAAGTTGGACACCGTCGTGCGATTCTTCGTCCCGCTGGAGAATATCTCCATTGCAAGTGGGTCGATTTTCGAGCTGTAGCCGAAAGGCATGTGAAAGGTTAGATTGCCGCTGCTGTTGGTGACCGTGACGATATTACCAGAGTACGGGCATGGCACGGGTCCTTGGAGGAGGTAAGTCTGCCCCTGACGACAGGCACGCGAAAAGTTGTGATGTCCCCTTTGTGACGTGGCGATGCCAAAAGACCCAATGTCCTTGACGTATGAAAACGAAGCAAGCTTAGGCTCGAGTGTATCGAGCTCCTCGTAAAGACCTAACGGGGTGATGACACCAGTTACGGCGATCAGAAAGGCGATGATGGGTACCGTCCAGGAGATAATAGTGATGTTGAGGCGGGCGCCATGGCTCTGAACCGAATCGGACTGGAGGATGGTGGGCCACCATGTTCGCTGAAAAATACGACTGGCAATATTCCTGCATCATTACATTCGTCAGTATGCCTGCCCAAAAGATTCACTAATCGTCAAGATAGCTGATACATACCATGTGGCAGCGGTCTCTGTGTCTCGGAGTAAGCCCGCTAGTATCAAAGCGACGGCAGTTGGACACCACACCTGGGCTTGAGGTTCAAGTCGGTTAGCTTTCCAATTTTCGGAGCATTTATAGATACTGTGAAGCACAAGGGTACCCTACCGACAACGATGGCCGCCGCAATGATACCGGCCACGTACCCGACAGTGATTTCAATCATCGCAATCGCTGCTAGGGGTTGAACGTTTGACGGTTTGCTATGCACAACGTCCCCGCAAATGGTGCAGTGAGCGAAAATGGAACAAAAGACTAGACCTCTCCAAGCGCGACGTGAGCTGTACTCGCGGCATATATCTGGCAGCTCTGGCCGTGAAACGGTCTTCCTCGCCTATTTTCGATCATCTCGTGTCTGCCTTATCATGCCAAGAACGCCTCATTCTCGCGACATGCTGGCCGACATCACATTATGAAGTGGCTGAGGCGAAAGAATTGCGACGATTGGCTGTATGTAAAAGAACATGCATCCAGGTCGATCTTTTTCTGACAGTTGTACAGGAGAGCTGAACTTTAGCACGGCTCTTCATTCGCCGATGTGGCACTGGGTACTTCAACCCCAGCCTTCGCCGTATTGAGCGGAGGAACTATGACCCTTTCTGACCACACTCAACGGATCATCCCTGCCAAGACATCGTCTAATTTGTGGCGGTCTAGCTCGAGTCCAATTGAAGGACGCGAGTCGGTAAGGCGTGCAAGCCGCAACGGCTTTTTTTCCTTTCTTTTTGCTATTGCGTTGTATTAAAGAGCAATTGAAGACGGTGGTGAGCAATTTCCCTCTAGCCCAGTTGACTTTGTAAAACCATGCAGGCTTACTAGGCATTCTTTCAAGATCAGGGTTGAATGGAAAGCAGTGAGACTGAACCCGTTCTTAGACGTTAATTTCGAGTGTTCAGCATAAGATGTTTGGCGGGGTGCTCCAGTATACAAAGGGCCTAAAGCCAGTCCCTGCTGTTTTCTTCCATTTTCGAACATGAGATCCCGCTCACCGGAATACTTCAATTCAGTACAGAGTACATCCAAACTCATCCAACAATTATGTTTCGAAATCCAGGAATTGAAAGCTCAGATACGTCGCTGTATTTCATTCAGCAATGCGGAAACTGACCTGCAAGGTAAGCTTGAATAGGGGATAAGGGAATGAATCCTGCTTTTTGAAGTTTCCTGTTGTTCTGAAACCGGTTTATAAACGTAACGGGTGAATTTATATGTTTGCCATGTTGATTACGATGTACGACCACTGGCTTGATGGGCACTGGACTACTGCGAACTGTCCAGTTTCACAAGCAATGGTTGACTTGGTCCTCCCCGAATTACGAACATAAGCGACTAGCTTTTCACCGCAAAACAGACCACCGATTCATCGATACTTGTACTTGCAACACGTGGCTAGTCTGATGTAGGTAGACGTCGGTTTCATTGACATCACATGTCCAGCTGTTCGATAAGTCGTACGTCACATCTTTCACGAGGCGACCGACCACAACAGCAAATGCAACACAAACAAATGGGTAGATAATGACGCAGCAAGCGTCCATATGTTCAATTTTGAATCAAAATATGTTCATA
This sequence comes from Colletotrichum sp. SAR11_240, assembly GCA_025328625.1. Lineage (NCBI taxonomy): Eukaryota > Fungi > Ascomycota > Sordariomycetes > Glomerellales > Glomerellaceae > Colletotrichum > Colletotrichum sp. SAR11_240. Next base: position 160,106 of record JAKMXA010000068.1, on the reverse strand, counting down.
ATCCATAAAACCCCCTGTCACCTCCCCTACACCACTCAATCCCTCGTAGGATCTAAGATGCCTTTGCACATCTAAGAAGTGCCAGAGCAGCCGACGAAGTTGTTGCCGCTGGCACCGGTGTGGGTGATCTGGCCGGCCTGTCCGCAGCTGGCGTTGATGACGACACGGTCGGCGCCGGGGGAGCCTTATTGGACTCGTTAGTCGTGGTCAAGCATAACACAGATGACGCTTTCCGCAACACAGGGGCCGGGAGGCGCAACAAGACACACAAGGAATAGACTCACCTCCGGTGTAGACGCCGCTGGTCTTGATGGGGAACTCGTACCACGGGCCGCTGACGTCGAAGTCGAAGCCCTCGTAGTTGTTGTAGCGGTGGGGGTAGGTGGAGGAGCCGGCGACGGTGCCGGCCTTGACGTGCGTGCAGGCGGCGTTGGAGGCGGCGTTGACCTGGGCGGTGGAGTAGGTGGTGCTGCCGCAGGTGGTGGAGCGCTTCTCGATGGCCGCGGGGACGGCCGAGACGGCGAGGGCGAAGAGGGAGACGAGGACGACGGGGAGCTGCATCTTGACGGCGGGCGGGGGTTCCGAGTAGGGGCTGAGAGTGAGTGTGTGAGACTGGCCTGGCAAGAGAGAGAGAGGAGACTTCAACAAGACATCGCGGGTGGACCGTCTTTATACACGAATTTCACAATGGATGGGGAATTTTTGGACTTTCCGAGGGAGACGACTACACGAACGTTGTTCCCCGTCACAGATGCAACGCACAATCACCGGTTTCCCCCCTCCTCCACCCAGCTGACGGAGCTGGGCAGACAGCTCATGAGCGGCGGCGCTGGGCGGAGGGGCGCGGCGATGATTGGGGTTGCGTTGCGCTGTCAGCGCCGGGTTTCCCTGTCGCGCTGTCGATCGCCGGTCACTCAAAGCGGAAGGTGTGTTGTAAGGATCTTATCGCATGGCCAGGAACGCGGCCGTGGTTGGTCGAAACCACAAGCGAACCCAGCAACAAATAGCGGAAAATAGAAGCTAAAAAGCCAAATCACTCCTTATTGAACTGCCCTTTGTCTCTCCGTCTTCATTGGTGGCTTGGGCACGGGGTGGAGGATGTCGTGCGCTAGTCAGGCCGCATCTACCGAACGGCATTGCAACGCCAACTTCTCATTCCTCCTGGGGCCAGAGGACAGGAGGGCGCCGTCGACGGCCCGGTGAGGAAGTCTCTCCCGTGTCTCCCGTGAATCCCGTCCCACCCACGCAGCGCGAATCCCCGCACTGGAGGAGGACCCCCCTTGCCGCCCTGCGCACCCTGTGCACCCTGCGGCCACCTCCGATCCACCGGGGGGTCCTTATTCCTTAAGCAGCTGTCGAAATGGGTTTAAGCCCGGCGGTGGTGGAGTCCGCAGGGGACGCTGCGATTGTCGGGCTGTCCCTATCATTCTGCCCACGAGGGCCCTGGGGTTGTTGTGAACCGGGCAAAACTTGGCTTTTAAGCGCGCTTCGGAGCTTGGGTGATTTCCTTGGCTCGGCTGTGAGAGGCTGGCATGATTTTACCTTCTGAATAGGGTTACAAGCGTGGATGCCATGTGGGTGCGTTCGTCTCATGGACTCGGAATCGGCAGAGGCTGGAGTGGGGAAGAAGCGAGAGAAAGGAAGGGGAGTCGGCTTCTTGGGTGACGATGTCTTGGCTTTTTCGCGGTGGATCTCTGTTCAACAGTACGCGAAAGCGACCGTTTTATCGCCGTGTTAGATAAGACACATGGCAATTGGAGTCGCACCATTCTTGTTCTTGGTGATTCAAACACCATGACGACCGTATGCCTTGCTGAAGAGCAACAAGCTTGACAGCGTTCGTTGCTCATGGCGCAGGGGCATGTGCCGCTCACCCGATGCCTGGCAAATACCCAGAAACTTATTTCAATCGTCAAAAATCAACACCGGAGACGTCCGCTCGTCGTTCGCCAATGTTAAGCTTCTTAGCTTGCATGTGACAGTTTTGACTGCTCGCTGTTTGTTCTGCCCGCATCGGATCAAGTGCTGGATTGGGCATAGCATCCCTGAGACAAATGAGGTGTTTCGCTTGTGGCGGGGGAGGCCAACATCATCAACGCCGGATTTCTGAGCATCTGGGAAGGTGGTAGTTGTCCTGATCCCTTCGATCGCAGCGTGTGTGGCAGACGATATCACGAAGTGGCTTGATTGTGAGTGTAGTACGGGTATGGCAATCAAGATAGCTGGTCGGCGAGCGGCGAGCTCCTTGGCTGTGAAGGTCAGAGATAGCTGGACGGGGAGAAAAGATGTTGAATTGAGAGATATGGATTAGCGAAGGCCAAGAGCGAGGAACGTCTATCGACATGGAGGAAATATGCGGTGAGACCAGTTGAGGTCGGACTCCTAGCTTAGGCAGATTCAAACACAGGACTCCAGTCTTGTTCCTCCAACCACTTGGCAAGACTGGGAGGCTCAATCTTGACCTTCAGATCAGAAGGCCAAGTCAGCTTGTCCTTCCATCCGTCAACCTTTTCGCCGAAGAAGCCGTATTCATCCACGAACAGGTGAGTCTGGGGCACCTCCAAACCCAAAGGGTCTCCAGCGGCTAACTCGTCCACGCTCTTCTGGACACAGCCAAACTCTCGACCAGTGATGCGCGCAAGAGCGTCTGCCGTCTGAAATCGCGACTGGTACTCATCGTACGCGGCAAGGATGGTCCCGGCCGGCTCGTCGACGATCAGGGCCCTGACGAACGGGCCCGTGCTCTTCGGCGCATCGATGAACGGCACGGGGACGTCGCCCGAGGTGGGGCCGTCGAACTCGGCCCGCTTGGTCTCCGGGTTCCAGCGGGGGACGAAGTAGGAGCCCGGGAGAATGTTGGAGTTGTAGTGCCCGACCAAAATCTGGGACGTCTTGGACCACAGGGCAGGGTAGGTCTGCTCGATGTGCTTGACGATGTTCCACTTGCCGTCGTAGTGGTGCACATGCTGGAGCTTCCCGTGGCTCAGCTCGTTGACACCGGGCAGGTTGCTGAAGACGAAGCGCTCCAAGGTGGGGACGTCTGCAGCGGCGGCAGCGAGGTTGTAGCCCCATTGCTCCTCAGTCTCTTGAGCGACGACGGCGGGGTGGACGCCTTTCTCTTGGGCTTTCTGGGCGACGGCTGGATCTTGGATGAGACTCCAGAAGTCTGTGACGGCAAATATGGCAGTGGCGTCTTTGAAGGCTGCGTGCAGGTCCGTGACGGAGTCGAAAAAGCCAGCAACCATCTCCGCGCCGAGGCTGGCTAGCTCAGTGGCGGCAGCAGACGAGGTGTTGCGGGTGACTCCTCGGACATGCCACTCGGATGCCAGCGATTTGTCGCCGAGAAATGTTCGAACAACAGAACCTCCTTGGTTACCAGTTGCCCCCAGGACGACGAGAATTTTCTTCGAAGCAGACATGATGAGGTTTCTGTGGAGGAGGATGTGAGATATTGGTGGAATTCTATGGAGAGGCTGTAAATGCGACGATAATACGGAGGATATGGAGCCAAGCTTGATGTAGTCGGCTTGTCCTAGCTATTATATCTGCATCTTAGAATCGCGCAAGTTTTGCAGAAGTCCACGATATCGGAATCCTCTTGGCTAGTCAACGCCCCTTGGCGGAGAATTGGGACGCGTCCACATGGTGTTGAGTGCCATCATAACGTTTGCATTGACGCAGATTACGAATGAGAGAGTAGTCGCGGAGTTTGTAAGCGTCAGCATGGCGGACTTCCGTGGCTCACGCCGTGGACGCGGGTGTTGAACATGATGGAGGAATGAAGACGCCGGTTTGTGGCTAATTAGCCCCTCGGCGTGGGATAATTCGAGATGGAAAAGGGCAAAAAGCGGGCTGACATCTCGCCGGCGGGGATTGGCTTGGCGGGTTAAGGAGCTACCTTATGTCAGCAGCTGTCGGCATCTTTGATATTCCGACCCGAGAAAATGCCCGGATCCACCTTACATAAGGCGCCCAAACTTCCGATGGCCCGTGTGCAGGCATTACATCAGCTGCCATTCAGGTGAGCTAGGGTGGAGGTTCGCAGTGGCAGCAGCACCAAAAGAAAGTCGCTGGGAGCAATTGGATGCGGCCCATTTAGCGCAACGGAGAACCTGAAGCTTGGGACTGAGTGTGTGACGCGAAGCAGGGCGTCAGGGCTCCGCAAAACGCGTTTTCTTTGGATGCCAATCAAGCCCCAATTTCCTCTGCGCCTTGTGCCTGCCTCAATTAATTAATTGTCCTCAACACCACAACCGCCCACTCCATCGCCGCGTGTCACGACGACGACGACAATCGCATCGACACCCACCGCCCACGATACCAACGGTCGTTCGCACTCTCTCAGCGGTTGCCAATCCACCCCTAAATGCCCTCGGGCCGTTCGCGATGCGCGTCATCAAGCCAACATGGCTGAGCCATAGCGGCGAGCAGAAGGACTTCGAGGTCTACAGCTGTCACGTCTCTGCCGACGGCAAGCGCCTCGCGACTGCGGGCGGTGATGGACATGTGCGCGTCTGGTCGACTGAGGCCATCTACGGCGATGCCATTGAAGGCTCCGAGAAGAAGCCGCGACAGCTCTGCCACATGAGCCACCACCTGGGCACCATTCACTCCGTCCGCTTCTCGCCAAACGGTCGCTACCTCGCTTCCGGCGCCGACGACAAGCTCATCTGCGTCTACCACCTCGACAAGAGCCCTCCTGTAGCTTCTTTCGGTAATGCGCCCTCCTCCATCGCGATGCGCCCCGCTGTTTGCAGCTCTAACATTGTCTGCCAGGTCTGGGCTCCGAACCTCCCCCGGTCGAGAATTGGAAGACATACAAGCGTCTAGTCGGCCACGAGAACGACGTTCAGGACCTCGCCTGGTCTTTCGACTCGTCCATACTGGTCTCGGTCGGTCTCGACTCCAAGATTGTCGTGTGGTCGGGCCACAGCTTCGAGAGGCTCAAGACAATCACCGTCCATTCCAGTCACGTCAAGGGAATCACCTTCGACCCTGCAAACAAGTTCTTCGCGACGGCCTCCGACGACCGAACCATCAAGATCTTCCGATTCACTCCTCCCGCACCGAATGCGACACAACATGACATGGTCAACAACTTCGTGCTCGAGACGACGATCAGCGCACCCTTTAAGAGCTCGCCGTTGACGACGTACTTCCGCAGATGCTCTTGGTCCCCCGACGGTAATCACATTGCGGCGCCAAACGCCGTGAACGGTCCAGTCAGCTCCGTGGCCATAATAGAGCGCACGCGATGGGATAGTGAGATCAACCTCATCGGCCACGAGGGCCCGACCGAAGTCTGCATGTTCTCCCCTCGCCTGTTCCATACCGAAAACCCAGCCGATAATCCTGACAACAACGGCCTTGTTACGGTCATCGCATCAGCTGGTCAGGACAAGACGTTGAGCATATGGAACACCAACACTAGTAGACCGGTTGTCATCCTCCAGGATGTCGCTGGAAAGTCAATATCGGATCTGGCCTGGTCTCCTGACGGCGGAACGATTTTCGCCTCAAGTCTCGACGGCTCTGTCGTCGGCATCCAATTCGATCGTGGAGAACTCGGGTGGGTTGCCAACGCGGAGGAGAACGACAAGGCGCTGCAAAAGTACGGGGCGTCGAGAAAGGGTATGGGTATTGCGGAAGATATCGAAAACCTCAACCTGGAGAATCAGAGCAAGGCCGGCGAGTCCAGAGCCGCTGAATCACGAATGGGTGCTCTCATGGGTGACGGTCCATCGAAAGACGCAGCACCTACGACGAACGGAACAAAGCCTGTCGGATCGGCGACGGGCACGTCAACACCGAAGCCAACCAACGGCAACGTCGAGCCTGAGAAGGAAAAGGAGAAGCCAGCAGAAGAGCCCGCAGACAAGTCGGCGGAGAGGGTCAAGGAGCTCAAGTCGCGGGTGACTGTTGGCAAAGACGGCAGGAAACGTGTGGCGCCTCTTCTGGTGTCTGCTTCTGGCACCGGTCAATCATCCCTCCCTCAGACACAACTTGTCGGATCTACCTCATCAAAGGCAGCACAGAACGACGCCCCGCAAACGATCCTGGATCTCGACAGGCCATTTGACGGTCTTCCCAAGGGAGGAATTGCCGCCATGCTCCTGGGTAACAAGCGGAAGGTAGCGGCAATCGAAGGCGAGGAAGACGAAGAGCACGCGTCGAAGCGCCAGGCAACAACTGGTCCCACGGCAGTCGTGCTCAACGGTGTGGATGGAGCTGAGCCAGCTTCAGTCGTGCCAGCATTACATGGAGTCGTACCTACACCCGAGTACCTCCGTCCAGCAGTGCTGAACCCATCAATCGCTTTTGCACAGATTCGCCTCGCTGTTCCCAAGGTCAGAGCACAAATCGTACGTCCCCTGGAGCGGGGCGTCCTGCTGCCTGAGAGTAGCACCGATGAGGCGTCCAAGGTACCGGAGAACATCATCCTGGAAGCTCGAAACCCAGTTCAGATTAGGGATCCATCTCACATTTCAGCTACCAAGCGTGGAACACTGCTGTGGCAGGATTACCTCCCCAGAGCAGTCATCTTGGTCACTGGCAACAAGACTTTCTGGGCGGCAGCTTGCGAGGACGGAAGTGTCTTCACCTGGACACCCGCCGGTCGTCGGCTGATGAACCCAATCATCATGGAGTCTCAGCCGGTCATCCTCGACTGTCGCCACAATTATCTTCTGTGCATCAACGCTGTCGGATTATGTCACGTCTGGGATGTGCAGAGGCAAGCAGCCATTCACCCACCAGTGTCTCTTGGCCCCGTTCTCGAGCTTGCTACTACCACGCTGAACCTCAACTCCACGACACCAGGCCCTGGCATCACGTCGGCGCAGTTGAACTCCGCCGGACATATCGTTGTCACTCTTACCAACGGCGATGGCTATTACTATACCCGTGACATGTACTGCTGGCAGAGAGTCAGCGAGGCCTGGTGGGCTGTCGGCTCCCAATACTGGAACAGCAACGACTCCGCTATTAGTGCCCTTCAGTCAACCGCCGTCGGCCCCGTCACCCCCGCCAAGCCGAAGGACGGCGACACCGCCAACGTCTCTGCCGGTATCATCCCGTACCTCGAGCGTCACACTACCAACGAGTTCCTGCTCAAGGGCCGCGCATACACCTTGCAGCGCATTGTTAAGATGCTGCTCTCCAAGGACGGATTCGAAGGCTTTGAGTCGACGGTCAGCATTGCCCATCTCGAGAACCGCATCGCCGCCGCCTTGCACCTGGATGCGAGGGACGAATTCCGTCTGTATCTCTTCATGTACGCCAAGCGTATCGGTGCCGAGGGCCACCGCGGCAAGGTGGAGGAACTCCTCAACAGCCTCATTGGCGGCATTCTCAAGGACAAGGACGAGAAAGAGACGGGTAGGGGTTGGTTCAGCAAGCAGGAGGACATCTGCGGCTGGGACCGGAAGGAGCTGCTGAAGGGCGTCGTTATGATCCTCGGTATGTCTCGCCACTATTCTGTATTCAGTTTAAGTTTACTAACACGTCGCCACAGGAAAATTCCGAGAACTTCAACGACTGACGATCCAGTACGCCCGCCTTCTCGACCTGAACCTCGAGAGCGATGGTATGGACATCGAGTAAGAGGGGACCACGGCAGAAGCACGGAAAACTCATATCCTTCCCGCTGTATTAATGACGAGAACCAATTGTTGTATAGTATACCTGACATGATGAGAGAAAAGGGGTCGCCGAAAGGGCGCGGTCGCTGGGAGGAAGGCTTTTGGAGTCGGCGTACGCTTTGTGTAGGATGGGTTCGTTTTGTTGGGGGTCACTGGGCGAGGAAGAGAACTACTTGTTTCGTTTCAACTCTCGTCGGGTCCTGGTCGTGAGGATAGTTTGAGCGGAAGCTCCGAATTCACATATTCTTAACCAAGTTTGGTGTTGGGATCATTGTTTGTCGACATGCGCACTGGCTCTTGTGTCGATTGAGGGTCAGTTGTGATGTGGATGATCTTGGAGTCTAGATTACGTCTGACTTTCATTCACAGGAATTCCCGGGACAAGTAATCTTCCATCCTAACCTCCAAGCCTTATACTGGATCTCCACCACCACCCCCGAGACCCTACGGACAACTCGAGCATTGCGGCGACTGCCCTTCGCATCAGCGTAAGTGAGCAGCTTAGCAGTCGTCACACATGATGAGGCAAGCGGTCATGCATCCAGACCGCTGGAGAGCGGACTGTCTGTCAGGGCCGCCGTAGTCTGTGGAATGTCAATGTTAGAAACACGGTCCATCGTTTTAGCTTGATGTCGTGATGGTGGACTCACTGTCGTGGCAGTCGGAGGTGCAGCTGAGACAGGTTCCTTGGAAGGGGGCCCCGGCTTTGCAACCTGCCATGACTGATGGGACGATGGCCGCGGCGATGAGGAGGATGGTCTTGGAGAAGAGCATGGTGGTGGATGGTATAATTTGGGTTTGATGAGAAGAGTGCGGGTGTAGGAGGTAATTGGGTCTTGGAAGGGTTGATAAGGATGGAGGAAGAAAGGCGAGTGTCAATTCGAAGATGAAGGTGCTACTTATAGTTAGTTCCGCTCGACCGCTTGAGCCTGGCTCATCAATTGAAGGACATGATTCTTGGCTGTGTTGCTTGGCAAATCCTGAACGTCGTCCAAAGTCCCTCGAAGGATTATTGAGTTCACGATGCAGCTCAAGACGAGAGCCCGACATCGCACACTAATGGAGGCTAACTAGCAAGCTGTAAAGCTATTTGGGCAATAATCTGCCTCATGAGCAGGATTTAGTCTTGGCGTTGATGACAACTGATCATAATGATAAGACAACATCGAGCTGAGGCTGGGACTTGATGCGAGCGAGCGAATGAGGAACGAGGGTGAGTCTGGGTGCCTAAAGAATGAGAGGACATCCTGGGTGATGGGCCCAAGCCCCCTTGTGGGTAAGGTAGATCCACTGCTCAGCTCCTTGCGAGCATACAGTTGCCTCTCCACCTGAAGTGAGAACGAGATACTCTATTGAGGTAGGAAAAGAACTTTTGGGCGATTTCATTGACGTAATGATCACAAATATTGTTTGGCAGAGAGAAGGAGCGCCTGCCTAGCTGCACCGCCCAGTGAACTGCCGCTTACAACTCAAATGAATAAGTCTAGGTATATTATCCCTTGATATTAACTGCTTTCTCTAATTTAACTCGGGCTAGATTCTAGTCGTGAAGTTACATAGTCTGAACGGAGGGTCCGAATACTATGTTCTTCAACAAATTTCATATTATGTAAGTTGCACCTACTCACCAGAAATCGGATCAGTGGTTATCCGCTTGTAGTTCGAGGGAACAGTTCTACGTCGAGGTCGGACGTGGATTTAGTATGACTTGTAAACACAGTGTAGACTGATATAATGTACTAGAAAATGAGCCAAAAACTCTGATAGATTGCCACTGTTGACCGACATTGGAATTGAGAAGACACGCGTTGATGAGACTCAAAAGAAACAGGAGAAGACCAAGGGTTTGGCGAAATTAAGGCATTAACTAGCGAGATGTTCGTGTTTTTGGACTTTGGAGCCTGCTGGGCAATGGCCTACCAAGGGTAATGCATCTGTCTGTCTGTCTGTCTAGTGCTAGGCCAACCTTAGGATTGGGGTGACCAAGATTCTGACACTTTTCTCTGACGTACGTCCAAATTCAATACAGAACGTATGTTCCACCTGTTTTGTAGGACGTCCGCCCATCTTCTCTCGTTCTCACATCGGAATATAATCTTGCACAGGCGTCAACCCCATCATATCACCGTCCTTCAGCTTGTAAAAGCTCCTCGTACTCTCTATATCACTCTCCTGAATCTCAGGTGGCTCCCTCCCATACGTCATTACCGACTGTTCATTCCGCGGTCCCAGCTGTACCGCCCCAAACATCTCCGTCTTATCACCCGTCACCGTGTCCATCGCAAACTCATGCCGGAGCCCTAGCACGTGACCTAGCTCATGCATGAACATCTTCCACATATTCTCCTTCCATTTGGGCAGAGAAAATGCCGGGTTGTACACCCCCATCATGCTCATATGGTTAGGGTTCGGAAAAAAGGCAGATGCTAACGCATTTCCATAGCTCGGGGCGTGAAACAACGCGAAGGTTGCGTCTTCCATGCTGGAAACCCACTCAAAGGTGACTCCTACGTTGAACTCATTCCATTTTTGGCACGCCATGCTAAGGTGACGCGCGGCGTATTCAGCGTCGGCGGGAGTTTTGAAGCCTTCCTTCAAGACGACCCATTTGATGACGGAGCCGGGCGCCCAGCGGGGACATTCATGAGCCATGCCAAGCATGATGGCGCCGAGGTTCTTGTCCTTGGTGTTGCTCAGGGCTTTGGGTATGGGGGCTTGGGTGACGCAGGATGGGATGAAGTCGTCATCAGCCGGGGTGAAAGGAGAAAATGGAATGGTGGGTTGGATGTTAGGAGTCAATGTGGGAGGAACCGTTCGCAGGGTGCGCTCGCCAACGAGGGAGACGATTTTGCTAACAACGGCTTCTTTAGTGGAGGTCTGTGAAGCCGAACTGGCGCTGACGTTGGCCATGTTGAGCGGTGGTGAGATGCAGTGTTGTTCAGCGAGGCGACGTGCGACAGGTTTGAAGAGATAGTGTTTATGTTGGAAGACTTGCTTGATGGAGTCGCTGCAGCAAGTTTGATGAAGGAAACGTACCCCTCTTATTCCATGGAGACGTGCATCTCCAGTCTCAGTTCAGGATTATAGAAAGAGTCATTGCTGGGTCCTAATGAGTGTACCTGTACCGCAATCAATGTATATCCTTGAAAGTTTGTGACCCCCTCCACCTGAATCGTCTCGTCATTTCTAAGACAGAAGAATATTTTGTGCAAAATTGAGTAAGCACTAAATAGAGACAATTATCCAACGAAGTACCACACTTAGAAATATACAGGGGCTTATCGCACAAGAGACGAAGAGTATTTTTTACCAATATCTTCAGCTAGCCAGCGGCACAGTCCGCGTAAGGTATGATCTGCTCGCTGTATCAAAGTCAAAGTTCGAGGCTGGCTGAGGCTCGCCGATCGAGCGACGTGGACTGCAATGTGGGTCAGCTGAACTTTCCTCTATCGATGCTGCTGGCATTTAGTCGTCGAAACGAAAACGGCCGTCCAAGGTTAGCTCTCAAGAATCGCTGCTAAAATTGCTACATACTCCGGGCTGAGAACATAAGTATCCAGACAGACGGACAACCCATTCCGGTCGAGGCAGCCCCAACTCTGCGAGACGGCTGAGAAGCAAGTTCGAATGATTCCCTGCGACGGAACCGGGGCTCGGGGCTGAGCTGAAAAGTACACTAGATGCAGCCAATACGGGGTCTAGACTTCGACAAATAGGTCAACCGGGAGAGACATACATAGGCCAACTATGCTCGGATCGGACCACCACAGGGGTGTGAGGGAAAGGGCGGTGTCTCTGAGCCATAACCGCCTGCCATCGCGGCATGAACAAGCGATCGGTGGCAAGAATGTGGCTAGCTGACAAGCGAAACCCAAACTGGAGCCATTCGTTCTATCCCATGGAGTGCGATTGGACCGCACTACGTAGGTCTCTGGTCTTTCTCTAATTCTGATTAAGTATGAAATTTACTATTTGCTAAAAAAGAGTGTCGATGTCTTCACGTGTGAGCTTATTAGATATTGCTCCGCACGACGTTGTGCTGTTAGTCCACTCACACTACATTTGATACGTGCTGGGCATTTTTAAATTATAAGAGCCTGTCCTCTATATTATCTACGATGTAATCTTATAATGATTCAAGCTATCTTCAGATATTTCAGGAATGCAGCAGTAAAGAATGTAAATAAACAACATTTTTCATCCCAACAGAATTTTCCTGTTGCAGCTGATTACTAGGAGTACCACCTGTCATAAATGTAATCAGCGTGCATCTGGATTTTGCCATCCGTCAAAATACCCCTCCCTAACCTAAGAGAGACAGCAAAATTGACCTTATATATTGCAGTCCGATGTCGGCTTAATGGGATAATTCCACAACCCGCTATTCGTAGCATCCAGCGCAGTCGACCAATACCAATAATTATTCGTATACTTCCCCTGGCACCTCTTCCTGATATCCGCTCTGCGCTGGCCATCCTCCCGGAAAAGCGGCGCCACGATGCTCTGCACCTCACTCAGTATGGGTGCATAATTCCAGGCCTCATACTTTGGGTACACAGGTACCGTCTTGGTCTTCCACGCGTTGTAGATCTCATTGGCAGAGGCGCGGACGGCGTTCCATGCCTCGTTCTTGTTGGATACGTCCTCCTTGTCGAGGAGGCTCTTGTCCCCGAAGGTCTGCCACGCACGGCCAACCGGGCTGCGAACAGAGAGGCCGATGGCGTTGTCTTCGTCATGCATCAGCTAGAAAACGTTAGTCAGGAGAAAGGGTATCTGGGGAAGGAGGTAGGAGAGGTACCTTTGCACAATAATCGCCGGCGGCACCGCCGTCGTGCAGCTTGCGTCGTGGGGTCCGCATGTGCCCGGCCGCAAAGGAATCCTGCAGGAAGTGGTCGCCAAAGGCATTCATGGCATAGGCAAGTGGCAGGTCTCCTCTGGCTGCGACCTGCAGAGAAATCGAGTGGCAGGCGTTGTACGCTGTGCGCGCATCCTGGCCAAAGTGGTCCCAGTTGATCATGGCCAGAGGAATGTAGCTCGGACATTCATCAGGGCGGGAGACAGTGTAGATTTCCATCTGCGCGGTCACATCGGGGATATTAGGGTAGACGGTGGACGGGTCCTGGCCCTTGTCTAGGGCTGTCTGTACCATGTTGACTTCTGTCGAGAGCGTGTTCAGGATGTTTTGGGCCTCGGTTGGGTTGCGCGATGTGTCCTGGGCAAGCCAGTACCACGCTCTCATGAAGCGGTTCTGCTGGTCCTTCAGGTCCTTACCATCACTGATGGGGTTTACGGTGCCGTAGAAGTCGCCAGCCAAGCCGTTGATCTGGCCATAGGTTACCTCGAGGCCGTTAGGTAGCTTGAACGGCTTGTTCTTTGCAACATATGACTGATCATCGTCCCAGGCCAGCGTGAGAGAGTCTCCAAGATAGCTATGCTCGGCAAACTCGAAACCACCCACTCGATTGCTGTCAGCGGGGTTCTTTTGATTGGTTGAAGCACTTACTATTGTGTGGCTTCTCGGCGTGCTCCTGCTTCCACCGGACATAATCGAACTTGGTAGCAGCTTCAATCTCTTCGTCTGAGATGGGAATGGCAACTAGCTGCGAGAAATCATTGTGGCCATGATCCGGCCGGAGCTTCTCCAGTTCCTCCTCAATATTACGAGGAGCATTGGGGTCGTTCACATGGTCATGATCCCATCCTGTGGGTTCATAGCCAAGTGTCTCGAAGGTGCTGTTCGGTTGTCAGTAAGTGCAACGAAGGGTACCCTGAGCGAGCAACCTACAGTGTTTGAGTTGTGGCCATGGTCGCTGCGTTCTAGTTGTTGAGGAGGTTGGAGATAAGCTGGGGAAACGTTTTTTTCTGAATTTCTGGAGGCAGATCTGGGGCAATGGTGGCCGTCTATTTATACTTTTGTCTGGGCCAACAAGAAGCGATGAACTTGACCAAACGCTCGACCTGATGCTATCAATACGAAAGCCAGCCTGAATCTGTCGCCAGATTGAGGCTGTAGCTAACGGAGACGACCAGACACGGTGGCTGGCTGAAGAGACGTGATGGATCTCTAACCATGATCCTGCTTGCGGTATCCTGCCGCTTGGGGCTGTGATGAAGCTTGGAGAAGTCATTGCGAGTCTGGTTATGTATCGATCTTCGGTCAATTCCCGAGGGAAAGCAATCTGTGTGGCTGGCTGGCTAATCCTTGTCGGGCAACAACGGGCGGCATGAGCCCTGTTCTTACTGACATATTGTATTTTTAGCTGCCAAGCTTCTCGCCTTCTGTTACCCCGCATTCCATGAACACCATGGTTGTGATTTGGCGTTTCTAAGGAGTGGGAACGTTGGTAGTTTACTGCATGTTTTGCCCTTTAGACATCAATAGCTATTCAGTTTATGCTTTGGAACTGATGCAAGGAGATGAAATGGCGTTGGTGAAAGAATGAACCAGTTCGTGAAGTCTGAGATAGCGCACGCGTGGCGTCTGTCTCACACCGTAGGCAGGCAATGAGACAAAAATGCAAATACATTAAGTGATGGGATCATCGCCTGCAGCCACAAAATCCCGTCACAAATTCCAGACAGGTTCCCTTTCTGTATGGACGATAGCTGTCGCCAGTGGCTGAAGTCACATCATTCACACAGTGTGGTAGTCTTTCGCAAAGTGTCTATTGCCTGGTGGTGAAAGATGTGACAGATCGACGTGCTAATGTTAAAAATCTAGACCATAAACAGCTGTGCTGGTTATCTGTATACCTGATCCACTCTCGCCCTATCAGCAATGCAACAGTGTACCGCGACTTGTCGACAAGTTCATGAGAGACATTCCCTTCTTTTTGTGGGATCCACCGAAGCCAACCGGCGTCGAGGTGTTTCATGAAAACCCCGGCAGGCGATACGATAGGTGATGTACAAGCCCGTGGCCTATCTGCCGATGATCTGGTCTCCACTCTCATCAGAAGCATTATTTGGGCGATAAGGCCATTGGCGCCGGTATGGTCCTGAGGGAGAGCAGATTGATGAAGTATTCATGTGTGGCAGAGGGAGAGCAGGTTGATGAAGTATTCATGTGTAGCAGAGGGATGTACAATTTCAATGGCACGGATTACGCGAAAGAACACGTGCCCGGGGTCGCGATGTTTATGTTGGGTGATGCTGGCATACTTAGGGATGCAAAGGAGGCCGTCGCCTTTACTTGGCAAGCAATGGAAGCTCTTGTAGGCCGCAGCATATCAGTTCCAGATCGAGTCAAGACTTGAAGACCATCTGCTCTAGGTAGTTTGAAACCCGGGGAGAACTACAGGAAGGTCATGAACAAGGGTATGAAATTTGGCGAAGGGCGGGAGACGCTGGGCTGGGTGTACTACGTGGATGGCAGTGCTTTCGATAACAAGTGGTGAGTGAGTAGCCATACTACTTGTCAATCCTTGGCGACAGGTTCGACTTTGGTGTGGAAGCCTTGTCTTTTGTGATAGGCTACATTTCATTCGTCGAATGGTGTTTCTCTGCATATGAACCCGGACCGCGGGGTAGTTAGGCAGAATTCAAGGCAAGGCAGACTAACAACGCCACATATATTTACTGTTGCCTTGGATACTGGATTTCCCAATTGCAGTAGTATTCTTATATCGGTAACATTCTTCCTGGCTGCAGTCCGTGACACTAATGGAGGAACTGGACACCGACGCTCTTCAAGAGCAATTTCGCTCTCACTGGGAAAGCAGCACCGCAGATGAAGATATCACACTATATGGGTTCAGCCGCTTCAGAACGATCCACTTGCTGAACCTTCGATTTCTCGAAGGTGAAATATCTGAACTCAATCGTCTCGTTTACCAAGCAGGACAGAGTCTGTGCGAAGTTCCGCCCTCACGTAAACGACTTGGCATAGGTTCCCGATGGAGCGGCGTGTCACCGGAACCAAGCAAGATCATCAATCAAGAACTGGTCACAAAGCTTCGCGACTTGCTGAGGCAATACGGTAAATGCGACTTTGTAGTCACTCTATGTGGTACTGGCCTCGTTTCCAGAATGGAAGCTCATGGAAATATAGATGAGGCACTTGTTGCATTTCACAACATCATGGGTATGGAAACATCATCTTTGATCGATGACGAGCAACACGCAAGCCTAAGAAAAGATCGAACGGCCCACCAAATGTACCACACCCGCCTTCTCAGAGTAGACCTAGGGCAGCGCCTGCGGAAAGACCCCATGGAACGCTTCGTGCGGCGGTGCTTATATTACTTCCGGTACCGACAACTCTCCAGATGGTGGGCAAAGGATACAGAAAGCGTCGAGAACACTCGCATGTCTAGCAAGAAGGCCTACCAAAATACCGTCCTGATCGCCGAGGTGATTTCTCGATTTTTCATGATCGGGTTGGTCGGAATCTTCGTGGTGATCCCCTTGGCGACACTTTCATACCAGGATAGTAAGGAAGTGCAGTTAGGAGTCATAGCAGGATGTGTTGTGACATTCTCTTGTCTGGTGTCCGCCTTTCTAAAAGTCAGCAGCGTGGAGATGATGATGGTGACAACTGCTTATGGCGCAATTCTCACTGTTTTTATATCAAACGTTTGAAGGAGATCTCATTCGGTCGGGAAAGGTCACAGGGAAACATCATAAGTTTCAGTAACCAACTGTTTATATTGATTCACGTTCCCACTCGTTCGCTGCTTTAAATGGACTTCATCCGCGAATTGAACTGGGCTCAACATTTCCTTCCCTGGGACTCCTAGCTGTGGTATCTCAGTAGATATGCCCGTCGTGTGAATTTCGACCTAGGACAAAACCTCAGGTCAGATTCACTTGTCCTTGGCGGGTTTTGACATGTCGATTCCCAACAAGGCGCCTCCGATTTGGAAGCCGAATTTGTCCGGCCCAAAGTTCCACCTCTTGTCGGCACCGCTTCCGGAGCTGCCACTTTGGGCCTGGGAGGACGATGGCTGTGTCTCTGCACGATAATCCTCGCCTGAGACGACTTTCATTCCTCGAGGCTTGAAGAATGTTTCGTTCCATCGAGCGAGCTCCTCACGCATGCGGCTGATTTGCTCCTCGTATTCAGGGCCTTGCGCAGCCGACGGTGGCTGCTGCCCTTTCGAATCCGCTGGAAGGGGCGTGCCGCCAGTGGTACCAGAACGCCCGGCTCTGACGAGGTTTGAAGTGAAAGCAGCCCAGTCTTCATGTTGGATGTCGTGACTCAGCCACAATGCGGAGGGCTCAGGGTAAGCGAAGGTGAATGGTGCCGATCCTGGGATGAGGTTGATAAAATGTGCCGTTACTTCCGAAGGAAATGGAAAAGGTGGGGGTCGATTGATCGGTTGCGTAGCAGTGTCTGCAACGTAGGGAGGAGGTGGAATGTCCTCACTGGCCATGGTGTTTTGAGGTAGAGTTTTCTGCGGATGCGGGTGAAAGTTGAGAGTTTGAGGTGATTGCTTCTCTAGAGAGTTGCGAGGAACGACCGGCTTGGCGGCCAAATAAATAGTCCTCTGGGGTGAAAGTCCAGACTCAAGGATGGTACCATTCATACTTGAGGCTAAACTCTTTGAAGTTATCACCTTCCTTATTCTGTTGGTTTGTTGGTCTGTTGGTGCAGGCCACATCAGCTCGTGGCGAACCTAAGTGCTGTGCCGCAATTCACAAGATAGCTGATAGAGGGCCCCTCATTGAGCCAATGTCGCATGGTAGCAACATTCGGCTTGTCTCGGATGGTCGAATGCAAAGTTGTGAATGAACACTCACTTCAGCGACCCTGCATCGTTTTGAAATACACCGCAAGAAATTGAACATTCCGCTTGGCGTAATTGGCGCAACAAGACTAGTGACTAGTCTGTGGGAAGATAGCCGTAAAATGATTTATTTCATCCTGAGTCATTAGGTATTTTGCGGAACAAGTCTATGTGCGTGGCTACTTGAGAATTCTTGTGACAGACGGCGGCCCAGTTCCCCTAAGACGGTCCCATCATAATTGCTACAGCGAATCCATCTAAGAGAACCGGATGACAACTTTGTTCTCCAAGTGATCACTATACCGACGGTAGTACTCCGGGGCCTCCTCGATTCCAATTTCCGCCGTGACAACGAAGCTGGGCTTGGCGATCCCAGACGCGATCAAGTCGAGTAAAGGTGGTGCCTGAATCAAGGGCAGAACGATACCGCTTCCGACGGACAAGCCCTTCCTCCATAGTGAGGCGACCGGTATGGGAATATCCGCAGGTATCGTTCCTGCGTAAGGTGCCCCTTCCGTGCTGTTCTCCCCGCCGTTATATACGCCGCCAATTCCCATTCCTCCATAGGCGGCGGTGACTGCGACCATGTTTTCTAGCACAATCCCATTATGGAGGTCTCCGGTAGCATTGACAGATTCAAATCCTACACAGTCAACGCTGCGAGTGACGCCATCAGGTTCTTGTCTAAGAATAGCCCCGACACGACCCTCCTGAGAGAAATCGATGGGAATGGCACCAATAGCCTGGGCTTGCTCAAGTCGGCTGGCGATGCGATCAACAACATACACTCTGGAAGCACCGCGCAGCTTGGCAGAGTAAGCAGACAAGAGGCCAACGGGGCCGGCGCCAAAGATCGCAACTGTATCTCCAGCTTGGAATCCCGAGTATGTAAGTGCATGCCATCCGGTTGTGAACACATCCGCTATCATGAGATAGTCGAGCTCGGCGGTGGTGTTGGTGGAGTTTATCGGAATGGGAATGACTGACTGGTCGGCAAAAGGGACTCTGGCGTATTCAGCTTGATAGAAGGCAAGTATGGTCAGCTTTAGCAACTCTTTCGAAAATATGACATTTCTGGTACTCCTAGTAAGAATGATATGCGGATGCAAACTTACCTTGCAGGCCGCCGTAGTTTGGGTTACCAACGCCGAAAGACAGAGGGTGAGAAGGACCCCAGTGGCCATCTTCAGCGTTATCCGGGATAATAACATAGTCGCCAACGGATAGAGATGTCACTGAACCTCCGATGCTCGAGATGTAACCCACGGCTTCGTGCCCAAGCCCATAGGGAACTTCGGGAGAGCCACCAAATCCGTGATACATGTGGAGATCGGACCCGCAGATAGCGGAAGAGGTGATCCGGACCACAACATCTGTTTGGTTGACGACAGCGGGTACGGGTAGGTTGATGACAGAGACATTGTAAGGCTGGCCGAACCAAGCAACGCCTCTCATCATGGTTAAATTCGTTACATTGAGCGCCATGGTCGTTAGAGCAAGTCGTTGTTTTCAGGGGTTCACGGTGACAGACGTATGCGTGCCTGACTCGACAAGTTGAGAGGATGTTGATGTTTCAGTTGCTTTAAATGGTGAGAATCGAGCAGCACGCATATGTCATTTTATACGTCTATATCGCCAGGAGCTGCTTGCTTTAGTATGCAATCATGTATATGACAAGATACCGGATTTCCATCATGACAGCAGCTATTGTCCACGGCATGCTGACTACTACAAGCGCCGCGTATGCATGATCACCAGCCGATGCTCTAGTGTCTTCATGGGCACACCCTTCTACAGTTATCGCGGCCTGTTCTGAGGTTGACTGCGGTACGGATCTTGCCCGTACCGTAGAAGAGGAGAAGTCCATGCTAGCTGCTGACGCGGGGTTAAGCATATCTCCTTAGGATGTGGAGTGATAAGTTACATACACTCACTGACACCTTCTTAGCTTGGAAAAGCGAAGAGAAAGACTGGGGTTTCACCCACTATTGATAGCTATTGTCTGGCGATTACTTACGCGTCCGAGGCAGTGCAAATGTCAACATAGAAGTCTTGTCATACGTTGTCGTTGTTTGCTTGATCATTACAGTCGACAGTTTCAAATACGAGTTTCGACCGGTTCCGTAAGGAACTACATGCTCATAAACCCGAATCTCCGGCGTGACCATCAGCACTCACCCTTTCCTCTACTGAGCGCTGCAAAAACAGCGGATAGTTGCATTGGACGATGAGCAGGAATTGAACCCGGGTCTAAGTACCGCACGTGATGAGTTTGGATCATCTAAGCCGGAGTCACTTCTGTCTAGGCACCTCAATCAGTAATGGGAGGCCCAATTGTGTTCGATAACTACCAAACACGGGCTTTGTTTCCAGGGCCTTCAACTTGACATTCAGGTTTTAATCGAGGCCAAGTTGTTGCACGGCGCGTAGGGATAAGTTCTTCGATGCAAATTTTGCCAAGCCATTGGTACTATCATCAGCACGCAGGCTGTGGTCTAGTCAATAGCATATCGCTGCATACCTGCACATACAGAACACGCAATCTGTAATTCTGTAGCATCGCCAGAGAATTATCATTCCGTAGTGCCTGGTGAACTGACTAGTTACTGAGATTACCAGCCTTGAGCTCACGATACGTCGTTGAAAATGCGAGTTAAAAAGTACGTAGCTCGTGGAGGACGCCTTGTTTGATGATTGTACCATCGGATCTCTTCACACCTTGAGAGGGGCTGTAAGGGTTTAGTAATCAGAGAAAGCGCATGGTTTTGGAATAACGAAAGACAACCTATGAAGGCTAGCCATGGCCAGTCGCCGGAGAAAGCGCTCCTCAAACCAAGCATAGGGTAAGCTAAACCCGTTCAATGTCAGAATAAAAAATGTTCCCCCAATGTGCTGTCTCACGGGATGACGTATCGCTGACCAGAGCCTCGCATGCCGCGGCTGCTCTGCGACCGGGGTTTGCGCTATTGGCTGGACTAATGATGCAACTTTGCCAAGAGCCGCCTTAATAGGGCTGCAAAATCGGCGCGCAGGATCTAGCTTAGCCCAGCAGCCGCCATCTTGGTAACATCGACAGCCGATGTTCACCCAAGAATGTTCCATTTTGCCTTGGAGAAAACGAGTGACTCTAACGTTCTGAAGCCGACGTCAAACGTCTTACATGTGACCCATGTTGGTGCTGCAACGCACGACAAGTTCCTGTGCCCCTGCCTGCCCTGTGAACGAAGCGAATCCCGACCCGCCCCCTGCGAACGTGGCTTCGGACAATGACATCAATATGTCGAACAGGATTTGCGCTCCTGGGCGCTGAGGCGTCATTTTCCCGACGGATGAACTGCTCCATAATGTTAGGGGGATCTGCACTAGTGACCAATCATTCTGCGAGATTGAGGTCACGTCGATCGTAGCGCAGCCACATCAGGCAGCTTGAGGTGCTATCGCGTACGCGTTAATTACCCCTTGCCTGCGAGATCAAGCGAGATCCACATGCGCCTGTGGGTTGACTTCCCTTGAACAACACCTGAACTTATTAGAGTCGCGGTTCTCTTTCGCGAACAGTCCCTCAGTCACAGAGTCTCGAGAAGAACAAGACGAAAATGACGAACCTGCCGACAATAACACTTGACACCACGCTCGCCGACCTCTACCGGCGAGCGAGTCCAAAGAATGTGAACAAAAAGATAGCGCAAGTTCTCTGCGGAATCAACTCCGCCTCCGAGCTTAGCGCCAACGTTCCTCGAAATGCGAAATATTTGTACCAGGACAGCCCTTTCAACTCGATCCCAAAAGATGGATCATCCAACGGCCACGCAGGGGACAAGAAGCAGCAGCAGGAACTGGCCGTCAAGTACCTATCATTGATACCGCAGCGCGACGCCTTCATCAGCGGCGACACGGCTGTTGTCCTCTTCAACATCGATGAGACGGAGAAGCAAAAGGCTCATGACAAGGATGAAGCCCACAAAACCATCTCAGTTCTCGCCAAGAACCAACAACCAGATCTCATTTTCTGCCCCGGCCCATCAAAGATTCCCATCAAGGACGCTGGCATCGACCTGATTGCGTACAAGTTGGTTCTAGATGGCTTGGAAGACTATGACCTGATTGTCCCGCCCGAGACACACTGGTTTCTTAACTCAAAAGCCGCCCTGGCCGAGTCTGGGCTGCCGACACCGAAGTCGAAGATTGTGGAGCTTGATGGACTTGCAGGAGAGGCGCGTCTGTGCTGCACGCTATGCAAAGGCGACACGGCTGAGTTCGTCATTCCTCAAGCCTGCTCGGGTGCTCGAGGCGAATGGTTTGAGAAGCAGAGCGAACAGATCTTTGCCGACCTCAAGGCGCATCCCCTTCCATTCGTGCTCAAGAACCAACAAACGTTTGGTGGGGCGGGCACCTACATCATCAACACCGAGGAAGACCGAGAAAAGGTCGTGCAGGATTTCAGGGACGGCATCCTTCGGAAACTGCTGTCTTCAGTCACAGATTCCAATGTCCACCTGCGCCCTGCAGCGCTTGTACTATCGGACCTGGTTGAGAACCCCATTGGAGATTATGGTCTGACGTTTTTCGTCACTGACGACGGGAGCGACCCCATTTTTCTCGCGGCTTCGGAGCAAATGATTGATGACGACAAGGCCTGGATTGGTAGCACGATCAACTATGCTCGACAGGATGAGTTGAAGAGGAAGTTTGGCGCTCTGGTCAAGAAGATTGCCGTTTGGCTAAGGAGCCATGGTTACGTTGGGCCCGCTGGGGCTGACGTTCTTGAAACGGCACCAACGACAAACGGACAAAAGCCAAACGGCCACACAGCAAACGGTTCAAGACAGGAAGAAGACTTTTCCCATTTCCACGTTGTTGATCTCAACATTAGGACATCCGGGTCTCTGTGCCTCCCTCTCCTTCAAGGTCACTTTACCAGCCGTGGCTTCTGGAGTGGGTCCTCATTCTCCATCAGTTTAAAGAAGACACGGGCGGAGTTTATCAGTGAATTCAAGGAGGAATTTTTGAGTGGGCAGATGTGTATCATCAGTTGGTACGAGGACCCAGACACCGGCGTCAGCTTGGCCGACGTAGCGGTGGGTGCTGAGGATGAAAAGGGTCTCAGAAAGGCGATGAAAAGTGTGAGAGATGCAACGGATGAAGTAACATTCTGACAGCATCATTAATTAGATCATAAATATGCAATTTAGACGGTGTTGAGGTTAATCGGAACATTTCTGTAGAGCGTGGATTTCCCTCCGCATAACGCTCGCATGTAAGCCTACGTACCGAAAAGGTGCGCCTCCAGCCCGCAAACTGCGAAGGGAAAAGTTAGAAGCGAAGGAGGTAATGGCTTGGGCTTTCTTGTGTCTTCCTCTCTTGCAACGTTTGTTTCTCAGCTTTCTTTCTTGCCCATCCAACACGGCTCAGTTTGCTCCAATTTCGCAAGGAACACAAGCCATGCCCGCCAAACCCACGCAGAATGATCGCCCTTTCGATGCGGTCATCTTTGACCTAGACGGTACTTTATTCGACCATAATCATTCCTCGATACAGGCCATGGCAAAACTGCAAAGTATGTGGCCCGGATTAAAACAATTTCCCATCGAATTGCTCAACCTCGTTTACCAACGTGCACTTAATCGCGCCTACGATGATTACCTCGCAAACAAAATTACCTACGAAGAGAAAGACATCGAGAAGGTCCGGGACTTCTTCACCTCTCTTCGTCTTCCAACTCCATCACAGACTGAGATGGAAAGGTTTCGCGACAGATACAAGGCAATTTACCGAGCCGCATACAGTACAACCAACTACAGCCTGGAGACCCTGCAACGGTTGAAAATTATGGGAATACCTGTCGTCATCCTCACAAATGGACAACAGAAACACCAGGAGGAAAAGGCGGCTGCTCTTGGCATCCTTCCTCTCGTCGACTGTCTGATTAGCTCAGAGATGATAGGATACAGTAAGCCGGATAGCCGGGCATTCCAATTTGTCATCGACATGCTAGGATATGAGACTGACCGAATTCTGATGGTCGGCGACTCGGCCAGAGCGGACATCATGGGGGCTTTGGGAGCGGGATTGCGAGCATTGTTGTACGACCCTGAAGCAGCCGATGACTCGGGCTGGAACGATGAAAACAAGCCTGAGAGTCGCCGCGTAATCCGAAATATCGAGGATGTTTTAGACTTTGTCAGACCTCTAGTCTAAAAGGATGGGAACGAATACACTGAACAGCTGCGGACTAAACTCTGAGAACAAAGTCGCTAGGATGTCTGGACTAGTGGTCTTCAACATTTGCAGGCAAGAGTCTTATTAGTTAAGCAAAAATCTGCACACTTCATCCTGGTTCTTTTGGGCGATTGTAAGGAGGCTATCGCTGCTTTTGAGGCGGCGATGGATGGTGTCGACGTAGTATGGTGACGATATCTTGATGTTGAAGGAGTAATGGGTTGTGGCAGCGTGAAGAGGGAGATGCCTGCCCCCTGGCGATTCGCGCTCTCTTCATATACCCCCATAGGTGGCCATAGAGGTTTATCTCCTAGGCTATCCTGGCCCTCGAATATTTCCCCGTGAGAGTCATACGGCAGTCAACAAGGTGCGCCTCCAGGCGGCAAACTGCGGAAGAAAAGTTAGAAGGGAAGAAAGATTCATAGTTAAGCCAACTAGGACACTCTTGGAATCAATCTGAATGAATGAACAAGCACGTATGATATCTTACTACAGTATTTAGCTTGATTGGGCAATAATCTTTGCAGCGGCAACCTCTGCAATTCCATACGCAGCCGTCTGGATGTGACCAGAGAGAATGATGGGAATGATGCTGTTGTCCACCACGCGCAAGTTGGTAGTCCCATAGACCTTAAGATCGGCATCCACAACGCCACCGTCATCTCGAGGCAGAAGAGAGCAAGTACCAACAGGATGGTAAAAGCTATTGACCGTGTTGACTGCAAACTCGCTGAACTGCTCATCGGTTTGGACATCTGGGCCTGGCTCAGTCTCGGCCTCCCACATCGCAGAGATAGGGCCCGTCTCGGCGATCTTGCGAGCAAACTTGACACCCTCCGCCGCAGCCTTGATGTCGTGTTCGTTGCTGAGGTATTTCGGGTCGATGATCGGCTTGCCTGTCGGGTTGGCCGGGTCGATGTGCACATTCCCGCGGCTGAGGGCGTGCATGACAGTGCTGAAAACCGTGATGAACTTGCCGGAGCCAGGGTACCCAGCGGCACCGACGTGGTTGGCCTCGAAGATGAGCTCGTAGTCCGGAACAGCGTCGTTCTTGAGGAACTCGAGCTTCTTCTTGTCAATGGGGCTAGTGCTAGTGCCGACGGCGGTCTCGGCGAGAGCAATGATGTCGGCCTGGGCTTGGCTGTCGACTTGGCCCCAATTCAGGAAGCCGTAGGCAGCCGAGGTGTAGTCGTACAGAGAGACCTCTCCATCGATCCACTTTTGGAGCTCAGCGGTGGCGTTCTCGCCGTTGGCGTCGAAGATGAGGTTGTCGAATGAGTCGATGCCATCTTTGAGACGGTACACGTTGGAGGTGCGGATGTGGTCTTGATAGTTCTCGCCAACTCCAGGAAGATCAACCAGAGGTGTAACTCCGGCAGCTTCAAGCACTGCCGTTTGCCCGATACCGGAAAGCTCGAGCAGACCAGGGCTCTGCACCGAGCCGGCGGAGAGAATGACTTCCTTGGTAGCATTGATAACACTGCCGTCAGCGAGCGTAACCCCGGTGGCAATATACTCGGTTTCGCAGGCCTTCTCGAGATTAACCTTAACAACCTGAGCACTCGTCTGAACAACGAGGTTAGAACCGGCGAGAGGCAAGTAGCTGTTGGCGCTGTAAGACCGGCTGTAGTCGACATTGTTGATGTTGGTGCCCTGGAACATGATGCCGATGGGGTTGCCGTGCATGTTACCCTCTTCATTGATAGGAAGACCAAGCTCACTACCGGCCGGCTGCCATGTGTTGAGGACATCATAGATGACGCGGTTGTACGTGTTGCGGATGGGGCCGGTGCGACCGCGAGTATCCTTGTCTGAACCGGTGAAGTTCTCCGACTTGGTCATGGCATCAATCATGACGTCCCAAGTCCAGCCCTCGCTGCCCATCTCAGCCCATGATTCGTACTCCGAGGACGAAGCACGGTCATAGCAGAGGTAGTTCATGGCTGATGAGCCACCCAAGACCTTGCCGCGGTTAACGAGAATCTGGCGACCGCCGAGACCGCTCTGATCAACCGTAGTGAAGTTCCAGTCAAAGTTCGTTCCCAGGATGGAGCCTCGTAGACCAGGGACGTTGATGCGGAGCTCATCGAGGGCAGATGGGCCGGCTTCAAGAAGCAAGATCTGCGCATCCGGCAGGCCTAGACTCAGGCGTGTTGCCAGAGCTGATCCAGCCGTACCTCCTCCCACAATGACCTGTATGGAGTGTCAGCTATATCATTGAGGCAAGAGAGATCAGTAGATGGACGTACATAGTCGTAAGTCTTGTCCTGGGCCGAAGCGACACCAAACAGCAGGACAGCTGCTGGCCAAGCCTTGGAAAACATCATCTGGGGCAAAGTGAAAAGAGTGACGGCCGTTGATGATGGAGGTTGACGCAGGATTGTGGCTGGGTGGTCTGGATGGTCTGCTTATTGGATGGGAGGGCGGCTTGTTTTTGTAGATGCCGATGATGGCTCACACTTCAAGTGGTGAAGAGCCATCGGGCTGGGTATCTCGGTCGACTAAACCGCTTACGGGAAGAGATTCTGCAATCGAAGTGGTTTTCTCATTACGAATGCTTTATTCATGCGCTCCTATGTCGGATTGGGGGCTTTCAAGACGTTTACCCCGGGAACCATCCGGGCGTCCCCATTGGGCAGAGAATACCTAGTAGATGTCAATAGTATGGGTATTCTAAGCCCATTGCTCACCAGGTACGACTTCGACCGCAGTTCCATGCGGAGACTTTGGAGAAAAACATGCTGTCAAGGACGCGACCTTGGTTATTGC
Source organism: Colletotrichum sp. SAR11_240 (assembly GCA_025328625.1). Classification (NCBI taxonomy): domain Eukaryota; kingdom Fungi; phylum Ascomycota; class Sordariomycetes; order Glomerellales; family Glomerellaceae; genus Colletotrichum; species Colletotrichum sp. SAR11_240. The sequence goes on along the minus strand of JAKMXA010000068.1, from coordinate 133,750 downwards.
TCCAGACCCAATAGCTGACACATGCTGCAAGCAAAAGCACCTGGTTTATGAGCGGCGCTAATCCTCCCCTGGTAGACACAGACAGGACTTGGCGTTGAGGCCTACGAGTAGACAAGGTTAAGTGACATTACATCGGAGATATCTTCCTGCGCTGTCATGCCACAAAGACTGCGGACTTGTATGGGCAGCGCAAGTCTTAATGGCCTGAGTTCATCGAGACTGCTAGTATAATTTCATCAATCACCATTATGGTTACTCAAGTAAGGAAGTCCCTATCAATACAAATAGTCAAGTCAAAGGGGGCGCACGCTCTGTTGGCTGTTGCTATGGCCGACTACATGTGCCGACACATCCATCCAAGATGTGGTACCGACCGGCAAGATTCTTCCGGACAGAAAGTCCAGCCAGACTTCTCCTCAAAACATGGTGGGTGCAAGAGATGGTGCGTGTGGAAGAGAACTACTTGCATCAGTGCGCAAAATGCGGCTGTCAAGTGTGAGACCCCATGGATCTACCCGCAGTTCGTTCTACAACAAATTTAGCAGACCCGTCAACGTTGCCCGGGGCGGAGCAGAGGGGGGACTGACACCAACAGACGAACACGTCCCCGATCTCCAGGTCAGTGCGGACATGGTAACGCTCACCAACATCGAGGGCAACCCCACCACGTCAAACGTCCCCTTCGGCTGGAGGGCGATGCTTCGTATTCCAGGGTGACCCCTGTCAGCGAGTTGCGAAGAGGGGCGGCGCAGGGCATCTCTGGGGTTAGCGCCAACGGTGGCCTTCGGTGGCGGGTCCCGGTGAGAGAAGACAGTTGGATTAAGAATAAGACTAAGCCCTGTCTGTATGGGGCGAAAAAGAAGGGTCAGTCTGGGGATAACAGACTTCACGAAGACTCTCCGTCAGTGTCGCAACGAATGCTCTGGTGATCGGAGTTGTGCGTGTTGAAAAAGTAGGTGGCTTGCGAAGGATTTCGCACTATGAGACTCCCCTATCTTCCTCTTATTCCAAAGGAAACACACCATAAGATCTCTGGTATGATCGAGCTGTGGCGTTGCACCGTGGGAAGTTGTTGGAACGCGTATTCACTCCTCCTTGATCTTCCATTGGCCCAAGATCCTTACTCTGCATTTTACCCCGGGCCCAATTCCCCCGCTCGACCCCGGCAGACCCCATAAAATGCATTTCTTCATCGAATCGAAAGATGACCCAGGATTTGGAGAATTTCGTTCCAACAAGTTTATCTGCAGCGCAGTATCATTAGCGACAGCGAGTATGTAATCCCGCCAGGGTTGTTCCCTCTTTCGTCCACTTCCAGACACTTGGCCCGGTCTCAGTCGCAACAGACACTGCTAGGCTAAATCCTGACTTCTACCGACAACACGCTACTGCATGTGTGAGGCACATCTCGCGGAACAGGGTCCGTTGAAGCAGGTTGCCGGTTTAGCTGGAATCGAGGTGCGTCTGGGTTGCTTCTGTGATCAGATTCTTCTTTCCTCAGCCATCAAAGACAGGCAAGTAGGCAATCTGGGAGTGGCAGGAACCATGCATCTATCGCCGGGATTCAATGTTCTTCCAGGGCAAAGGGGACTTAGACAAGGTTCATCCCTCGTTGGAACCCACCAGGTCGCATCTAGACTATCACATACTTCAAGCCCGCGAAGCTCTTCGCAGAAAGGGGCCCGAGCAAACGTACCGTACAGACGTAGACTGGCATCATGAACATAGTCCGTGCGCTGTCGTATTGATTGAAATAACGTAGATGTAACCATGGATGGATGGACGGAGCGGCCGAAAGAAGAAATTGAATCGGCCGAGCCGATAATACTGTTTCGTACGTGTGAGAAAATGGGAAGTAAGGGGGGCTTTATGGCATCGTCTCATGAAATAGTAATTCGTATCCTTAACGTAGAAGAAGATTCGGTAAGGGGCCCGATCGAAGGCCGCATGAAAAGCAGACGTGGAAGTCGAGCTTCATGTCAGACATGAGAGCTACGACGATGCAGGACGCAATCGTATGTCTAATTAAACTAAGCCACTTTCCCTGAAGAACCGTTGAAGATTCGGGAAGCTCGGGACATGAGAGGCACAGCAGGGTTGAGGCTCCTGAGCAGAAATCTTGTTTTCCACTGTACTGTGACTGCAGCCAGGAACGGGCAGTCACATTAGACCCAGACTCAAATGAGACGAACCCTCGCCATAGAGATGCAGGTGCTTCCGTTCCTGCCGTCTCGGCTACATCACCCCTGCATGCAGAGACACACTTCGCCATTCTCTGGATCAGAGTAGAAGTCTCCTCCGAGTGTTGCCCAAACAGATAGAACAATGCCCCTCTGCAAGAGACGCAGGAGGTGGCTCATGGTTGCGAGATGGCCCCCAAGGTAATGTGAAGAGTTCGCCTTTCTGATCGTCGAGATCTTCAGTATAAGGCTAAGACGTTGGCACTGGCCTGGGTCCTTGAAGATCAAGACTGGATCTGTGGATCTTTTGATCTTCCCCTCTATCGTTTTCAAGTCTCCGCCTGGCGGTCAGCTTCAGCAGCCATGGCTGCCACGCCCGCTGTGATTCGCACTGAATCAAACGGACATATTGTGAGCGGTATTGCAATTGGCTTCGTCGCTGCTTCAGCGTCGATTCTCTCGCTCAGACTCTATACACGACTAGTGCTTCTGAGAACTGCTGGGAAAGATGACTTGAGTATCGTGATTGCAGAAGTGAGAGCAAATCGAGCGTGGATTCTGTTCAAGTACACGACGCTGACCCTTTGGATAGTTGTTCGCAATCGTTGTGACAGTTGCAACCTGTCTTGGTAGGTTTCTCACTTTGACCCCTTCGCGGCAACGCTGACAGGTCACTGCAGAGGTCAAATATGGGATGGGAAGGCATGTTGAGAATGTGTCTCTGGAAGAAACGCTGCAACAGCTCAAGGTTAGATAAGCTCTTGTGCACAAACTCGCGACCGGTACCCAGTGACTTACCACCGATCAGTTCCTGCTTGTTGCTGTCCTCCATTACAACATGGGGATGAACGTCGTCAAGGTTTCTTTTCTCTTCCAATATCGACGCGTGTTTCCTTCAAAGGGGGTTCAGAGAATCTGCCTTTGGGCAATGGTGTTTGTTGTCCTGTGGGCATGTGCTCAGGCAACCTTACTCGGCACATCATGCCTGCCAATCTCTATCATCGTTCCCAGCACCGCGAGCTTCTGTCTCAACACGCTCCCTATTTGGTATTTCTCTTCAGCCATGAGTATGGCAACGGATATCATGATCTTCTGCATCCCCCTGCCGTCCGTTCTTAAGCTGCGGCTGCCCACGAAGCAGAAGGCCATGTTGTTCGGAGTCTTCTCTCTCGGCTTTTTGTAAGTGTCGATCTCCCTCGATGCCTGCTAGAGAATTTCTAAGTGACGTGCAACTAACGTTGGTGGGTAGTGTGTGCATCATCTCCGTCTACAGAATGTTCACTCTCCGCACCGCCGTCTACAGCGAGGACCCTCCCTGGGAGAACATCGGCGCCGCGATCTGGTCCGCCATCGAACTCAACACCTCCATCATTGCCGCCTCCCTGCCGACTCTCCGGCCGTTGCTCGCGAAGTGGCTTCCAGGAGCAGGCCTGTCGTCCGCTCACAAGAGCGGGACTAGCGCCTACCCGCGATACGGGAGCTCATCAGGGATTGGCCGCAGCAACTTCAAGGAGCTGAAGAGCAACAATACTCAAAGGGAGGTCAGCACCGAGGAGCTTGTGCTTAAAGATATGATAGCCAGCCAGTCGGGGGCTGTGCCTGCGGTCTACTCTCATGTGACAGCGGAGCCGAAGACAGGGCACATGGGCCAGGAACTGCGGGGAGACTTTAGGAACCAAATAATGGTGACGAGAGAGACTACCATCAGGCAAGGTCGTTGAATAATGCGGAATATTGCTGAAGGTCTATCAGGATCTTTCATGGCAGCATCATGTTCATGCGAACTTGATGTCCGCTTCCTATCACCGGTCGTATCAACCTCTTGGCTTGCTTTTCGCCAACCAGTGTGGGCGTTGTATGACCTCTCCTCCAGCAGTCGTGGGAGTTCCGGGTGCCGGGACTAGCAATCCTCCCTGATTTTAATGAGTCCAGTCATGGGCTTTATAATCGTTCCTCGGGTAGACCGTAGTGATTTGACAACTTTCCGCAGAACAATGACCGCCATCCATATTCTGCGTAGTAGTTGTGGTCCCGTCCCAAATCCACGTTCCGGTGCTTTTCGTGGCCATAAGGCCGATATTTCGCTGCAGTGTCCTCCAGCCTCAGATAGCAATCTCAGGCAGCCTCTTGACAGAGTATTTTCCCTTTCCAACCGCAATCAAAGGCACACCCGGGACCTTCCTCAGCTTTTGTCTCAGCGCCCTATCGTTCGTTCCAACCAGGTAGCAGCGGTTCTTCGTGACGGTGGTGACAATGCAGTCGTCGGCGTACGTGCCAGAGTGCGAGCACCTCAATCGCTCGAATCGCTCGTCCTTCGCAAGGCGGAGCGCCAGGCGGAACTTCGGTCCCAGCTTCTCAAGCTCGGCGATCGTGCATTCTGTTACGACAGGTGTGCACTTGGCGAGGAGGAGGTCCATCAGGCCCATGACGACGTCGATCTTGTGGCGAACCGTGTGCGCGAAGAAGTTGGTGTCGAGAATGATGTGGTATGGGGGTCCCAGGTCTTGGTTCGATTGGAAATAGAGTCCCGAGGGGGCCTGGGGGATGTGTCGCACGAGATCGGCATCGTTCTTCTTGGTCGTCGACTTCGATGCCGCTTCGGTCGGTTTGGCAGCAAGAGCGTGGCGGCGGCCGATTAGGCGCTTGGCCTGAAGAACGTCAGATACGATACAACTCGAGTCGCTTGGGGAGTTCCTACCTGGCCGAACTTTCTCGTCTTTTTGGCGACACCCATGTTTTGTTGTTTGGTCGGATGATGGTTGGATGGGCGGGAAGATTGATACAGCGATGCGATCCAGCGCGTGGGACTTTTTCTGCCGCGAACTTTTAGGCGGTGAGGAATGCCGCCCTTATCGGCGCTAGTGCATAAAGTTATGCATCCCGATCGGGTCCGCACAATATATGGGTCCAGGTCCGTCTCGGCACCGAGCGAGTCCGGCGCCGGCAGTTCATCCCCGGGCGTTTCTCGGCTCATAAGGTATTCTTTTAGGCCGGCTCGAAATATCGATACGTCAGATCGTCCATAGATGTTTAGGCAGTTTGGTTCCCGACTTCTTATGAAATCATTCTCAAATTCGAGTGTTCATATATCAGCGGCGAACTGTTACGAATGAATGACAAGAAAGTCATTAGACCTTAAGCGATGGTCTGTCTGAATTATTTCCCCAACGGCAATTACTTCGCTATTCTAATGCTATTCTAATATGAGCCCAAAAACAAAAGCAATGCGTGAGGCTTTTATGAAGTTAACTGGGCTTTTGACACGATAGCTTTTGCGACATACTTTCAGCGTTCCTGGCCGTTTCCTACAGGGGCTTCCCCTCAACGGTCAGGCCCGACACAGCGCGGAGTGGTGGACGTAAATATTTCCGCGTGCGCCACCTGCTAGTTGACGATTTCGAACCCGCTCATCCGGTTCTGCATCTCGCAATTGATCTCAACCCCAGATTTTGATTTTCCGGGAGCGGGGAAGCGGTGGACGATTGCTAGGATGGGAAGAGATGATTGCGGCCGAAAAATTCTATAATTACCAGAAGGTACCTCACCCCGGGCTCCTAGATGTTTCCTCACTAACCGCGATCTCCTTTTCAGTGTTCATGTCCTCGTGATGCTCGTCTCTTTGGCCGTCGTGATTGGGCTTGCCTCCACAACAGTGCTTGGATCTCCTTTAGCGGTAAAGGCCTCTTTTGACTGGCAAAAGACTGACTACGTGTAAGTCGCGGTTGCACCACTTGAGCCCGCACTGACAAGACACACACCTAGGCTTGCATTCGGAGATTCTTACACATTTGTGCAAGGAACAGAAGGGTACTGGGGATACAGTTTCATCGGCTCTCAGCTCAACATGTCGTTCACTCCCGAACAGCTCTTGACGGACCGCATTGTTCCCGGACAAAATACCTCATCAGCTGGTGGTCCCAATTGGATCGAGGAACTTACTGGCTGCAAAGAAGGCTTGCCACGAGACTGTGAGATTCAGTTATGGAATTTTGCATTCGCAGGCGCCGATGTGTCCACTACTTTGTGAGTTGAGCATCTGGTGATTCAGATAATCGTCCTAGACGGCTAATTCCCAGCCAGTGTTCCACTCCACCATGACTACACAATATCGTTCCAAAACCAAGTATCCCAGTGGGACGAGTATGGCAAATCGGTCATCAATGCAGACACCAACAGCTCCCTCGTAGCTTCCTTCATTGGGATCAATGACATCAACGACATGGCCAACTTCCAATTTCTTGTTCAAAACTTGACAAGCTTTGCAGAGCTGTACACTGCGGTAATCGCAGAGCAGTTCGAAGCCCTTGAAACCGTTTATGAAGCTGGATATCGTAGCTACCTCTTCCTCAACTTACCCCCTCTGGACAAGACGGTATGGCTTTTCGTCGGATCTTATTTGAAGTTATGAGCCTCCTTCTGACTGTGGACAGCCTGCTGCACAAAGCGATCCTACTCGGAAGCCAAACACGACGATGATAAAAACTTTTAATGATGTTCTCAACCAAACCGCCAAAGCCTTTACAGAAACACACCCCGGAGCAACTGCGTTGGTGTTCGACACATACACCTGGCTCACCTATGTCTTCGACAATGCGGCCACTTTCGGTATCACCAACACCACATCGTTCTGTCCCAAGTACAATGCCTGGGATATTGCGACAAATTACGCTGCTTACGGCTGTCAGCAAATTGGTGAATACTTCTGGTACAACTCGGGGCACATCACATACACTGTTTCCCAGCTGCTTGGCTCCAAAGTGGATGAGTTCTTGGCTCAAAAGAGCGGACAGTGCGGTGATAAGCACAACACAAGTTCATCGTGGGGAACTCGATGGGTTGATGGGGTCGCAAGTTAGGGGTAGAGGCCCTGTACTGAGCTCTTGTAAGTGCGCGTGTTGCCGACACCGATTTGCGTCAGCTTTTGATGTAGAGTTTTGCTAGCTATGCAGTGCCCACTTCACAAGCAATGTGTAATGCGCATATTTTACACCTATAGCAAAGCGGCTACGTTTCCCATGCGCGTTTTTATCGCTGCCATCCCTGTCATTGTCGCTGTCATCGCCGCTCTCCCTGTCGTCGTCACCGTCGTCCTCTATCGTCGTCGTCTATCATCGTCATCATCTTCTATCGCTGTCGTTTTCCATACTATTGTCGTCCTCATTGAATTGTGAGGTATTTACGACTATATTGCCCGGATAGCTAAACCCTTCATCTAAGCCAAGTATGCTTATCAATGACAAAGATAGCTCAATTTGCAATTTCTCGCGCGTCATTCTTATGGTCTCATTGCACATCCACTCGGCCTACCCTCAACGTCGGCCAGACTCGCATGAAAGACATGGGGAAAAGTCATAATAAGTTGTCCGTCTAAGTATCCGAAGCCTCCCACCCGCCAGGAGTATTTTGACATTATTCTCTGTCTGCATTCACAGCGCGGGTGAACTCGGCCCCGAGACAAGCACCGGAACGGACCGTGAAGTGGGGGCTCTGTAACGAGCAGCCCGAAACCGGAGCCGGCATATCGGCGAATATCCGATGAAGAGTCGCATCCATTTGAGTGTCTACAAGTTTCGGCATCTCGCATGCTGACCGAGACTAGTGCAACGTCAATCGAAAGGTTACCTTCGAAGATCTCGAACTACGCAAGTGTCAGCACCGGATGTGCATATCCAGGCTTGTCGTCCTGGCCTTGCCGGCTCTGCGATGCGCCCCAGTACCAGCGCGGGCATCAAATCATATGATCTTTTCTCATGATTCGATCGGATAACTTTCTGATTGGGGTCGTATGCCATGCTGATTCTGAGTGGTCCCGTAGTCTCGGGTTCTTTGCCCAGCCCACGAGACCAGAAGCCCATCAAATCCACTCATTTCCTGGATTCGCACGGCTGCATGAATGCTGAAACATGAGTTCGCTCTACCATTTCGCAGTACCAACCGGGAATTTTAGGCTTGACTCGATGGAAGAGAAATATCACGGTGGCTGGTGGGACGAGCACCAGCCTGATTGGCGCGCATAGCCAGCAAATTCCAACACCAACCTAATGGCCACAAACATCAGCGCAAACCCCGTTCACGAAGCGGCCTGAGTAGTGGGGCGGCCACGAGTTATGCTTGCTTTTGCAAACCAACCCCAGCCAATGCGAGGACGTCATCGTGCCCAAGAGCTGTACGAATGACCGCATGCATGGTTTCTCCCCCGGCAAATGTCTGCTCCAGCAAAGCCCTCGACGCTGTAACACGCCAGAACAGGACGTTCCAAGCGCATCTAGCCATCAGATACTCCACATCGCGTGGAGGAGATGCCGTGCAGATCACTTGTTTTGACACCACAGCTTGGTCCGGTACCACGTTCTGCGACCGTGGGGAAGCAGACCGCCTCCCGCTCGTCCGCCCGCCGCCGATGGCCTCGGTTCCGGATCGAGAGTATAAAAGGGCGCCGGGATTTAGTTTGGGACAACTGCAAGCGCATAAGCTTGAGTTTATGTGCTTTCTTCCAGCTGAGTCGTGAACCTTCAACGGCCGCCCACAGGGTATTCTCTGGGTTTTACCAACGAGCTAAATATTACCATTTCTGGAGAGTAGATCTTCCCCGCACCCATCCCCGAATCAAACTTCTTGGGGTCCAGTTTTACCCCGGACTGTACTCCCGTTGGCCGCATCACGACTCTGGGGAATCCAATGGGGTAAACCCATTTGAAGCGATTAGGGATAACACACGCGACAACATTTCAGATTCAATTGCTTCACTGCAGGATAAAGACAATCATTCAAAAGTCAACAACCCAGAGCTGTTTTACCCAACCACACGATAATGGCGCTTTTCAGCCTTGGCAGAGGCAAAGGCCTCCAGACGGGTGTGACGATTTGCTGCGTCAGTAATCTCAACAGCAGAGCACTCCTCCCGCCGAAAGATCTCATCAATCTGACTTATCCTTTCATAGTTAATCGCTTTTGTGCTTTTTGGTTACGACCAAGGCGTCTTCGGAGGAATTCTTCAGATGGAAGACTGGCTTGACCAGTTCGACCACCCATCCGATTCAGAAACTGGCATCATCGTATCCTGCTACAACCTAGGCTGCTTGGCTGGCTGTGTTTGTGCGTTCCACCGAACACTCGATTTTAAAGGCCCAAGCTGACCCATCGAGCAACAGTGAACTTCATTTTCGGAGAGACACTGGGACGCCGAAAAACAATTTGGACCGCCATGGCGCTGGTCATCATTGGCGCCACGCTGCAAGCATCAGCGTTCACGGTTCCACACCTTGTCATTGGAAGACTTGTCACGGGTCTAGGCACGGGCATGAAAACCTCCACAGTTCCGATGTAAGAGTCCTTACCAGGCCTTCAAGCTCATTATCTTAACTCCAAATAGGTACCAATCTGAACTCTGCGACCGCAAGTACCGAGGCCGCCTTGTTTCCGCCGAGACACTCTTTGTGGGTGTAGGCATTGTTTTTGCTTACTGGTACTGGACCTTTGCCCCACTGGCTTCGGTCATGAATGCTGACAAGAATCAGGTTCGATTTTGGAATGTCCTTCGTCGGTGGGCCTATCGCATGGCGCCTCCCGCTCGCCTTCCAGATCATCTTCGCTCTCGTCGTCATCGTTTTGGTTTTTGCTCTGCCCGAATCACCCCGCTGGCTATTCAAGCATGGCCGCGAGCAAGAGGCCGTCCAAGTTCTTTGCGACGTCTTTGACAAAGATCCCACAGATGACTACATCCGCGCGGAGGTGTATTCCATCCACCACGCCATTGAGTTGGAAGCGTCTGAGAAGACTCAGTCGTCCTTCATGAGCATCTTCAAGAACGATCGCGTCAAGACTGGCCGACGTGTCCTTCTTGCCTGGGGAGCGCAGTTCATGAATCAGCTTGGCGGAATCAACCTCGTGGTCTATTACATTCCCAGCGTTCTGGTACAAAATGTGGGAATGACGGCACACATGGCCCAGATCATTGGCGGATGCGTTCAAATGATGTTTATGTTTGGATCGATCTTGCCTGCTCTTACCCTGGACAGAATGGGTCGCAGAAAAACAATGATCTGGAGCAGCGCTGGGCTGGGCGTCTGCATGCTTATGATCTCGATCCTCCTCTCTCGGGTGGGGTTTTCCAACGGGCACGCATGTGCTTCAGCTTCGGTCGCGTTCTTCTTCCTGTAAGTCCCCAGGTATGGATGTCAAACTGTCTACATGTTGCTAATAGTTTCAAGATACAACCTCATCTTCGGCATGGGCATGAACTGTGTCCCATGGGTCGTCGTCCCCGAGATTCTTCCCCTTCACGCCAGAACCCGCGGTACCGCTGTCGGCATCAGCTCCAACTGGCTCTGGAACTTCTTCGTCGTCATGATTACACCGGTCATCATCAACCGATTGCAATGGAAGGCGTACCTGATCTTCGTGGTGACGAATTTCGCATTCATTCCGCTGATCTACTTCTTCTATCCCGAAACCAGCAACTTCCGCCTCGAAGAGATTGACGAGTTCTTCACTCAGGGTCGCAACCCAGTCAAGGTTGCCAAGGAGATGCAGAAGGCTATGAAGAGTGGTCAGGATATCTCCGGGGCGGATGCCGAGAAGACGGTGTCTGGCTCTTCAGAAAAGGAGAAGGTACAGGTGGAGCATTCATGATCCACATAGGCAGGCAGCTTGACAACCTGGCCATTGAGATTATGTGAAGTAAGGTTCCCTGGTCGTTTTCTACCAAAGGCCATTGCCTGGAATATTTCACAAAGTAGCTTTGCTAAATGCAAGAAATCTGTGTTCCACGCTTATCTACAAAACCTTGAATACCAATTTCTCATTGGAGATCTTACCCTCCTCAGACAGCTTAAAGCCCTCAACGACAGTTTCCAAGCCGCCAAGCTCCCTCACCTTGCTCGTCCTCAGGTTCCCATTGCTCAGAAGCTGAGGTAAAAGCTTCAGATACTTCTCCCACACCTTCTTGTCCTCAGGTGTCTCGTCTCCACAGTTATCAAACCGGAACGGGAGAGCCCTCTCAAACACTGTGTAAACAATCGTCCACTCAATCTTCGCCCACGGATTCACAGCCTTGATCTCTTCCTTTGCGGGCGGCATTATAGGAATCAGAGTAAGAACGTGATCTCGTTCACTCCCCTCGAGTGCCTGCGCGATCTTCAATGTTGAGCCGTGCTCTGACACAGTGTCGAAAGCGCGCTTCAGCTTCCCGCCAGTGATTCTCTTGACTTCGTCAACCCATTCTCCGTGATAGTCGACCACGGCATCCGCTCCCAACTCCTTCAAGAACTGATGATTCTTTGGCGAGGCTGTGGTGATGACTTTCAACCCGCTTAACTTCGCCAACTGAATTGCATAGTTTCCAACACTAGTCGCACCGCCGTAAATGAGCACCCACTCCTCAGAGCCTTTCCCTGACCCCGGCTCAGGGAGGCCAAGACGTTGATACAGAGCTTGTACAGCTGTCCCCAGAGCAATACCGACAGTCGCGGCGCTCTTCAGCTCCACGTTGTCGGGAACTTCGAACAACAAACTCGCTTCAACGGGGATGTACTCTGCGTACCCACCGCGGATCGGGTTCGCAGGAGTTCCGTTTTGGCTGGTGCCCTGCACAAAGCCAGCAACACGCTGGCCCTTGCGCCAAGCTGAGCTGTTGGGATCTTCAATCGTTCCGGCGAAGTCGGCGCCGACAATCAGACCGGCCGGGGCGGGTGGGGCGATGGGTGGGGAGCCTTTCACGGATTTCCAGTCGGTGGGGTTGAGGGCGGAGTAGTGCACTTTGACGAGGACTTCGCCCGGGCCGGGTACCGGGATCGTGGTTGATTCAACGGAGACAATACCGTCACCTTGGGTGATGAGAGCTTTCATAGAAGACATGTTGGGAAGTAATTGTTATGATTTGGGAGTATACAAACAATGCAGGCCTGTTTGCTGACGTGAATGGGGCTTTTTGGTGGATTTGGTGGATAACGTTGTTGATTGATAGCTCATAATTGCTGCTTGAAACTCTGCCTCTTAAATTGTACAAAGATTTCCGGTAGACGATTGGAATTTCTAAGCATACCTTCGGCGCCGACATCCTTTGAAATGTGAAACTAAAGTCGCCCCTTGAAAGCCTTGACGATCTCTAACCCGCGTTGTCTAAATAAAAGCATATCGCGAAGCGCAAGTCCGAGCCACCCAAACGGGTTACTTTGACAATGATACATTTTGAGGACGTAGGGACATTGGTAAGCACAGTGACGCCATACGGCTTAATAAACCGCCCGCGTGCGGAGCGGCGTCGGTGCGGGTGTTCCGCCGTTTGGATTGGATCTTTCGTGCGCCACGATCTAGCCGAAAGTGGGCATCATGTAAGATCCCCGCGGTATTCCACGGCATTTGGGATTTTGATATATAACGTTATGAGCCCTTGAAAACGTTAACGATCCAAAGCACAGTAATGGCGATACTGGCGGGGATTGAGACGATATTGTAATCAAAAATGCATGTTCCTCATGAAGTTACTTTGAAATAAATAGTCATGGCTGCATCTGTGAACAGAGCCGGAATGGGAAAATAGACCAAAATCCTGTCATGAACTGAAGCTATTCAAGTGTAAATTAGACATGGCGAATATTAAAACGGTCGCGATTCTAGGTGTAAGTCCCTTCAGCCATCTCGATAATAGCCAAACACATAACAACAAACTCCTAATCTCCAGGCCACGGGCTCCCTCGGAGAGGTACTGGTTCCCTCACTTGTTGCCGCAGATTTCGACGTCACTTGCGTTCTACGCAAGGATAGCAAGTCCCAACCGCCGGACGGAGTGCGAGTTGTGAAGGCAGACTACACTGACACTGCATTGCTCACTGAAGCATTGCAAGGCCAAGACGCAGTTGTAGAAGCGTTCAACCCTGCAGCATCCGTCCATCAAAGAACCATCCTCCAGGCTGTCGTCGCCGCCGGGGTGAGGCACATCATCACACCAGACTTCAGCGGGAACACATTCCACCCCAACGCCAAGGATGTTCTCATATTCGACCCCAAGCTGGAAGCACAGCGGGAACTGGAGAGGGTGGTTGCCGAGTCTCAGGGGAGATTGTCATGGACCGCGATTGTTACCGGCCCATGGTATGACTGGACGATCAAGAAGGGGATATTTTGGGTTGATCGGGAGAGAAAGATGGTTACGAGGTACGGTTCCGGGGACCAAAAGTACAGCATGAGTCGCCACGCGCTTAACGGCGAGGCTCTGGTCGCTGTGCTCAGTGACCCTGCAAGATACCGGAATCGCCCGGCGTATTTCGCCAGTCATACCGTCTCGACGAACCAGATTATTGAAATCATCAAGGACTTGGGCCTCGAAGGATGGAAAGTTGTTGATGTCGACTTCGATGGCCTTTTTGAGAAGGCTCACCGGATGTGGCAAGAGGACACGGACAACGGGGTTCAGGATAGGTTGAAGTCAAAGGCTTACGCAGCGCTGTCTACTGTGGCGCTGTTGGATGAAGCAAACCGCTATGGGTCCAACTTTGCGGATTTGGTAGAAGATGGTTATGATGAAGGGGATGCGAAGTTGAGAGAGAACTTGGCCAATTTACTTTGATAATGCCGGTTGTATTATTGACGGCAATGACTAACGACATCGTTTGAAAGGCTTAAACACATCCGCTGTCTAAGAGAGGTCGTATTCCGAGGGGAAATGTTCAAGAGCTTTGCTAGTCGGGCAGTGTTATTTGGCTATCCGGGCAGTGCCCACACACACACGTGTGTAATCCGTGGCTTGTTTCTAAAGCGACTACATTTCCTATTCTCACCGTCGTCGTCGTCGTCGTCGTTAGCGTCGTCGTCGTCGTTGTTGTCGTTATCCTTATTACGACTGCTATTGTTCTCTCTATATTTCCAGATTTTAGGGGACACTGCCCGGATAAGAAAATGACACTGCCCGACTATCAAAACTCATGTTCAATGGTGTCGCTACGTTCCATACAAATGCTTTGGGACGGGTGGGGTGCACGAGAGGCAGATACCCCTCCTTGCAGGTATGCACGCAGACGCAGAAACGTTCTAGAAGGCGTGACAGGAGGCAAATAGGACGACTATCCCAGTCGGCCTCGCCGGTAGGTTGTATGAATGCCGTGCCAGGGGTACAATGCCAGTGCCCCTTTCGCTTGCTCGGATGGAGTGCTACTCAACCAGTGCGCAAAACAATCATCATGACTGAAGCAACCCCGGAGTTCTGTTGGATTTCATACATGTACATTAGGCTTTGGCGCTGAGCTGGAGGAAGCGAGGTCAAATCCATGAGCAACGTGACTTCAGTGTGCTGAAATGGTTTTACTATCTCTACTATATTAAAGGGAGGTTTTCGGGCCGAAGTATAGCATCTAGATCACGGAACCACGCCGCACAGAGAGAATAGGCCTCGTTTATTCACGAACAAGGACGGTTACAGTGGCTGATGTTATATATCGATCACTGGGCAGTCGAATCAACCGTGATAGGGAGACCAAGCACAGTGGGATGTTCATAACTAGCAAGAACATGTTCCTGTACAGGGTGAACTTCACTCATGGTGAGCCATAGAACCTTGGCCCTGTATAAATGGGAAGGAGGAAGTCCTGGGGCACCTTTTTGTCGACGGTCACTGGAGGAAGGCCTCGTCATAGGACAAAATGGATCAAAATAATGATAGAGCCCCAATAATCACAAATAGAATCGGCAGCTCCGTTGACGGAGTGTATCATTGGAACATGTTTGGCAAATTGACTGACGATCACCAGCAGTGATCAGAGATGCCGTCTTGTTGTCACACGCTGGCTGTCAGTGACGGAGAGGCCGACCGGTAATGTCTGCCGATTGGCGAAGGATCGTCGATAACGCTGAATGAGCAGGCCATACCACAAAGCTGTAAGCGTCAAGTTACCTCATGACGGCAAAATTCACCCCAATTGTCAGGGACGCAACAGAACCAATTCTCTCCATCTGCCCTGAGTGAGCCCACAGTCACCCCGTCGTTCGCTCACCAAAGTCAAGCCGTCCAAGGCTTGAAGACTTTTCTAGGTTCGTCTGGGCAAACGAAGTGCAAAGCCCAAGAAAAGCACAGCCAGGCTGCTGGCAGGTCTGGGCAATCTTCAGAAGACCACGGGCTTGGATACCGGATGCTGATTCGCTGGTTGTGAAGGATCGAATCGGCTTGGTAATTGCTTGGGTTTCTTGGACGTCTTGGACTCTTGATCGGGTACGGTGGGTGCGTGTGCGGCGCGGTAGTCAACACCAGGGGGGCGGTACATATGTAGGCTGGGCGTTGTGTGCCTATGGTGACACGACGGGGGATGTAGGCAGTTGTGGGCCAATCGTGTAGTGGTGTGTATCGTGCCGAATGGCATGGGCAAGCTACAACCCGAGGAATCGACAGTTCATCGGGCCGTCTGCTACTGAATAGACAGTCTTGTAACTGTGAGTAAAATACGGCGGAGGAAGAGTCCACTGGAGCAAAACAGCTTGATCAAGGTCGGGAAGCGGGCTTCTAGCTATATTGGGAAGTATTGGAGGAGGACCCGGGTCCTCTGTCGGCGGAAAGGCGAATGGAGGAAGACTGTCAGGCAGTCCGCGGGGGAAAGCTGAGCAGGTGGGCGAGGTGGGAGGAGATGACATTCGATAGAGATGACGAGCGGAGCGTTCGTTGGAGGCACTCGAGGCCTTGGCCGCTTGGCGGGGGAGCGTGTTTTATAGAAATTCCAAGCATGCGTGCCTTTTGAGTTGGCTGTGAGTGGGCGACTCGCGCAAGGCCTCGGGAGGGACATTGATGTTGACGAGAGGAGTGGGATGGATGGTCCGGGGATCTGGACGGGACGGGGGCCACAGGGAGGGACGGGAGCCTACACGTGGGGGAATCGGGGCCCGTGATTCGGCAGCTGCGGGTCCCGCCAGGGGACGGGAGTGGGGCCGTGGCTTGCCGTGCGCGCTTGGCGCTTCCTGTGAGCCCGAGTCTTGGCGCTTGGCGCGCCAAGTCGCTTGGGAGGCCCCACTGCGGTGCATTCACATCGCTCGGTAGCGGCCCTCGGTGGCTGTTTTGGGCAACGCGTCTCCCTTGTTTCCCGTCTGCTGCTGCTGACGTCCTCACGATATCTCACTGACAGAATTTCACTTTCACTGTTTAGATGCCTTGGAAAACAGAAGCCTATGCAACTATGGACATCCATTGGTTACCCTAGGGTCCCTCATCGAAGACCGGGATCATCATGCTCTCCACAGGCTGCCACCTTCGTCGAACCAACGAGCAACCATGGCCCCGAAGATGTGGTGAAAGCTGAGGATCCCGGCAGACGCACTGCAACGCTCGTCAAGTCCCCAGGCCTGTCATTCGCACGTGGAGGGTGGTCGTCAGTCGTACGCTCATCTTCCTAGATACCAGCTGCCCATTCCGTCCCAACCCATACATCCTCCAAGACAGCCCAGCCCTCAGCTCGTCGTCCCATGTATCCGTTTTCTGCCACCGAAAGAGCTCCACCATCATGCACGATGCTTTTGTGAGTTGGAATCGCCGTGTATCTGAAAGTGTTCCTGATTCTTATGCTAAGTACCAGAGTACGATTGTCCCAGAAGTTCCGAGTTTGTGTGAAAAGCCTAGTCGCCAGGTTCACGAACAGTGCTGATGACGCCCATGACTACTTCTCAGTATTACCCAGTTCAGTGAAATCGAAGACACGTTCTCAACCATTGAACGTCTTTGACATTTGATCAACTATTCTGAATGGAGAAGGCACACCTGGGACACCTGCGCCAAGTATGTTCCTCCAGGGAGGTACCCGTCGTCAAATTCTGATCCAAGCCCATCGACGGGTCCGCCGCACCTGCAGATAGTGTCCATAAGTGGCGAGCCCATGTCGGCGGATTTACGGTTTGCAGAATGGGGTGTGACATGCCCTTGTTCCACTTTGGCCGATGTTGGTCTGAAGCCTGCACCCTCCGTCGCAGCTAGGCTCTCTCCCACGCCCGAGCAGTACACGGGGTGACGGGTTGATACCTTGCGTGACCATGACTGCCAGGCTGCATGTCAAGATGGTGGGCTGTCTTGTGGTGGACCATGGTTCGCCTGCGATCGACCTGGCGGATGGTATATATCTTCTGCATCTGCCCGCCCTGTCTTCTCGCTTCCATGTCGACTTCTCGAACAGCATCAACCCTCCCGGCATTGCCTTCCGCGCCACCCTCAGGGTCTTTGGTCTCTTCTTCGGACCTGAGTTGCAGCAATTTGCATCAGTCTAGTACACTCTTTACGACCACATTCAAAGAAGACTGGTTTTTGCGCATTTGCGCCAGCAGACAAGATGGCTCTGCACCAGTATGATTACATCTTCGCCATCGGCACCATCTTCGCGTTCCTTGACGCGTGGAACATTGGTAAGTCAGCATCGACCTCGATCTCATCTCGTCAACAAACTAACCTGACCCCTTCACAGGTGCCAACGATGTCGCCAACTCATGGGCCACCTCGGTCTCATCCCGATCCATCTCCTACATCCAAGCCATGTCCCTCGGTTCCGTCCTCGAATTCGCCGGTTCCGTCGGTGTCGGTGCCCGTGTAGCCGACACCATCCGCACCAAGATCGTTGACATTGACATGTTCGAAGACGACCCCGCCCTCCTCATGCTCGGCATGTGCTGCGCTGTTACCGCCTCCGCCATCTACCTCACCTTCTGCACCAAGATCGGTCTCCCTGTTTCCACCACCCACTCCATCATGGGCGGTGTCATCGGCATGGGTGTTGCCCTCATTGGCGCCGAGAACATTCACTGGGTCTCAGAAAGCGGCAGCATCGACTCCGGCGTTGTCTCTGTCTTCCTCGCCTGGATCATCGCCCCTGGTCTCGCCGGTGCTTTCGGCGCCATCATCTTCACCATCACCAAGTACGGCGTCATGCTCCGCAAGAACCCCGTCGTCAAGGGTCTCATGCTCGCTCCCGTCTACTTCGGCATCACCGCCTCGCTGCTTACCATGTTGATTGTCTGGAAGGGCGGCTCCATCAAGGTCAACTTCACCGATGCCGAAACTGCGGGCATGATTATCGGCGTTGGCGCCGCTTGGGCTCTCGTCGTCACTATCTTCCTCATCCCGTGGCTGTACCGCATCGTCCTCAAGGACGACTGGCAGCTTCGCTGGTGGCACATTCCCCAGGGTCCCCTCCTTCTCCGCCGCCCTGAGCCTCCCGTCCAGCCCGAGGGTGCCTCCGGTGGAATCCGCGACTTCTACTCCGGCCACTTGACCAAGGAAGAGCTTGATGCCGCCCGCGGTGGTGTTGTTCACACCCACAGCAACGACGTCGAGTCCGGCTCCGCCGATGGTGAGAAGAAGGTCGTCCAGGACAACACCGACGCTGAGGCCCACCCCCCTGCCCGCAACAACGACTACAAACACAAGCCCATCGTCGGACCCCGTCCCGAGGGCGCCTTGTTCTCTGGCCCAGTGCTCTTCTGGATGCTCAAGAAGGTCTTCCTGTCGGGTGTCGACCAGGACATCATCAACATGCAGAAGAAGGAGAGCGTTCTCACCGGTGATCTGGAGGAGATGCACGCCCGCGTCCAGCACTACGACAACAAGGCCGAGTTCCTGTACTCCTTCATGCAAGTCATGACCGCCTGCACTGCCTCCTTCACCCACGGTGCCAACGACGTCGCCAACGCCATCGGCCCTTACGCCACCATCTACCAGATCTGGCACACCGGCGCGATCTCCGGAAGCAAGTCCGAGGTCCCCATCTGGATTCTCTGCTTTGGCGGTGCTGGTATCGCCCTCGGTATCTGGACCTACGGATATAACATCATGCGCAACCTGGGTAACCGCTTGACGCTCCACTCTCCCGCTCGTGGTTTCTCGATGGAGTTGGGTGCTGCTTGCACCATCATTCTGGCCACCCGTCTCAGTAAGTTCTCCTTGCTCCCCAAACGTGTACACTTTCCCTAACCATTTCTGCAGAGCTCCCTGTTTCTACCACTCAGTGCATCACCGGTGCCACCGTCGGTGTTGGTCTCTGCTCCGGTACTTGGCGCTCAATCAACTGGCGCATGGTTGGCTGGATCTACATGGGATGGATCATCACCCTTCCTACCGCCGGTATCATCTCCGGCTGCTTGACCGGTCTGATCGTCAACGCCCCCCGCTGGGGCATGGCCAGCTAAGTGGCCTCAAGGGCGATGACAAATACCACCACCAATGACTGGCTGATTGAGACCAAGGTCCATCTCGACGATGAGACTTGTCATTTCTGACAACCTGTACCCAAAATTGTTTCTTGTATCTTTTCGCCTTCTCTGGACACATAGACTACTCATACCCTCATTAGTTGCTGTGAAACTTAATACAAGTCGGCCGTAGGCCTGTCAATGAAAATGCTCAGTGCCAGCTATGTACAAAATGTGTCGACACATTCCAGGGCGAAACGGACCATGTCCTTCCCTCATTTGTCAAATCGCCACCAATCGAAGTTGAAAAGATAGTCCGATCCATCACCCGTGAACTTGAAAAACAGATCGTGGACCCCTTCCGCGCCGCTGATAGGACACGTCACAGACGTCCACGACTGCCATCCTCCAGACCCAGAGACATCACACGTACCAACAAGAAGACCAGAGATACTGTCAAGGTGCAACTCAATGTTCCCGCCGCCAGTCGCAGAGGCAACCTGGGCAGTGAAAGATACCGCTCCGTCCCCAAAGTCAACCCCCTTGACCTTGATGTAATCTCCATCATTAATGTATGCGACGCTCATCCCACCTTCGCTAGACGCTTCGACCTCGACTCCCTCCGACCACGCAATGAGCTCAGCCTCCTGACGGACGTAAGGATCCACGTTAATAATCTGTGCCGGCCCCTCGGTTGTCATCTTCAGCTGGGGAATCGTTCCGTCGGCGTTGTACTCGAAACTTTCCACGGCTACAGAACGCGTGAAGCCGCCGCCTCCAGGCAAGGCGCCGTTGTGGTAGAAGAAGTAGGACTTGCCGGCAAAGTCGATGATGCCGGGGTGGTTCGTGAAGCTGGCGCCCTCTGTGGGCATAATCTGGCCTTGGTAGGTCCATGGTCCCGTGATAGTCGGGCCAGTCGAGTATCGAATGTCCTCGGGACAGCAGACTGCGGCGAAAATCATGTAGTACAAGTCGCCTCGTTTGTACACCCACGGAGCCTCCTCGAAGGTGGTAGCACGCGCTGGGTTGCCTTCACGAGCCCCGAACCCTTCCGCGGTAAGATCCACTTTGGTGATTTCCCCGCTGTACGAGATCATGTCCTCGTTGAGCTTGACATACAGCAGATCCGGGTTCCCCCAGTACATGTACGCCTGCCCGTCGTCGTCAATGTAGACCGTCGGGTCAATCTGCCCGTTGCTGAGAAGAGGAGCACCAATGGCGTCGACATAGGGGCCGGTGATGGTGTCGCTCACGCCGACCCCGATGGACATGCTGCCGTTGATCGCGGTCGTCGGGACGTAGAAGTAGAACTTGCCGTTGCGCTCAATGGCCTGCCCGGCCCACGCATTGGCCTCGGCCCAGGCGAAGGTGGCCACGTTCATGGGCGATCCGTGGTGCTGCCAGTTGACCATGTCAACGGAGGAGAAGAGCAGCCATTCGCGCATGTCGAAGTTAGTGGAGTTGTCTTCATCGTGGCCGGTGAAGAGGTAGACACGATCCCCGACGACAAGGGGTGCCGGATCAGCTGTGTACTGGGTCTGCACGATGGGATTGTCGGCTTGAACACGACCAATGGCGGACAGAAGGCCACTGATCAAGAGGAAAGACTTCATGATGGCCCAAGTTTGGGACGTCTTAGTCATTTCGACGGTGGTGGTCGGAGAGATGAAGGCCAGCGACAAGCGGTTGAGATGCTCCCGCATTGGATTAGCAGATGGCTGGAGAGTGACCGGCATAATTATACCAAAAGGTATGTGGAATGCAGCAAAGTCTTCTTCCCAATTTCGTTGCCCGAGGCTGGGAATTGAGATGTTACCCTACGTGCCATTGCGTCGCGATGTCAAACGCGGGATCATCATTGGTGCGGGTGCATCAAATACCTAACCCAAGCCGGCAGAGATGCAAATTGAAGAAACAAAACGTGGAGAAGCTTTCTCCGCAATTGCGTTCATTTCGAAAATGCCGATGCTCTCGTAAAGTCGCATCCACGGTTTTGTACCACCAACGCCTCTCGCGGTTCGCAACCTGACCAAGAGTGCATGTGTGACAGGGGTGTCGACGCAAGATAGACGAAAAACGCCATGGGCTCTCCAGCAATCAATGTGCTAAATGACATTTCACTGTAGCATTTCCAGGCGATATTACTAAGGAGGTTCACTAAAGTGAGTCTGGAAACTTTGCCATCTCTCGATTCAGGCCCCGGAAGACAGTCCGAAGTGGCAATCGCTATTGCTCGGGCCATATAAAACCACGCGCAGATTCGACCCTGTGAAATCCACAACGGCGGTGCGCAGCTGGAAGTAAACCTCGTCTCAAATTACGCGGGAACAATCCATATATTACCCCACAAACCAATCACGTCATCGCTATCCGCGAGCTGGGGAGAGGAGCGTATCCCGGCGCTGGCGGCTAGGAGCCAAACTTCGAGCGCTGACGTTACACACCTCTACAAATTCTTCTCGCTTATGTTCCCGATTGGTCTCCAGGACCCTGAACCTCAAATGAACATCGTGGCAGATCTTGGCATCACCACTAGTGGCCATATGAGAAATGAAAAATGTCTTTGATGCAACGAGTCAACGACAAACACAGATCTCCAGCCGAAATCATGTATTTAGCCACCAATCACAGCTTTCAATGTGTAGAACACGTGCTTTTTTTACAACTTCAGTATTGCCTCAGCATTCCATTGTTAGTACACGCGAAGTTGCCAGATCAAGAGTTGCCAAGGACGACAGACGCCGAATTGCGATTGGGGCGTCTTAAATAGTTGGCGACTTGAGTATTTCTAGAACGTGTGATATGATGAATGCAAATGTTGCTTTTTGGCATTATATAGGTACTAGGCCTCACGCGCTGTAATTCTATCCTCGTAACCCACGCCAACACTCTGTCACACTCCCACCGGAAGATTCAACGATGCATTGTTGTCGTCTTATTGGTCTTGTAGCCACAGCTACACTAGCAGGAGCACTCCTGCTTCAGGTTGATCCCGAAAGCCCTGGTCATGAGATTAGTCCTTTGCTTCATGGACTGATGTTCGAGGACATTAGCAACAGTGGGGACGGTGGTATGTACTCTTCACGTTTCCCACAACGGAGCCTCGGGCTGGTTGGTCGAATATCTAACACTTTGAGAAGGTCTCTACTCACAGCAGCTCCGAAACAACGCCTTTCAGGGCGGGGTGACCACGCTCGACCCATGGACCGTCCACTATGGCCCAGCAAGCATATTCCATGACGCCGACACCCCATTGACCAGCGCCATCACTTCGTCTCTGAAGATCACTGTTCCTCCCGGATCTGGTGGCTTCACTGGCGTCGCGAACCCTGGGTACCGCGGTATCATCGTGGACGGTGGCTACTACAACAGCATCTTCTGGCTTCGTGGCGACTTTCAAGGCGATGTCAAGATCCGACTCCTGGGTAATGAGACTGACGTCGAATACGGCTGGGCCATCATCCCTGTGGACTCTAAGGCCGATTCCTGGACCCGATACGAAGCCGGTTTCTGGACCACAGCCGCCCCCGATGGTGACAACCTTTGGGTTTTCGAGATCTTAGCCGAGACTCTGACCAGCGGATCCATCAACCTCGGTTACCCCACTTTGTTCCCTCCCACGTTCAAGGGAAGACAAAATGGCTTGACTGTGGATCTGTCAGAAGCTCTTGTCGATCTCAACCCCCAGTTTCTCAGGTTTCCTGGTGGCAACAATCTGTGAGCCACCTAAGTTTCCTTGTCCTCTGAGTTGACTAGACTTACTAATCTCTTCATAGAGAGGGAGGCGGTCCGGACGACCGATGGAAGTGGAATGAGACACTCGGCGCTCTGGAATCCCGGCCAGGTCGTTGGGGTAGGTTTCGATTCCATGCCGTTGCAACGTTGATACGACGAGGCTAATCGTTTCTTCCCACTGGTACAGGTACTTGGGGATATGTCAACACTGACGGTCTTGGCCTCATGGAGTACTTCCACTGGTGCGAAGACATGTCTATGGAACCTATCTTGGATGTTTGGGCTGGCCTTGGACTTGCAGGTCTTCCGCCATTGGTGGGAGCAGAGCTTGAACCATATGTTGACGACGCAATTCGCGAGATAGAAGTTGGTTACCTTCTGCTTATCATCCAGCCGCAAGCTAACATTCACAGTTCGTCATTGGCGACATCAACACTTCTGGAGGCGCCCTTCGCGCTTCTCTTGGGCACCCGGAGCCGTACCAACTCAAATTCGTCGAGATTGGAAACGAAGACAACCTCGCCGGTGGCTGTGAGTCTTACAAGCAACGATTCGTGCAATTCTTCGACGCCATCAAGGAGGCATACCCGCAACTCACCATCCTCACATCCACGTCCGACCGCAACTGCCTGCCTGACCCGATCCCCGAGGGCGCATGGCTCGACTTCCATGACTACAACGTCCCGGAGAACTA
Source organism: Colletotrichum sp. SAR11_240 (assembly GCA_025328625.1). NCBI lineage: Eukaryota > Fungi > Ascomycota > Sordariomycetes > Glomerellales > Glomerellaceae > Colletotrichum > Colletotrichum sp. SAR11_240. The sequence continues at coordinate 109,996 of JAKMXA010000068.1, read as the reverse complement.
CATCAATGCATTCGACTTTTACGATGACTGGGACCGCGCTCACCCCGTTTTCATCGGCGAGTACGCCAGGTGGGGCGTCAAGTGGTCCGACATGCGAGGCGCCTGTTCTGAGGCGGTCTACATGATGGGCTGGGAGCGCAACGCAGACGTGATCAAGTTGGCTGCCTATGCGCCCACGCTGCAGAACTACGACCCCGTCAACGGCCAATGGACTGTGAGGCATTCTTCTTCGCGGAAACCCGCACAGTCAGCTAACGTGTTTTTTATTAGCCTAACCTCATCCCATTCACCAACAAGCCTGACGGCATTGTCTACACGCCATCGTACCATGTCAAGAAGATGTTCGCCACTAATCATGGCGAAGTTGTTGTGCCTGTGAACGCTGATGCGGAGGTCAACCCAGGTAAATCATTCAACATTCTCATCCCTTGGAATAATCGTTAACCATTCATGTAGTTTGGTGGGCTGCGAGCAAGAAGGCAGATGGCCAAGTCATTGTCAAGCTTGCAAACTATGCTTCCAACTCGACTGAGGTTCGCATTCAGGTCCCTGGTAAGGCGGGCTTGGAGGCTTCTTTCACTTCCATCACTGCTGGCCCAGACGACGCCAACTCCGTCGAGAACCCTGATGTCATTGCCCCACCCGCTGTACTCACTATCTCTGGAGACGACGAAGGAGTTTTCACTGTTGAACTGGGTCAGTTTGGTGTTGGAGTTCTGGTGGTATAGAAATGGTTCGTTGTGCGAACATAAAGTTTCCGTGGAAACTGGCTGATCACTTCCAACGAGGACGGGGTTGAGAACGGGGACGAAGGTGGCGATAAGATAGCGTGACTATGTTGTTGGACTTCAATTCTTCTTTGGGCATCTGCAAATCAGGTGTTCTTACAGCACTTTGGGTAAATAATTACACTCAGTCCCTTTCAGTAATCTCTTCTAGTTGCGAGGAATATTAAGATGGCTCGCGCCTAGTACATGACCCCGAGTAAATCAGTAACAGAGAATGTGCCAGGCCGCACGACTAGACCAAAACCTCTACGACGAGTGCAAACCGCTTGGCCGTCTACGGGTAGTCAAAACCCATCTCTGAAGCTCATGTAGCCCAGGGCATTGAGAACTTCCCATGTCGCCTCTGCTTTCGCTACCACACATGTAACATTGCCACTTTCATCGAGAGCATCCAGTGACAACATTTAGATAGGGCATGACGAGATTGACATTTGCCGAAGATATTAAGATTACATGTACTATCATGGTTCTAATAAACCTGATGATTTATTCCTTGTCGAAAGGCTTTCTGGCCGCTTTCTCAATCTTGATTTCAATCGTCTTGGTGATACCGGATGGTAGAGGAGCTTCAGCGAGACCCTGCTCGTTGATGTCCTCCACAAAGATGGTTTCGCCCACATTTTCGGACGTAAACAAGGATGAACGACTTGTTCCCGACTCCCTCCGAACCGGAGACTTGCCTGTGTGGCCTCCACTCCACGTTGTCACATACGTTGCGCTTCCACGCGGTAATTGTTCGTGCTGTGTATGCCGTCTGGCGGCAAGCTGGAAAGACGAGTTGTCATGCGCACTCTGCTCAAATACGAGCCTTGAGGCAAGGATATCAATGCTGGAATACTGTTAGCTTCCACGAGTATGGCCATACCAGCAGATTGAAGACTCACAAGATAATGACTGGAAACATGCATTCCAAAGTGTAAACAAAGCGGTCAATCTGACTCGCTACAGTCTCGGCCTTCTGGATTGAAGGCTGGAAGAAGTATGCGACAGCCCGAGTTATTCCGATCAGCGCTAGCACCGCCAGGCGAATTTCGGTGCTTCGCATAAGGTGCTGGAAGAGGGTCGGCACCATCGAAGCTCCCAAGGACAGACTCTTCGCCTCCGCGAACTTGCGCAACAGAAAGTACGCACCAACGCACTCTAGAAGTGCCATGGAGGTGAAGTAGCCCACGTGCAGCCCGTTGATGGTTGTTCTCAGCTGCGACTCGCCGTTGACCAAGATCTTGACCCGAGCAGTGAGAATGAGGATTCTGAGGACGAAGATGGCGACCATCATGAACCAGAACAGAGACATAAACACAACGCGGTCCCGATTCCTTAATACCTTGGTAAGAATGGCATAGCTGTAGAACGAGATACCGGCTTCTTGGACCTATCAAGGATCAGCATCGATGAACACAATTGTTTCATTGCACAAAAAGAATGGTCCTACACTACCATCCACAACAGGTCTGCGAAAGCAGACGATATCGCCGTGTTCAGAATAGGGTACTCAGCGTAGAAGCTGTAGTAGCAGAGGCCATTTGCCGTGGCGCCAGCCGCTGATACGATGATGGGGATAAGCGAGACCGGGGAGAAGGCGGTGATGCCCGCGATCATGAACCCAAAGAGCACGTTTGCCAAGCCGATTGTGCTGAGGATCGCCCAACTGGTCTCAAAGTAAACGACCGCCATTCTGCCTCCTGAAGCGCCCGCATAAGTTGCATCGAAGTCAAAGCTTTACATGAACTTTAGTTTCCCCACAACTGTCTTATACAATTCGGGGCGACCGACAGCGGGCGTAAAGGGGACGAGCTGTCTCGCTCGCATAAGGATTCGCAGCCACGATTGCATTGCAGAAACTTAGACCGTTACGCAGACCTGCTCAGGAGTCTTGTCTTGCGCTCCAATAGCCCGCGCGAGAGCCCGCACCATGGATTTGTGGCTGGGGGCTAGAGTCGAGGCGCGCCAATGAGTGGCAGAGAGAAGCTCTACCGGAGTGTGGGGGAGAAACCTGGGGAAAAAACGGTCATGCCGATCGTTTCAATACAGCTGTGCCTCTCTCATGTTGTGATTAGCTTCACTACGTGATTGGATATGTCGTGGTATTACAGCTGTAGTTGGGTTGCAGTGTCAACTCGTGCCGGTGGGATGGGAAATTTCCCCGCATGGCTTTTCAAGCGAGAACCTCACACTCGCCGTAATCGTCAGAGTCTGACATCCACACGGGGAATAACATCCTCAGGAACCCAAGCTTATGCATGACAGGTCACAGGACAAGCGGTCGCAGCACCTTTAGCGGTCTAGATTGGGAACGTTGGAGACGATCTCTGCCTGGAACCGGCAACTGACAGTGGAGCTGCCCTGGGTAATGTCCAGCGGCTGGATGTACGAGCCAACTGATCAGGCGACTGATGGGGTTTTCACAGTGATAGAGGAGAGGCGTAAAGTCCCTTCAGGGAACAGATCACAGATCTGGTCAGTTTTCCGGACTTGGCTGCCTAGGAGGGAAAATCAGATCGGGCATTAGAACACCAACGTGGCGTTGCTTGCGAACGTTCAGCTCTGTCTGCCCTCCCAATCCATATCTTCCGGCATAAGATTGCCGGGTAATATGAAAACCTGTCTTGGGTGACACTGTCACTTCAGATAGGATATGATAGCATGCAAGTTGTGGCTTCTAGAAGGAGGGGAAGCTTCTGAAACCGTCCGAACTTGACCTGCATGATGCATCATGGCCACATGTTTCCCACATGGCAAGTGACGGCAGCATTGAGTGCCCGCAGATCCTTCAGTCGGTGTGAGGGCATCATCCATGTTGGGGATGGTGTGCCCTAATCGATGCCTTCGCATCAGCCACGCCAGTGGCTTTTCTCTTATAACAGTCTCCACGCAAGCCCAGGTTATGATATGAATGAGATCAAGCTATGTGTTCATCCCGAGGGTGAAACTCATTTTGATTCCAAGCCTTTGCTATTTACAGCCTTCTTCAGTTGACGTTTTGCTTTTTGGATGTAGGCCACGATGCTACTCTTTGCAAAGCCTATGCCTCCCAAAGTGCCCAAGAGGAGGACGCGAACAGGCATGTTATCTCCATTCTATGTCAGACGTACCATTACCTGTCGCTAACGTGTTTCGATCTGTAGGCTGCGCCTCATGGTATGCCACTTTTCCGCCGCAGTGGAACTCCCCACTGACATTGTCTCAAGTAAAGACGCAAGAAAGAAGTGCTGCGAGAGACGACCGCAGTGCACACGATGCGAAGAAAGAGGTCTGGACTGTGTCTACCTCCCAGTCAAGCGGCGCCGGTCTAGAGCCGACGGGATTACTTCCCAACCGCGTCAAAAGGCCCCGGTACTGAGCCGTGAGCCCAAGATCGGGGCAGAGTACGCCTGGGGACAGCTCTCCGAAGAACCCTGCGTCGAATCCTCCGAAGTGGCCCTTTCCACTTCCAGTGTGTCATCATGCGACACACCTGATTGGGGTAGTTCGTCTTGCCAGTTTGATCTTTCCGAAGAACAAATGGACTCAAGGTTGTTCGAGCAGTTTGGAAGCATGGATGAACCAGGCTCCTGCTCAGACTTCACACAGGAACTGATTACTACCTCCGCAACATCTCAGCCAGGCCTCACTTCCATGCTCGAGCTGCCCTATCCCTCGTTCTTCAATCTCACCGATGACACTCAAGATCGGAAACTGATTCATCACTTTTGCACTGTTCTATCACATCTCATTGTTTTCACGGAGGAGCCGGACAACTCATTCCAAGAGCTCATTCTCCCACTTGCTTCCGAGAACTCCCCTGTCTTGCACGCCATGTGTGCTTTTTCCAAGGGACACCTTGAGTATATGGGCGTACAGGACTCCAAGCATTCATCCAACTTCCGCGTTCTGGCAGCGGAGGGCGTCTTCAGTCTCGTGCAGCAGAATTGCCGCTACGAGGAAGTACTGGCAGCGACCATGTTGCTCGTGTATTACGAATCGGTAAGTTCCATGCTCTTCTTGTCGGAACTTTACTGATCGAACGCAGCTTACCCTCACTGGGTCCTCAAACATGGTACTTGAGCACCTTCGGAGTGCATTTGTTGTTCTGAGCTCCATGCCAAAGTCGGCAAAGAGCCAGAGCGTCAAGTTCCTCGAAAAGGTTGGCTTCAATACTGCAAAAACTACCGATACAATTCAAATGCTAATTTTAATCTAGGCATTTCAATTCTACGACGTCATTGCGGCCTTGTCACTCGCTGCCAGCCCAGTATCGGCCACGCCTGATTCAGACCACGAGTATCCCCTGGGTTTGCCATCTCCGAAATTGACTCGGACAACCTTTGGAGACCCTCTTCTAGGCATGACTGGGGATCTCTGGCCTATTCTATATCGGCTCAGCTCTCTCAAGGCCCTGAAGGGCGACTTGGAATCCGCCGTAACCGCAGACCAACAATCCAAGGTCTCGGTGCTACGCACGGAGTACGAAGCAACATCCAGAGCAATTGAGAACGCCTTGCAGGAGTGGGTACCACCAATACTGCCAAAGAACATCACCACGCCGTTTGAGACACAGGCAGGCGCACAAGATTCTCTACAGGCGATGGTCCACAACTCGCTCGCCTATCGCCATAGTGCACTGGTGTACTTGAACCGTTCTATCTACGGGTATCCAGTCAACCATCCGGCTGTCCAAACGAACTGCTATCTAGCACTCAAGAGCTGTGTGGCAGTGATCTCTTCTGGCGGACCGGTGAATGCCCTTCTCTGGCCGCTGTTCGTGGCTGCTTGTGAGGCCATAACGGACCACGACCGTGGCCTTGCCAGATATGCCTTCATGGAAATTGAGAGAAGGCAAGGCATGATAAACATCGAGAGAGCTCGCGCCATCGTCCTTCATCAATGGGCCTCAGTGAGCATGGACAACGTGAATGACACCTGTAGTGGGCGGGTAGACACTTGGAGGGAAATCGCAGGAGGGATGGGGTTCACCATCATATTCGGCTAAAAGCGCATCACCTATTCTAGACCTATCTTACTACGTAATATTTAATCGTATTCATCAGAAATAACCGGTGAATCATTCTCGTCGTAGACTCGTCATTGGGTGGAACCCACGGCACAAACCCCCTACTGTTTCTTCGATGACCCACTCCATCGGCTAGACGATCGGCAGATCACCCGCAGAAAGAAGAGTACACAGCGGATGCCAAAAACGCTGGAGTCAACTTGATCAATATTCATGGCTCTTCATGGTTCATATGCGCTGCCTGGTCTGTTGTGCGCTGAGCTATCGTGTCTCAGGACGACGTCATCGTGTTTGCCCTTCTGAATCAACCTTCGCTGCTCGGGCATTTGACTGCATTCACAGATGATCCACATCATGAATTGACCAATCATATCATGATCCTGAGGAAGCTGCATTCAGCAAAAGCTGTCCCAGCAAGCAGAGCCTATTATTGCGATAGGTATGGAACATCTACTAATATGTTTCGCCGATTTCTGGAAGAAGCTGTCACGTTGTCGTGAAGTGTTTCAACTAATGCGAAATTTCAGTCGCTGCGGATTTCATCAGCGCTGCCGAGCATCATCCACCTGTAGAGGGCCGGAGCGGCTGGGCTCTCATCCACGAGTGTTCAATGTTGGAACGAAAGTTTGGTTTCAGTGCCGGTGTAAAATGCGAACAAGACATCAACAAGCCACATGCGGATACTAGTCAACCCTAGGAAATGATTGGAACCCCCTTGAAGATTACTTTGAAATAGCTCGCAAAATGTTGTCTCACAGCGGGCGCTCGGCACTGACAACGGCGATCATCTCATTCCTTCGCAATAACCAGACGTCCTTGCCCTGACATAAAGGGACGGCAATCCTTTCACTACATGCACTGCATGCTTAGATTGTGTGCAAAAACCCTGTCAACTCGCTAATCGCAACATGACCGATCCAGCCACTGAGTACCACCCATGGGTCTCCGAGATCCAACTCGAAGTTCCCCAACTAGGCCCCAAGCTTGAGCCATGTGCCCACAAAACGAGCAAGTATGCGAACAAGAAAAGATTGGTGATTTGCTGTGATGGAACTTGGAATAACTCGTGAGTATTCGCATCACCGTAGAAGCCAAGAAAGAAGGGGCTGATGAAAGGGCTTCTCCAGCAACCAGAAAGGCAACATCTCCACCAACGTTGCCCGGCTATCGGCTGCGGTCGCCCACAAATGCTGCACCGGCATGCCCCAGATCGTGTTCTACCACCGCGGCGCAGGCACCGAGGAGTCCAAGGTCGCACAAGCCTTGGGCGGAGTGTTAGGGAAGGGAATTATTCAGGTGAGTTCACCCGCGTTACAATGCTCGTCTTTGAGCCGGATAATCATAACAAACTCGCCTCCTAGGATGTTGCCGACGTGTATCGTTTCATTTGCGACAACTACAACCCAGGCGATGAGCTCGTCATCGTAGGCTTCTCCCGAGGTGCCTTCACCGCGCGATCCGTCTCGGGCATGGTCTGCAACATCGGTCTCCTCAATCGTGTCGGACTCGCCAACTTTGGTGACATCTTCCATGACTACCAGAACTTTCCAAATTGGAGGCCTGGTACCAAGTTCAATATAGAAGACCACCTTGCTGGCTTTAACCTCACCAATTACGAACGACTGGAAAGATTCCGGGCAAAAGATAACAGGAAAGATCATGCCACATTACAGAAAGAACTTGACGAGGATAAGCAGAAATTCTTCGACAGAATTACAAAGTGCAAGAAGCAGGACGTCGATGGCATGGACTGATTACCATGGCCCAGAAGTACCGCGATTTCTTAGAGAAGGTTGGCAAGAGGACTTCTATCCCATATGATGATGATACTGACATGTTGATCTGTAGCATCAAATGATCCTTTGCGAGAGAACGTTGCAGGAGAGAGATGGCAAGACAGACTGGTACTTTGCACCAGTTGTTGTCACCATTCAGGCTGTCGGTCGGTGTCCACGGAGGGACAAAGGATCTGGAATCTAGCTAACATGTATGAACAGGAGTCTGGGATACGGTCGGCAGCCTGGGCTGGCCCAAGATGCCCTGGGAGAAGATACGCACCGACAGAAGCGCCGATGAAGTAAGCAATCTTCCGTAATATTGTATAAAGCATCTGGGTTAACAGTATTCAGCTCCGATTCGCCAGTCTGGATGTTCATCCCAACGTCGAGCATGCATTCCACGCCTTAGCCCTCGATGAATGGCGCACTGCCTTTTCCCCCACCCTTTGGGGCAAGAGGGGCAACACCACCACCCATCTTCGCCAAGTATGGTTTCCGGGAAGCCACAGTAACGTCGGCGGGGGCTTTGAGGATCAACAGATTGCGACCATTGCGCTTGCATGTATGTATTTCTTTGACTTCCCTTGACGAAGAATGAAGCAAGTGACTAACACGCATTTTCTGCAGGGATGGCGGATCAACTCACCTCAGTTGGAGTTGAGTTTTCCACCCCAGAAATGAAACGGATTTTCTACACCCTCGATCCATCTGTCGAAGCCCGAGAGTGGGGCAAGGGTCGCATCTCTAGCCCTTCGGCGACTACCGCAATCCCCGATAAAGCCTACAACGCTCTTTGGTACCCTTGGCAGACCGTCACGGGCGGAAATGCCGTGGCTGGCACGCGCACGCCTGGGTCCTACATGGAGGATGGCAGAAAAGATGTCATTCAAGAACCCAACGAACTCATCCACCCATCTGTGCGCATTCGCTATCTCTACGATGGTCTTGGATTGGACGACAATGGCGACTGGGAATGTTCTGCTTTGACCAAGAATGGGTACAAATTGCAGAAGAGCAGCGTCCCTCTCCAAGTCGAAGACCCTCACCACAAGGACTTCATTGCGTCGACGTACGAGACGCTCAGTGGGACTGTCGCATCAGTTCACGGAGGATTGCCGATCGACCCCAATACCGATCATAAACTGGTCCTCCACCAGCTTCCTTTTGAGTCTGATCTCTACCAACTTGAGGAAGCAAAGAATAACTGGGTATGGGAGAAGGAAGGCAAGATTCTCCCAGAAGAGCGCATTGGAATGTGGGAGAGGCTCTTCATTGAAGTCAACCACAACCTTCTTTACAGACAAAAGGAGACACAGAGACTAAAGGAAGACCGGGAAGCAGCTGAGCCCAAAAGCAATGGGTGGTTTTCTGGCATCCAGTCTTGGGCTGGGGACAAGGTCAACACTGCACGCAGCGCTGCTGGTAGTGCTCTCACCAACACATTGGGCAGGCTGCTCCCTAGCTCTGGGAAGCTGAAGCCTGCGGACTATCACCCGGACTTTGGGTATCACGACTTTGTTTCTTGGCAGAAAGGGGACGCAACAAAGACTACCAGGAAGACTAGAACCTAGAGCTATTGAATGGGAAATTTGCTCTTCACCCGTATACCTCTAGCTGCTAGGTATGTAATTGAGTAGAGCATTGTCCAGCGATTATTATTTCTCTTTCATCTCTTCACTACTATTAATCGCATATCCACTATTCTCTTCTTTGATGTTTCTTATCATACTCAATGAGGTCCTTGTCGTCGTCTCTGCCGTTATCACAGTTATCACTAGTTGCGTGCGAGTCGAAAACTCTTATTGAGATGGAGTGGAAATGATGCGCACTGGCATCTGGGCAGGATTCAAAATTTGTCATTAGAAGAATGCAGGCTCTCGGAGTTGCAACTAAAACGACAAGATCAAACGAGTACTATTAGAGTCTAACTTAAAAGGGAAGAAAGACCATTAGAGTCCAAGGTAGCTATAAACAAATTCAGTACTTATGTACATTTTGACCCGTCTAATACCCCGACTTAACTCTCTCCATTGTTGATTTTGACCAATGTGCTTCTCGCAGCAACAAAGGTGCCCAGTGATCTGATAGTCGAGTCGCCAACCATGTCAAACACGGCGACCTCAGCGCCCATCTCCTTCGATAACCAAGTCCTCAACTCCACGGCGACCAAGGAATCAACACCATACGCGTGCAGGGGCTGCGATGAATCAATGGTGGCAGCGTCAATTCCCAAAGCTCTGGAGAGCTTCTGGATGATGGCCTTTGTAATGACGTTCTCGGCAGCCTCAAGGGTCTCGGCACCAGCGAGTAACATGCTGTAGTTTACAGAGTCCTTGCTCTCCTCGGTGTTGCCACTCATGGTGCGGATCTGGTGGATATGTTTGAACAAAGGCTCGTGCATCCAACCAGGGAACTCAATACCCTTTGACCGGAGGATTTCGGGGATCTCGAAACCGAGTGAGATTTGGGATCGGACTAGAGGAGCAACTGAGTTGGCCGGGTTACAGATCTCGTCCAAAAGAGCATGATACTCTTCTTCTCTCAGAGCAGCATAGCCCTGGGCACGGAGGTGGCCCATGACGTCGATCTTCTCGGCGGCATAACCGACTGACAGGATGATGCCGAGATCGAGGACAGTAGCTTTGAGGCCATGGCTGACGCGGTAGCGGGCAAGGGCATCCTGGTATGCGTTGCCGACGCAGTAGTTAGCCTGACCGCCCTTTCCAACGATACCGGAGCCAGAGGAAAGGAGGATGAAGAAGTCCATGTCCTTTGGCAAGACCTCGTGGAGGTTTCAAGATGCATGCACCTTGGGTCGAACGGCAGTATCGTAGTCCTCCAAGGTCATGTTCGAAAAAACGGCGTCCTTGAGAACCATTGAGCCCTGAATGCATCCCTTGATCGGAGGCATGTCTTTCTGGCAGTCCCCAAGAACGCGCTCGAGGGTCTGTCTACTGGTCACATCGCAAGGTGGAGCGCCAACTCGGACTCCCTGAGCCTCAAGCTCGGCAATGAGCTTCTGACCTGACTCACGAACGGGGCCGAAACGGGAGAGCAGGATGAGATTCTTGGCCCCACGCCGTACCATCCAGCTGGCCATGCTGCGTCCAAGACCACCCAGACCACCGGAAATAACATAAGACGCGTTGGGATCGAAGTAGTAAGTTGGCTTCTGGCTCGGCATAATCTGTTTACTGAGTTAGCGTCAATTCAAGGCGCGCAGTTGTCCGTCTACACGTACCATAACTTTATCGTCATCGTGCGGTTCAATCACGATCTTGCCGGAATGGGCACCACTTTGCATGTATCGGAACGCTTCTTCAACACGTGACAGAGGATAGGTCGTGACGGGGCGCAGCTCACTGATCTTGCCCTCAGCGACAAGCTGCATGATAGCCCTGAGAACCCTGTTGAAAGAATCCTCGTGGTTCTCGCCAAAGTAGCTGACATCCAAGAACTCGAAGCGGACGTTGTTCTTGAATTTCTCCATATTCAGACGAGCAGACGAGTAAATGTCGACTTTCCCGATTTCAACAAAGCGACCGAAAGGAGCAATGACATCCCAGGAGGCACGAAGAGCTGCGCCAGAGAGAGCATTGACAACGACGTCCACGCCTCTGCCCTTCGTCATGCGCTTAATACCCTGCGCAAATGTCAAGTCGCGACTGGAAAAGATATGGTCTCGTGGGATGCCGTATTGCTTCTCGAGAAGCTCGCACTTATCGAGGGATCCCACAGTAGCGTAGACTTCGGCGCCGCGAAGGTGGGCAAGCTGAATGCAGGCCTGGCCCACACCGCCGGCTGCCGCATGAATGAGGACAGTCTCTCCAGGCTGAACGTTTGCGATGTCATACAACACGCAGTAGGCGGTGACGAAAACCACAGGGAGAGTGGCCGCATTGATGAAGGAGAGGTTATCGGGAAGCTTGGCGAGGGCCTTGTAAGGTGTCCTGGCGTAGGTCTTGACCGAACCTCTAAGCATGCCTGCGACTCTGTCGCCAGGCTTGAGAGGAGAGTCCTTGCCAGCTCTAGTGACGATACCAGAAGCCTCGATCCCAATCTGGTTGCCAATCACCTGACCGAGCGAGACCATGATGTCGAGGAAGTTGAGACCACTAGCCATCACCTTAAACTCGACTTGATCATCTGCGAGAGGTTGCTCGTATAGCGGATCGTCAATGAAATGCAGCGTGTCAAGAAGACCAGGGGATCCGACGACCATCTTCAGAGCTCTGCTGGGATCGGAGCCGAACTCTGCTTCAACAGGTCTGGGCTTGTTCGTCTTGGCGTTGATGGCCTTGTCCATGTACGTTGCCTCCACCAGACGGGGGATGTGGATAGTTCCATCAACCACTGCAAACTGGTTGTCCACAACTGACTCATCTCCAGAAAGAAAGATGGCATCAAACAGCTGAGTGGTGTACTTGGAGATGCTCTCAACGTCTCTGCCATTTTCAAGCGACAAGGTAACGAACTTCAGCTTGGGATTCTCCGCTCTGACGGTTCTGGAGAAACCAGTCACTAGCTCCGCGGTCGGAGTCTTGCATGATGGGCCACCACCAGCAGCCAACCACAAGAGACCACTGGCAGACGTCACCATCTTCTTCAGGCCGTCGAACTGCTCGGGTGCCATGTCCAACAAGAATGGGTGTGCCTGCAGATCACCCAGGAAGATGCAGACCCCGTGCGCGAAGTCGTCCGCCTGAAGGTCGAGGAGCGAGCAGATGCGGCTTTCAACATCCAACCGAGCAAGGGTTCTGTTAAGGTTTGCAGCAACAGAGTCGGAGATTCCTGAGGATGAAGAAGTCACAAGGATGACCTCTGGACGAGCTTGAGGCTTCGCGTCTCCGGTGGATGCAGTGGCAACCATGAGGGAACTGACGTGGTTTTTGGGGTCATGGTAAGAACCCACCCTAAATAACGAAACCCCCCCCATAACAGATACCCTATATCGCATACATTTTGTAGCCTTAACCTATAATTATATATTATTATAAACTATAATTTCTCTATAAATTTATAACTTCAATATATAATTTTATACTCTCTTTATTATTAGATAATTTACTATTAATTAATATTATTTCTTCTTTAATTAGATAGTTTTATACCTCTTATTTCTTCTTATATATCTCTTTAATTATTATAAAGCACTTATTTAGGTTTAGCTTAACTTTAGTACGTTTTTTTAGCTTATACTTTTTAACTTATACTTTAAGGGACTTAATAATATCTTAGTTATTTATTATAGCTATATTATTAAGGTCTAATTACTTATTAATCTTTTTAAAGAATAATATATAGATAATAGAGTTAATATTTTAAAATCCTAACTTTATTTTACTACTAAAAATCTATTAATTTTAGTATAAATTAGTAGAAGACTTTAAGGTTTTTAATATATATAGTCCTATAAGTATTTCTCTATCTATAGACTTATTATATTATATAAAAGTATATAGAATATCTATTAGAGTAAATATATAAAAGAACTAATTTATTAATAGTTTAGCTATATTAATAAACTATATCCCTATTACTTTCTAGCTTAATTTAATAATATATAAATATATAATATTCTTCTTTATATATAAATAGTATTAAAAGAAGTTTTACTTCTTAATTAGTATAAAGTTAAAAATATAGTTCTATTTTTTAAAGTAATACCTATATACCTTCTTTAGAAGTAAGAAAACTAATATATTAAGAAGTTATATAAAATATAATAAATATATTAATAAGTAAGCTAAATAAATATTATTAATAAAGTATTTCTATATAAAATTATTAGATATATAGCTTTTATAGCTATCTATAATAAATAAATACTTAAAATAATACCTCTTAGCTTCCTCTATAGTTAATAAAATAAATACTTTCTCTAACTACTTAATATTTATAATATTTAATATCTATCTATTCTAAAATAATATAAAATATTATCCCTTAAAGTTATTAAGTTTCTTAAGGAATTATTACTATTAAATAGTTTTTTCTTTAAAAATAATAAGGGGGGTAAGATATTTACTATTTATAGAGATATACTTAATAATAGATATCTAAGTATATTTATTTAAGTTTTAGATAAATATTAAAAACTTTTTAAAATATCTTAATACTAAATTATCCTTTTAAGCCCCCTCTATAATTCCTATTTTATCTATATTTTATTAAACGTTTATAGGGATATTTTTAACTTCTAAGAAAGCTAAAATATTAAAGAACCCCTTTATTTTATTAATTATAATATCCTAATAATAAGTATTAATCTTTTATACTTTAAGGGTTTTTATAATAAAGTTTTAATATAGAAAGCTATTAAAAGGGAGTAGAGTTCTTAGAATTTTTTAGAATTTTTAGTAGTTTTAACTTAGAAAGTAAGAAGTTAGATAGGCGTTTTTATAAGTATTAGGTATTATTATAGAAAGAAATAGCTTATATAAGTAAATAGAAACTTAATTAGTTTATAATAAAAAAAACTAAATAAATAAATAAGAAATATATTTATTTTTATATAATTTTCTATTCTTCTTAATAATTTTAATAACTACTTTTTTAAAAGAACTTTTAGGATTTTTTAGTTTAGTTTATAAAAAAAATTTACTAACTTTTATTTTTTAAAAATTAAATAAACATAAGTATTTTTAAACTTCTTTAGCTTTAATTAGCTTTATTTTTATTTTTTTTCTTAATTTTTATTATATTCTTTTAATTATTTAAAATAAAAATAGAGTAGAATATTATAAAAATAATATTATTAAACTTCTTTTTAGTAGTTTATTTTCTCTTAAAAAACTATATAACTTAAAGTATAAAAAAAGTAAAAAATATAGATAAAATATAAATTAATTAAGTTTATATTTATATATTTATTTTTATATCTCTTATAGTTATTTAGAAAGTTAATATATAAATATTTAGGTTATTTTAAAAGTTTTTTACTTAAAATAAAGTATTTAGTATAACTAATAAGTTTTTTCTTTTATTTTATTATAAAATTAATAATTAATATAAAAGAGTAAACTAAACTATTATAGAGGATTTCTTTTATAGTTATTCTATATTATTTTATTAAATTAAAATAAGAAAAACTTAGAAGAAGAAGTAATTTAAATATTATTATATTAAAAGAAGATTTAGTTAATATTTTTTAAACTTCTATTTTTTTAAAATAAAGAGTAATAATTTTAATATTTAAAATTAAAAATTAACTAAGTTTATAGAAGTTTAAAAGATTTTAAGAAGAAGAATATCTAATTAAATAGAAAAAAATAAATAAAATGTTATATAAACTTAATTAATCCTTCTTATTAGTTTATTATTTATTTATTTAAAATTATTATATATTACTTTATTATAAGCTATTATAATAATAACTTAAGAGTAATTAAAATAAAATAAATTTATTTTATTTTTACTTTTAAAACTAAAATTATAAAAATAATAAAATTTATTTTATCTCTTTTATAAACTTTAAAAAAAATAAAATTAATTAATTTATTTTAAAAAACTTTTTTTTATTTAAACTTATTAGAAGGTTTCTAATAATATATTAATTAGTAAAGAGAAATATTAAAAAGTTTAAAAATTTAAGATTTAAGTTATATCTATATATAGAAATATTAAGATTTAACTTTTTTAAATTATAAGTTACTATAAGTATAAAAATATAAAAAACTAAAAAAGAAAAATATTATAATTATATTAACTTTTTAAAAAAAAAAAAAAAAAAAAAAAAAAAATTTTTTTATTTTATTAAATTTTTAAAAAAAAAAAAAAAAAAAAGAGGAATATTTTTTAAGCTTAACTAAATATATTTCTCTTTTTTAAGAATAATTTTATACTAACTTTATAAAAAAGAAGATATATATATCTCTTTTATTACTTTTTTTTTATATTCTTAAGTAATAAATAAATAACTAAAATAAAATATTTTTTTTAAAATTTATAGTTAATATTATAATTTTATTATAAACTTTATTAAATCTTAAGCTTAATTTATAAAAGAGGAGTATTATAAAATAAAGCTATTAAAGATATTATTAATAATAATTAGATTTTCTTTATAAAAAGAAGAGAAAAAAACTTAAAATATAAAATAATTTTATTATTAAAATAATAGAAAAAAAAAGATAATAAATATAAATATACTTTTTAAATAAAAGAGAAAAATAAAAATAAAAATAATAGTAAAAGTATTTTTTTCTTTTTTTATTTTTTTTTTATTTTTTATTATCTTTTTAAACTTATATTATAAAATTTTTTTTATTACTCTTTTTATTAATAAATTATTAGTTTTATTTAAGTTTTATATAATTATTTTATTTTAACTTTTTTTAAAAAAGCTTTTCTTTATTTTATTTTTATTAATTTATTTATATCTTTTTTAGAATAATATTATTAAACTTTAAAGCTCTAAAGATTTTAATTCTAATTTAAAATAAATAACTTAAATTAAAAATAATAAATAATAAAATTAACTTAATTACTAATAATATTTTAATAAGTCTTTTTATAAGTCTTTTTTTATTAATTTTAATAAAAACAACCTCTTTTAATTTTAAATTTAAATTAAAGTTCTAAAATAATTATAAAAACTAAAATTTTTAAAGTAATAACTTTTAAAAGTAATACTTTTAGTATAAATATAATACTTAGAGAGAATTTTTTAAAAAATAAAATAATATAAAGCTATTTAGATTTTATTAGATTTTTTTAAAAAGTTTCTAAAATATATAGTTTAAAACTTTAAAGATTTAAAATATTATAATTTAAAATAATAAAAGTATTATTTTTTATTAGAAATAATATTTTAAACTTTTTTAAAAACTATAAAATTATAGTAGAAATAATAAGAATAATAAATATTTTAAAAATATTAAGTATTATTTTTTATATAAATATATTTTTTTAAGCTAATAATTAAATAAAACTTAATAAGAAAACTTAGTTATAAATAAAAATTTATTTTATTTAGTATTATAAAGCTATAAATAAAGATTATTAAAAACTTCTAAATAACTAAATTAATTAGATTATTTTTATAACTTTAATAATAAATAATTTAAATTATAAAATAGTTATATAATTTCTATAAAAGATTAATAATATTTAAATTAAAACTATAAAATATAATTTTAATATTATAATTAGCTTTTAAATTATTTAAGTAATTATATTAAGATTTAATTAGTTAGTTTTAAATAGAATAACTTTACTTATAAAAATTAATATTTATAAGTTATTTAAAAAAAGGGATTTTAATAAATTTAAAGTTAACTTAATAAATTAACTTAAGTCTAAAGCTATTTAGAAGTAAACTTTTTAAATTATTACTTTTATTTATATTTTATTTTTTATATTTCTAAAAATACTAAAAAAGAAAACTTCTCTTTTTCTATAAACTAAAAGAAATAAAACTAAGCTTAATTAAAATATTAAAAACCTCTAAAGCTAGCTTTTAAACTAATAACTTTTTAATTTAGTAAAAATAATAAATAATTAGAAAATTTCTACTAAAAGGATTACTTATTCTTTTTTAGTTATAAAAAACTACTATTTAGTTTTAATTTATTTTATTAAAGTAAATAAAGAAAATCTTAAGCTTTTTTTTTATAATTTATATAGTTAGTATTAATATATAAGCTATATTAATTATAACTTTAAAAAAAGCTATTATTTTTAAAAACTAGCTAATAAAAAAAGTAATATAATTTAATATTTTTATAAATATTATTCTTATAAACTTTAGAATAATAAGTTTTTTATTTTTTATATAATTATTACTTTATTATAATAAAATAGTAAGCTTAACTAAAAAGTTATTATTACTTATTTTAAGAATTAAAATAGCTATAAAGCTATAAAAACTTAAACTATTAAAATTTTTAAATAAAATATTAACTAACTTTAATTTTTATTTATTAAAGTTTTATAAAATTAAGATAACTTTAATTTAATAAAAGTTTTTTATAGGTTTATAAAAAAAACATATTATATTAGAAGATAAAATATTTAGTTAAACTTCTACTTTTTAAGTTTTAGCTATTAATAAATAGGAATATAAAGATTTAGTTTAATTGTCTTATTTATATAACTTAATATAACTTAATAGTTTAATAAAAGAAGATTTATTTAATTTTCTAATATTTAAGTTTATAATTATTTAGTTAAAAATATATAAAGCTAACTTATTTTTATAAAAAAAGCTAAAACTACTAAATCTTAAAAAAGTTAAAATAAAAGCTTTAAAATCTCTTTTTAAAAAAATTTATTTTATTATATAAAATATTAAAAATACTCTAATTATATTAAATAAATCTTTTTTTATATAATTTTACTCTAAAAGTTATTTAGATTTATTAAAAAAGTTAATTATAGAGAAGAATTTACTTTTTAATTAGAAAAAATAAAAAGAAAACTTAAATATTAAAATAGAAAAAGAAAGCTTTTTTAAATAAGTTTTTATTCTTATTAATATTTTAAAACTAAAAAGAACTATTAAAATTAAAAAAAAATAATACTTAATAAAATTATTAAGATTTTTCTTTTAAAACTTATTTTAAAATTATCTCTTTTAAAAAGTAACTCTTAATTAACTATATTCTTTAATAATAAAAATTAGAAATCTATTAAAAATAAAAAACTTATTAATAAACTTATTTTATATAAGTTTTATAGCTTAATTAATCTATTAGTTAAAAAAGTTTATAAGATTTAATTAAAATATAAAAAAAAATTTATTAAAAAGATATATATTTTTATAGATAATCTAAAAGGAGTTATTTATATACTTATTTTTATAAACTTTACTAATTTTATTAAAACTTTAAAAAAAAGAATATAATAAACTAATTAGGTTTTTAAATATAATAAAATTATTTAAACTTAAGATTATCTAAAAATCTTTTTAGTTAAAGCTATTATTTTTATAACTATAAACTAAATAGCTTTAATAATTATTATATTATAACTTATTCTAAAGATCTTTATTAGTAATAAATATTTTAATAACTATTTATTTATATAAAGTATAATTAATATTAATATAAAATTTAGTTTTATAAGTTATTAATATATTTTAAATTATAATATTTTAATTTTTATTACTACTTTAATAATAAAAATAATAACTAAAAGTAATTTAAAATTATATTTTATTAAAGTATACTATATATTTATTTAGATTAATAACTATAAGATTATAATAACTATAATAATAATAAACCTTAAAATTATTAATTATAACTTATTCTTTAAACTTCTATTTACTATCTCTATTAAACTTATTTTTAAATATTTAAAATACTTTATTACTACTATAATAAAAGTAAAAAACTATAAAAATAATAAATTTAAGAAAATTAATATTTTAATTAAATTTATATAATTAGATTCTTTATATTAGATCTAATATTATTTCTCTAAATAAGAAATTTATATAAAAAATATTTATAATACTTCTAAAGCTATTAAAAACTAACTTAAGATTAATTAAAACTTTAGTAATATATATAATAAAGTTTAAACTTATTATATTAATACTATAATAAATTATAAAAAAGAGTATTTTTTTACTTAAGAAAAAAAGAAAGCTAACTTTTTTAAATAAAAAAAGCTTATTTCTAAAACTAATTAATATTTTATTTTAATTTTATTTTTAGCTATACTTAATATCTTAAGAATTATTATTAAGATAATAGTTATTTTAATTATAAAAACTATTTAAGCTTATTTTTTTAGAAATATTAAAAATTAATAATATCTCTTTAAAATCCTAAAAAACTAAGTATTTTTTAAGTTAATTAAAAAAGATCTTAAGTTTAAGTAAAGTTTTATTAATATCTATATAATATATAAATATAAAAATAAAAAAGTTTATCTAGTTAATAATCTATTTTTAAATAGGTTTATTTTTAATAAATAAAAAGACTAAAATAAAATTTTAATTTAAAAAATAAAAAGCTATTATTAACTTTTTAACTTTCTTTTTATTAGCTATATATATCTATAATTTATATAGTTTAACTAAAAGATTTATTTTATTTTAGAGAGGTTTTTAAAATTTAAAGTTATATAGTTATATTTTTTACTAAGAGAGATTAAAATATTTAAGTATATCTTTATAAATTAAAAAAAAGTATTAGCTTAAAATTTTATAAAATATAGCTATATTAACTTTTATATAGTTTTATTATAAAAAATTAAAACTATTTTATATATTACTTAATAAGAGAAAAGAATTCCTATTTTAAAAGTTTTATAAAGTAAAGTTATTAATATATTTAGATTATAAGTTATTTAAAGAGTTTTAGAAGAATCTTATAAATTATATAAAAACTTTTAGTTCTTTATTATTAAATAAATAGTAATATAAAGCTAATTAATTTATATATAAAACTTAATAAGATTAATATTAGAAATACTTTTATTTCTCTTAATATTAATAAATTTTTAAAAGATTTTACTAATTATAAAATTATAAACTTTTTAGATTTATTTTCTAAATATAATTAAGTTTTACTTAATAAGTTAAGCTAAAACCTAACTATATTTATTATACTTTTAAAGCTATTTAGAATATATATTTTATTTTAAGAAGTAATTAATTTAGTTACTTAGTTTATAAAAGTTATAATAAAAATCCTCTATAACTTAATTTTAAGTATTTACTAATTATTCCTTAATAATATCTTTATTAAAAAGCTTAAAATAATATATAATAATAACTATATAGTTAAACTTTTAAGAATATATTTATATATCTTTAAGTATTTTATAAACTTAAATATAATATTTTAAAACTTTAAACTTATTAATATTATAACTTTCTTTAAAAAATCTTAAATTTACTAATTTATTATTAACCTCTTTAGTTATATAATAAATAATAAGAGATATAAGTTTAATTAAAATAAAGTTATTAAGATTTTTAAATAAAAAAAGTATAATAATATTATAATAATTAAAAGTCTTTTTAGTATTATTAAATTCTATTAAGTATAAATTAAAAATTATAAAATTATTTCTATTTTATTAATAAGACTTTTTTAAAAAAGAGTATTTTTTAAATAAAAGCTAAAATAGTAGTTAGCTATAAAAACTTTTAACTTTTATTTAGTTAGTTTTTTATTATTTTAATTTATTAATTATAAAGAAGAAGTTAATAAAATCTACTTATTTATTAATATAAATACTAAAAAGTAAAAAGCTATACTTAAGTAATATTATTAAAATAAGAGATATATTATTAAGTATAAAAATAGAATTTAAATAAGTATAGCTTTTAACTATAATATAGAGAAGTTTAAGTTTTAATTAGTTTTATTTATTCTTAAGAAATTTAAAAACTATTTATATAATATATAATTTACTCTTAAAATTAATATAAAAGTCTTTATAAACTAAATTAATAATACTACTTTAGATTTATTTAAAGTAGTTCTAATATAATAAATTATTTAAATTAAGATATTTAATTTTAATATTTACTATATACTTAATATAAAAAATAAAGTAGTAAATAGTTTTTTATATAAACTAATAAAGAAATTTAATATTTAAGAAGTTAAATAAAAAGAAAACTTAAATAAAATAATTAATAACTCTATCTATATATTTAAAGCTAAAAAAGATTTTAAACCTAAAATTAATAATCTATTAAGCTTTAAATAAATTTAATCTTAATATTTATAATAAATTACTAAATATTTAGTTTTATTATTATATTTAAGAACTATTTTTTAGATTAATTTTAAAAAGTTTAAGTTATATATAATAAAGTATATATTTTAAAATAGTTTTTTTTTTTAAAAAAAATAAAATTAAACTTTATACTAAAATAAGTAGTAAATAATAAAGAAAAATAAAAGAAATTAATTTAATATATATATACTAAAAAAAAGTATAAAAATTAAGATATAATATATATTAAACTCTAAAAATAATATACTTAAGAAAATATATATTAAATAGTAAGTAATAAAATAAAAAGCTATTTATTTTATATATAAGCCTAATTAAAGTGTTTTAAAAACCTTTATATTTTTTTTATACTTCTAAAAATCTTATTTTAGTATATTTATATTAATATCTAAAAGATTAATAATTATTCTTTAGCTAAAATTTATTTTAAACTTATTAATTATATAAAAACTTATTAACTCTTTAAAAATATTAACTTAAAAATAATAGCTAAATTTATTTAAGAAAATATAATTTATTACTATAAGATCTATAAACCTTTTATAGTTAATAGAGGACTTAAAAATAAGAGGTTTATTAAAAAGCTTAATAAAGTTTATAAGGGATAATACTTTATTATCTTAATATATAATTTAAAAGTTAATAAACTTATTAAAAAAAAGTATTAACTTTTTATTTATATTTATATAACTTAGTTAGATTTTAATAAGAAGAATTAAACTTTAGTTTTTTATATAGCTCTTTTTATTAACTAAATATTAATTAGATCCTCTATAAAATACTCTCTTTTTTACTTTATTTATAGTTATAACTTAATTACTTTAATTAAAACTAAAAATATTACTTAATAAATATTAAACTAATTAAAAATTAGAGATATTAAAATTAAGTTTTTTTTATATATATAAACTTTTAAATAACTTAATTCTAATTAGTAAATAGCTCTTAAGTATATTATAAAATAGTATTATTAAGTTATTAAGGATTATAACTAAAGAAATAAATATAAAATATAATATAAAAAGTTATAAGTTAGAGATATTATTCTTATCTATAATATAAAACTATCTATTAATAAAAGTTCTTTTAGTAAGCTTAATATATATTAATTAAACTTCTTTTATATTTAGTAAATATCTCTCTAAACTTTATTTTATTTATTTAAGATTTTTATTAGAATTCTAGTTAAGTAAATAGTAGCTAATAACTACTTAAAGAAATTTATTATAAATAAAAATAGCTATATAAATAATATCTCTAAAATAGAAATCTAATTAAACTTTAAATAAGCTCTTAATAAGGTCTTTTTTATTATAGATTAACTTAATTTTAATATACTTAGTTTAATAAAAATCTTAAACTCTAATAAGTTATTTATACTAAAAGAAATAGAAATTAATAACTTTAATACTATAAAAATATAAATTAAATAATTATAAAAATAAAATAAAATATTATATTATTTATTTATATTTAGTTACTCTTATATTATAATTTATATTAACTATATATTTATATTACTTCTTTTACTCTTAATATATATTATTATAAAAAAAGGAGAGATATATAATAATAAAAACTAATAAATACTAAAAGACTAAAAAATACTAAAAAACTTAAAAAAAACTAATATTACTTTTAAAAAATTTAAATCTAAGCTAATCTAAATATTTTACTAAAAGCTACTACTTCTAAAAATTACTTTATATTCTTATTATATATATAAAACTTCTTTCTCTACTTTTAAATAACTTATTTACTTAATTATAACTTAAGTTATTACTAAAATACTAATAAGTAAAGTATTTCTCTCTCTATTAAACTTAAACTCTTTATTTAACTTATCTATATAATTAAGAAATACTTTATAATCTTCTTTAATTATTTTACTTTAAAGAAAATTTAACTAACTATTAAGAAAAAACTTTATATTTCTATTATCTATATAAAATATACTATTAAGAATCTTCTTCTATAAATTACCCTTCTTAATATATTTAATTTATTTTATCTCCTCTTTATTATAATTAGCTCTATATAAGTATAATAAACCTTTTTTATAATAAATATAGTTAGAATAAGTTTTTTCTTATTTAGTTTAATAAAAAATATATTTTTAGAATAATAAAGCTATTCTAATTAGCTATCTATTTTTAATAACTTTAAAAGCTATTTTAACTTATTATTTAAAATATTTATTATAAAGATATAAGTTATAAGTACTATATTAGTAGTCTAGTTAACCTATATAAATAGGTATTATAGTTCACTTTATACTTTTTTTTATAATACTAAAACCTAATAGCAGTACTTTAACTTATACCTAATCTTAATAAAGTAAATAAATAAATCTTAATATAACTAGTTATTAACGCTTAGCTTAACTTATCCCTAGCTATATAGAAGAAAGTAGGTAAATAAGTAGTAAAGTAGTAAAATATACTAATAAGAGCGTTATTTATAACGCTATTATTTATAAGCATATTATTTATAATATTATAAAAGCATTATCTGCAATATAGCTAGAGCTTAGTAATAGCTTAAACCTATACTTAAAGGCGTAAACTTAATAGTATAACTCTTTATATAGCTAAAAGGGTTATAAGTACTATATATATAGATTAATAAAGCTTTAACTACTTCTAATCTATCTAACTTCTAATATAACTACTTTTAAAGATTAAAATATTTTTTAATAATATAAACTTTATATATAAAAAATAACTAATAAGGAAATACTTTTTATTTTTTAATTAAAGTTATATATATAATAGAAAACTTTAGAAGTAACTTTTAAAACTACTTTATTATAGCTTTAGTATAATCTTTAATATTAAGCTTATTTATAAATTTAAACTAATATTAAATTAAACTAATAAAACCTTTAATTAAGGTTTATAAGAGGAAAAGAGAGACTTATATATAAGTTAATAGTTAACTTAGTTAAAATTAAGATTAACTTATTATAATTAAAATAAATATAATAGTTTAATATAAATAAAACTTATTATTTTTATCTAGCTTATTAATAATTATAATAAGAATAAGAGAGAAAGGGAAAAGCTTATATAAAATATTCTAGTTAATAATATAAGAGTAATTAAAGTTAATTTTAATATTTATAATAAAAATATTATATAACTTAAGAAAGTCTAACTATTATTATAAAAAGTTTAGTTAAGCTAAGAAATATAAAAGTTAATATATTAAGAAGAAAAAAAAAAGATATAGCTAAATAGAAGAAATATACCTTTTTATATCTAAAAAGAGAGGTAATTAATATTAAAATAATAATTATAATAACTAAAAAGCTTATTTATTATAATAATTTATTAATAAAATAAAAAAGAATAATTTAAAAGACCTTTTATTATAAATCTAAAATTAATTAATTTAAAAAAATATATTTAATTAAATATTAAAAATAAAAATAAAATAAATATATAGACTAAAATACTACTATTTATAAAAAAAAACTTATAAACTTTAAGTATTTTATAAATAAATCTTAAGAAATTTTAACTTTTCTATAGCTATATTAATCTCTTTTTTTAAAAATATATTATTATAAGTTTAATTAACTTTTTAATAATTATATTTAACTTTTTATAAAGTATTAAATTATATATATTACTTTCTTTTTTTTATACTTATTACTTTTTTAAAACTAAAATTTTATTTTTAAAACTTTATTAACTACTTTAATTATTTATATAAGTTTTATTTTTAAAAAACTATTTTTTAAGCTTAACTAGCTCCTTTTTTATTTAAAAATTATATTTTTAGAAAGAATATTAATTATTAATATTAAATTTATTTTTATAATATTTATAAAAAGGGGTATTTTAAATTACTAACTTTGTATTAAATAACTTTATATATTTATATATAATAACTATTTTATTTTAATAGATATATTTATATTTAACTATAATATTTTAATTAAACTTAATTATTATTTATATATTTTAAAAATTATATTTTTTCTTTTTTTATTTATTTTTCTAACTTTTAGTAAAAATTATTAATATTATAAATAATATCTCTTTATTTATTATAAGTTTACTTTTTTATTTTTTCTTTTTTTATAAAATATTTTATTATTATAGTTTAAATAGATTATAATATAAAACTATTTAATTTATTTTATAACTATTTATATATCTATTTTCTCTCTATATTAATTAAAAATATTAAGATATTTATTATTTTTTCTTTTTTTTTAAATTCCTTTTACTTTTTTATTATTTATAAGATCTAAAAAAGTATTTAAGATATAAATAATATTAAAAACTTTTATAAAAACTTTTAGATTTATATTTACTTTTTTTATAAAAATTAATTAGTTAAATATAAAAAAACTAAATAAATTAGAGAAATATTTAGATTTTTAAAAGCTAAAAACTTTTTTATTTTAAATTACTATTTAGATATAAATATTCTTAATATAGTTAATATCTTAATTAAAAAAAGCTATTATATCTTTTTTCTTTATTTTAAAAATAGTTTTTTTAATATTATATTTAATATAATTAAGCTTATTAAAGCTCTAATTAATCTATAAAGTATTTTAAATAAATTAAAACTTAAAGTTTTGAGAAATTACTTTATATTTAAATAGATATATAGAAATAAAAATATTATAAATATAATACTAATTAAGTAATAAAATAATAGATTTAAAAAGAGTAATAATAATTATTAATAATATAAATAAAGTTAAAAAACTTAAGAAAAATACTTTTTTAACCTCTATAACGTTTTAGGATTTCTTTAAAAATATAACTTTTTTAAAACTAAATATATTAAATTAGTTTATAAACTTATTATTAAAGATATTAATAAAGAAAGATATATAAAGATCTATATAGTATTTATTCTTTAAATTAAAAATAATATAATAAAAGCTTATAAAAAAGAATAAAACTACTTAAAAAAAAGAGATTTTATTATTTTTATTAAGATTTATAAAATAAATAATTAGTTTTTAATTATAATTATTAATTAGAGAAATAATTTATATTTTTATTTAGATCTTACTTAAGATTTTAGATTAACTTTTAATATTTTAAGCTATTTTTAAGCTATTTTTTAAGATATAATAAAACTTATTAAAAACTAATATAAAATCTATAAAATACTAATAGAGATATAAAACTTTATTAATTATATTACTTTTATTATTTTAAATTTCTAATTTAAATTATTAAATAACTTTTAGAAATATAACTTCTATAATATTAATTTTATTTATTATATATTTTATAAAAAGAATTATAGCTTAGAGATAACTTAGTTATAATATATAGCTAAGAAGTAAATTATAAGAGATAACTATTATAAACTCCTTTTTAATTATTAAGTTTAGCTTATTATTAATAAATTTAAATTATAAAAAAGTAATAATAATAAGAGGTTTTAATTTAAACTTATTTAGACTTTTAATAAATAAGTAAATATTATAAATATTATAGTAAAAAATAATAAAAATTAAAAATTTATTAATATAAACTAAGTTAAAGAAAAAATTAAAAAGTTATATTTAGTTTATTCTAATTAGTTTTTTATTATTTAAGATTTAATTTAAATTACTAAAAAAAACCTAATTACTTTTTTAAATATTTATAATTTAAATAACCTTATTAGAAATAAAAACTTAAATCTTTTAATTTATTAAGATAAAATTAAAAAGAAAAACTATTTTATTAAGGATATTAAAAAAGAATAAAATTAATAAATTAAAATAGAGAATCTTTAAAGAGATATATATTAAATAAAAATTAAAAAATAAAAGCTAAAGTTTAATTTATTTAAAAATACTATTAAACTAAGTAATTATATTTTAAATAACTTCTTTTTAATATAAAATAACTTAATTAAAGATATTATTTAAAAGATAAAATTTTAAGATTTTTATTTATTTTTAACTATATTAAAAAGATATTTATTACTTAATATATAATATATTAAAAGACTATAAGAAGAAAATAAAAATATTATTTATATAGAGTAAGAAATAGCTAAAAATTTAATATAAAGTAAAACTAATAATTTAAAAGTTTTAAGAACTAAATATAACTTTATATATATAAAGTAAAATTAATTAAGTTTTCCTCTCTTTAATATATAAAAAACTTAAGAGATATATAGAAAGAGGTAAAGTTCTTAAAATTTTTTAGAATTTTTAATAGTTTTAACTTAAAAAATAAAAAGTTAGATAAATATTTTTATAAATATTAAGTATTATTATAAGAGGAAATAGCTTATATAAGTAAATAAAGGCTTAGTTAGCTTATAATAAAAAAGACTAAATAAATAAATAAGAAATATATTTATTTTTATATAATTTCTTATTCTTTTTAATAACTTTAATAACTACTTTTTTAAAGAAGTTTTTAGGATTTTTTAGCTTAATTTATAGAAAAAATTTATTAACTTTTACTCTTTAAAAATTTAATAAAAATAAATATTTTTAGG
Source organism: Colletotrichum sp. SAR11_240 (assembly GCA_025328625.1). Lineage (NCBI taxonomy): Eukaryota > Fungi > Ascomycota > Sordariomycetes > Glomerellales > Glomerellaceae > Colletotrichum > Colletotrichum sp. SAR11_240. The sequence goes on along the minus strand of JAKMXA010000068.1, from coordinate 82,259 downwards.
TTTTTTTAGCTTTAATTAGCTTTATTTTTATCTTTCTTTTTAATCTTTATTATATTTCTTTAATTATTTAAAATAAAAATAAAATAGAATACTATAAAGATAATACTACTAAACTTCTTCTTAGTAGTTTATTTTTTCTTAAAAAACTATATAATTTAAAATATAAAAAGAGTAAAAAATATAAATAAAGTATAAGTTAGTTAAGCTTATATTTATATATTTACTTTTATATCTCTTATAGTTATTTAGAAAATTAGTATATAAGTATTTAGGCCTTTTTAGGGGTTTTTTACTTAAAGTAGAGTGTTTAGTATAGCTAATAAGTTTTCTCTCTTACCTTATTACACTATCTATTTACTTCTTTTTAAGAAGTTTAATATTACTATTAGTATAAAATACTTATTTAGTAAATATTTAGATATATTAATAGCTAGAAGTAAAGCTAAAATAGCTTTATATTAGTACTTATAATACTAGAGATATCTCTTACTTTATATTTAGGTATTAAAAAGCTATTTTAGCTTTTACTATTAATATAATACTATTAAGGCGTTAATATAAGGTTATATATAGTACTCTTTATTATTTTATAGTTAATTTTATAAGCTAACTAGCTTATATAGCTATAATTACTATATTAAGGTCCCTAGGAGCGTAAAAAAGTATAAAAAACACGCTAGTATTTTTAAAAGAATTTATTTTAGTTATTATAGCGAAAAGAAAGTAGTATATAGCAGGGAAGATATATATAGTGAGGTATGTAAAAGCGCGTCGCGACGCAAATAAATAGGGTATCCATTGTGGGGGGGGTTTTGTTGTTTAGGGTGGAGTCTTAGTCTGTGAAAGACAAATCCACACCAGTGGACCCAGTCCATTTCATGTGTTCAGACCAGTCAGGCACGCTAAGAAGGGGACTCCATTGGCGGTAGCTCTCCTCAGACAGCCACCAACCGGGCAGCAGACCGAAGCCAAAACCGGTTTGCATGAGAGTATTGTTGGCGATCTTGTACAGAAGAAGCTGAGCACCGGGCTTCATCAACTTGCGGACGTGCTTTAGAGTGACATCGAGGCTCTGGGTGGCATGGAAGACGTTTGCAGCAACGACGAGGTCGTACTTGCCAAGCTCGAAACCCTGGGCAATAGGGTCATTCTCGACGTTGAGCGTCTTGAAATTCATGCGGTCGACGGCGTAGTGGAACACTTCTCTGGCTTTCTCAAAGAATGAAGGGGAGATGTCGGTGAAATCGTAGCTAGCGAAGCGGATGCCGCTAGCATTACGGTCCTTGTAGTGAGTGAGGGTCTCCAGCATCGGATGCGTCATGCCACCGGTGCCAGCACCAATCTCGAGAACCTTCATACCAGGTTCTTTAGTGGCCAGAGCATCCACATAGGCAGAGAGCCTCTGGTAGCTGATGGCAGCACCGGTTGCGGCGCGATAGACATTTTCCGCCCGCTTCTCGGAGAAGAGAACCTGAAGGGGATCAAGCTTCCCAGCCAGAACATCCGGCATCGCCCGACCCACCGCGACGACAAGGGTGGCCTCAGGAGACTTGCCATCCATCTTGTCCTCAAGCTCCTTGAGATCGGCGTCATCCTCTGCAAGCTTGTCCATTTCGGGGTCGAGATGGAAGTTCTTGCCATCGGCATACCGCTCGAACTGCCAGCGCATCCAGTCAACGTACTTCTGGTGGTGAGGCTTCATCTCCCTCTCCATTTCAGGAGTGACAGTCTTCATGTATCTCTTCATGTACAAGAAGCACAACGTCTCCAGGTTCTTGATAAGCTCAGATGGGTCGAACTTGAGAAGCTCCTCGTCAGCAAGGAAGGTGCGGGTGGCGATCTCCTGGTTCACGAAGCTGACGTCAGGCTTCCAGTCAATGTTGAAGCAGAGATGGCGGTCGGAGTCAGAACCGTTGTTGGAAGAGTTTTGAGCGATTGCGGTAGACACAAAACCCTCAGCGACAACCAAAGGCTCTTCAGTGGCTGCATCGATGGAAGTGAAGGTCGCCTCAGCCTGGCGAAGACCAAGGAACTTGGCGTGGGCGTGGACTCTGTGCGGGCTGTGGAGTTTGGCGCCGGCTGCGGAAAGCCAGAGCTCCTTGAATGACGCAGGAATCATCACCTCGCCCATCTCCTTGCCACCCATGGTCATGGCGACGACAACGCTTTGGATGACACCATCTAGAGTAGTGGGGTGGATGTGATGAGGCTGAATGTGACCGTAGGCCATCTTGCTCTTGATATTGGGGGGCGTAACGGTGGCAACTGAGTTGCGCTGGGCATCGATGCGAACATCAGACAGATTCTGGAAGGTAGGTCCGAAGTCGAAGCCGACAGTCTGCAGGATCTCATAAAGCTGCTTCATCTGGACCTCCTCAGTGCAAGACGTCTCAGCATCCTGGACGGTGTCCACACAACGCTCGGCAAAGAGACGATCTTCAAGGCCGTTGTCAACGGGGGTGTATGGAACTTCGTACTCCGTCTGGATGAGGCCGCGGCAGTGCTCAACCCAACCATCGTTCTCATAGCTGCGAAGCTCAAACTCGCTCCAGTTGGATGCAGCTAAAGCCGTGCTGTCGACGTACGGGCGCATGTGGAAGTGAGTCTCAACGCCGTCGGAATTGAGTGGCACCCTCAAGGCCATGTGCAAAGAGACTTCCTTGAACCTGAACCCTTGATCTTCCTCTCTGGCGCTGCGAGCTGAAGGCTGGCCCTCGATCGCCATCACTAGCATGCCAGCGGCGGGGTACAAGGTCGCACCGGTGACGCGATGGTCCTTGACCCACGGGTTCTCGTTGACCCTGATCCAGTTTCTCCAGATGGCATTGGACTTGTCCCAGTCGGGCACAGGAGCGCCCAAGAGTTCGTGACGAGCATGCTGACGGAAGCGGTAGCCGTTGCTCAGACGGCTCTCGGCCCAGAAGGTCTTGGTGTGGTTGAAAGGATAGCTGGGAAGGTCTACCAGAAGCTTAGGCTGAGCATCGCTGACTGCATTGAAGTCGATGGCATGGCCCTTGCAGAATAGCCAACCGACAGTCTGAAGAAGAGTGGTTGTGGTGGACTGCTTGCGCACGAGTATTGACTCATAAGCCACAGAAGAGGTGTTCGAGAGCTGAGCTAGGATCTCTCTGACAGGACCCTTGAGTGCCGCATGGGGACCAATCTCCACAAGCTCGGTAATGGGTGTGCCCTTGTATTTGGCTCCAAGCTTCTTTGTCTTCTGGTTGGAGTCGTTGACCAGCGCGGAGAGAGCTTGGGAGAAGAGCACCGGGGAGAGAAGGTTCTTGACCCAGTATCCAGGGCTTCTAAGAGTGCTGATGTCGATAGCTTTGCCCTCGAGAGAAAAGTAGAACATCGGGCGAGCCGAGTCATTGGGGTAAACACCAGCCTTCATCTTGCCAATGACACGGTTGTACTTGGCAGCGATGGGCTTCATGAGCGGGGAGTGGTAGGCGTTCTGGACAGTGAGCTTGCGGGCGAAGACGCCGTTCTCGTCAAGCTTCTCTTTAAGAGCATCGATAAGTTCGACGCTGCCACTGACAGTGACATTCTTGGGACTGTTGACACAAGCTACAACGAGAACTTGGGTCTTGGACTGCTCAATCTCCGCAATGTAGCTCTCTGCCTCAGCTTGGCCCAAGCCGACCGACATCATGCCGCCAGTGTGAGACGCCTCACCGCGGGACCATCGAGATGAGAGAGCGCCTCGGTGAAAGGCAAGTCTCAGCGCGGTGGACTTGGAGATGGCCCCAACAGCGTACGCTGCAGCAATCTCTCCGGAGGAGTGACCAACAACTGAACCGGCAGAGACACCATAGCTCGTCAGCAGGTCAACCAAGGCAATTTGCAGGGCAGTGCAAAGAGGTTGACTGAATTCAGCGTCATTGACGCGGGAAGACTTCTCGTCTTTCATGAGCTCCTCGGTCAAGGTCCACTCACACCCAATCTCATGGAGGTAGTCTGACGCAGAATCCAGGCTGTCCTTGAAAGAAGGGACTTCGAGGAGTTCACGTCCCATGGCGTACCACTGAGCACCCTGTCCAGTGAAAATAAAGGCAAGCTTGGGCTTGGTGCCGGCCTTGATAGCTGTCAGCTTGCCGCCGAGCTTCTTGATGAGGGCATCGATGCTAGGTGCGACGATGTTGGCTCTATGGGCGAGTTGAGATCTCCGAGACGATAAAGTGAAGCTGAGATCCTCGAGGTACTTGACCTCATCATCGATCTGGTCCTTCTTAGAGGATAGGTACTGCTGGTAGGTCTCCGCAAGGCGGTCAATACCGCTCTCATCTGCAGAGGAGAGTACGAAAATTCTGTCTGCAGCGTTCGGGTCAAGACCTCCATTTGTCTTGGTGGCACCGGTGCTGTGGCCGTTGGTAGCTCCTAACTCTTCGGTCTTCACGCCGTTATGTCCGTTCGCGCCAGGGGTCTCGCCGTTAGAGTGGCCATTCGCCTCGATTGGCTCGGAGATTTCAACCTTGGGAGCACCCAAAAGCTTCTTGTTCGGAAGCTCGGCAGTGCAATGTTGACCCTTCAAGCCATGATCCTTGAGGTAGTTGAAAGCATCGTCCATGATGACGTGGGCATTGGATCCACCGTAACCAAAGGAGTTGATCGAAGCCCGTCGGAGACCATCAGTCGGCCACAGGGTGTTTTCTGTGGGGAACTTGAGATGCCACTCAGGAAGGATCTTGGGGTTTGCCTTCTCGAACCAAATATTGGGAGGGATCACTCCTGTCTCAAGGACTTGGACAGCCTTGATGAGACCGGCAATGCCAGCAGCGCCCTCAAGATGACCAATGTTAGACTTAACGGCACCAACAATGAGAGGCTCCTCAGGAGAGCGATACTTGCTGAACACCTGGGCAATGGCGCTGGCTTCGATGGGGTCTCCTACAGGGGTTCCGGTACCGTGAGCCTCGAAGAACCGTGTCACACTCGGGTCAAGCCCAGCCTGGCGATAGGCTGTCTCGGCAGCGTCAACCTGAGCCTGCTTGGTGGGTTGAGTGATTCCAGGTGACTTCCCATCTTGGTTGGCAACTGTGCTTCGAATGACAGCACGGATGGTGTCTTGGTCGCGGACTGCATCAGAGAGACGCTTCAAGAGGAGGATACCGAAACCCTCGCCTCTAGAGTATCCGTTGGCGCGGTGGTCGAAGCTATAACAATTTGAGTCTGGCGAAAGGAAGCCGAGGCTAGTGAGAGGGATACAGGTGTCCGGGTTATAGAAAAGATTGGCTCCGCCAACGAGGAGATCTTCCGGGACTTCTTTCCCATATCAAGAAAACCAAAGAAATCGCAAGCTTCTCGTTTCAGCAATGTCGAAATCTGAACTCGCCCATCGTTCAACAAATCTTCCTGCGTCCATTTTCGCGCCCATTCGTCTTCATCGACGATCCCCAGGAGACTGAAGACATACTCCTCCGTCGAACCCGAGAATTTGACCGGGCCCCATCAACCATTGCATTTTTCAAGCCTTTGGTCCCCGAGGCGAGCATGGTGAAGCTCTCAAATCCGGCTTTCAAGGAACAAAGGCGTTTGTGGCAGGATGTCATGTCGCCTCAATTCCTCCGAAAGGTCGTGGCTCCGAATGTACATCGCTGCGCGACCGACTTAGTCGAACTTTGGAGTCGCAAATGTGCCCTTGCAAGCGAACATTCCTTCAACGCTTTGGATGACCTGGAATTAGCAGCGTTTGACTCCATCTGGATCGCCATGCTGGGCACTCGCCTCACTGGCCTTCGAGACGAGATAAAGGCGCTCGAAAATGAACCTTCTACGTCAGGTCCCGACAAGGACAAGCCTGTTGAGTTTTCCAAGGCGCCTCGTTCAATCATGTACCACGCAATCGAGTACGTCAACGGCACTATTGAGCGAATCATGAGATCTCCATTCCCAGCCAAGCACCACTGGTGGATTCGACAGTCAAAGCAATACAAATACTACAGCAGCTTTAAGGATCAGGAGATTGATGGGCTGATTGCGAGCGCCCGTCTACGCTTCGAGAAGCTCACTAGTCAGGGCGACATAGTTATTGAGGACGAAGGAGACACTTGCGCAATGGACCTAGTCCTTCGGCGTGAGGCGATCGCATTTGCTAAGACTGGGCAACGCTCCCCGGCATCCAGTGACACGGCAATGCGCGATGAACTTGCGATGTTGCTGGTAGCGGTAAGTGACACAGCGTGCCTCGCAAATCCGATCCCATGCTGAACATTCGCATCAGGGCCACGAGACGACCGCCATCACACTTGGTTGGGGCTTCAAAACACTGGCCGACAACCAAGTGGAGCAATCAAAGCTGAGAAGGAGCCTTCAAGATGCCTTCTCATCTGTGCCTCCAGGATCTGTGCCATCTGCCTCTAACATTCTATCCACCTCAATTCCCTATCTTGATGGCACATTGGAAGAAATCCTACGCTTCGCCAACACTGTGCCTCTACTAGCTCGTTCTGCCACAGTTGACACTACCATCTTGGGTTATCACGTGCCGAAAGGATCCCACATCTTGTGCAATGCTCAGTTCATGAACGTGCCCCTAGATGTCCCAGATGCTGCCCGTAGCGAGTCCAGTCGGGCAGCTTGGGAACGCCGCAAAGGACATGCTTTTGCCACGACGGATATAAAGCGTTTCATGCCAGAGAGATGGATCAAGAAAGACGAAAATGGCGTGGAGGAATTCAACTCTGCAGCATTGACGAGAATGCAGTTCTCTCTGGGACCGCGAGGCTGCTTTGGTACGTCGAAGAAACATGCATTCTTTCAGAGATCACCTGCTGACTATTACTTCCAGGTAGAAAACTTGCGATGCAGCAATTACGCATATTCCTCGTTCTCCTTGTGTGGAACTTTGAGTTTCTCCCTGTTCCTGATGTGTTGAACAGCCCATGGGGCCATCAGAAGATCTTACGCCCTCCTCAACAATGCTATGTCCGACTTCGGAGAGTTTGATGCAGTTTTCACATAGTATATGTAGTGGCCATGGCTTTGAGAACCAGTGAGAAGGATATTTGCGTCGCCTCTCAGTAGTTCCTAAGCAGAGTTATTAGTGTTCGAATTCAAGTAACTTTGAGTAGTGGGGATAGCATTCTCAGGAAAGGTGACATTGATGACAATGATAATGACGACGACGACGACGACGACGATAACAACAACGACAACGACGATGGCAGAGGCAAAAGATTAGACTTTTAAGAGGATTGAAGTGATTGAGAAATAATTCCAATCGGAGTTTGCTTGAATACAGACTTATGGGAATGGATCATACTCTGCCAATCCATGACACACTCCGTCTAACTCTACTCCATCGATGCGCTGGACCGCCTTCTCGCCTGCTCCAAAACGAAGTACAAACCCTCCATTAGTCTCGTTAACAACCTGCGGCTCCCAACCAAATTTCTTCTGCGGTCCATGATACGGATCCTCAGCAAACGCCATGACATAATCCTGTATCGCCCCGCTAACTTCAACCTGGAAATCCGTCGTTGGCGCTATGTCATCCAACAGGTTGTATGTCCCAAACAACAAAGGTGTCTCGCTGTTGTGATATGCGCCCAGCCAACTGTACACATTCAAATTGGGAAACTCAGCAGCATATTGAAACCTGAAGACGGGGGCTTCGGACGTGCTCAGACGGTTGCGAGCAGCAGTGGCATTGAAAGCCGAGCACACCCACGCGACGTCCATGGCCGTGACTGGCGGCTGCCAAGGACCTTCGGTCAGGTTATCCTTTGGCCATGGGGTGAGTGATGAGAACTCGTTGGCCGTCATGGAGATGAGGGACGGGCGAAGAGCGATTTTTCCCGCCGCAGCGCGCTCATCGTAGTTACGAAAGATAATGCGGTCATCTGGGATCAAACCGAAGGATAGAGCTGGTGTTTCACCTCGATCACCGTACTGTCCGATGAAGTTCATGATCTGCATGAAAGATACGCGGCGCATGCAGTCCAGTTCCGCCGTGCCATCGGGGTCCTCGCAGTTGGGGCCGCAAGGAGACTCGCAGCCCACATGCTGTGCTACGAAGGTGAAATTGGAGTACGTTGGGTCCTCCAAGAGGCCTGAAGAATAGGAACCTGTCATGACTCCCGATTCCATATAGTAGGATTGAGCAATCGGATCATCGTGGTAAGCGTAGGCGTGGATGTCCGCGCTGATGGAACCTGCCGACCGGCCCCAGTTCATGATGCGGGTCGGATCGCCGCCAAATGCCGCGATGTTGCTTTTCACCCATTCGAGAGCGGATCTTTGGTCGAGAATTCCGAGATTTTGCTCCCCTTCAGTCACTCCACGCGCGTTGGGGAAGCCAAAGATGTTGACGCGGTAGTTTATTGTGACGATGATTGCTGACTGTGACCGCTCGACCCAGGACGTAGGGATCTGCCAGGGAAGCTCAATGCCACCCATCACGAAGCCGCCGCCTGTCATAAAAAAGAGAACCGGGAACCCCTCTTCAGGTGGCGGGCTCGTAGGTGCCCAGATCGCGAGGTAAAGGCAGTCTTCGGACGTTGCTTCGCCCACCAGACCTGACGTATCATTCTGGCCTCCATTGTAAATCAGATTGCCCTTTGTTAGAGGCAGGTTCCACATAGATTCGATTGCTGTCACGAATTGTGGGCATGAAGGCGGGAACTTCGTTGCATATTGGTGTTTGGTTGAGGGCTGAAGCTTCTCAGGAGGTTGCCAGCGCCGCGACCCGACAGGAGGTTCTGCGAAAGGAATCGATCGCCATTGGCGAGTATTGGGCGAATCCGTGTCAATCAGTCCTGTGAAGATCCCAGTGGAGGTCTGCACACTAAGACTGTCAGAGTGCGACACGTTGCGGGCTTTTGAGCGGACACCAGTCGCCAATGCTAGGAGCGATAAAATGGTGAGATTCATAATGAAGAAGCACAATGTGCTGCGTCCACAAAATTTAGAGCAGAGCGCTTCGGCTGTAAATACAACATCTCCTTATCGGCTTATGCCTTGGCTTCCCCGCGCAACTCCGTTAAACTGACCTCTTTCTAGAAGGTGGCATTACAATATTATGCGGTCAGCATTCCTTTGAAGACGGAAAGCGAAGTCTCGGAAACGGAACGCGTGATATCACCGCTCCGCGATAGCAAGTCACAAAATTCTACTCATCCCATTGGCTCATGCATTCTCTACCTTTCGCATGGTAAGCACTCTCTACAACTATTTTGCGAGGTTCGACATGAGCCTGCATATAATTATGTCACATGTCCCATCATCAAGCATTCCTCTGCTCCTCTGATGACCCTCTCCCGGCTAGCTCATACGAGTCAATAGAGCTGCCCTGGGCTTCTTTGGAGGTCGCGCCTTTGACGGTGACTGGGTTGCGACTAAACAAGAACAATGCTGCCAACAGAGCTAATCCACTGAAGCCCCTACTGGCGTAGGTGTAAGCGTTGACTAGTCGGGGGCAGGGTTGCTGATCCTTCGATTGGTGGGTCGCACTTCGTCAGGGGTCTTCAAGTGGCCGCTTCCAAGCTTTTGACCATGCACGACGCGCAAAAGTAGCACGCGGGTAGGATCCTGAAGGATTGGGTTGGACCGGCAGAAGAAAAGGCGTGGCTGAAAATGAGGCGACGCCAATGAGGTGCTTGACGTGGGGAAGAATTCTTGTCGAGAACTGATTCTTTTTTGGGGCACATGAATGTGGTTGTTAGGCAGATCCGGTCATTGGCGGAGAGTAGAAGCATGAGTGATATCAGATATGCGTCGGGACGTTGTGTTCTGAATTGGATTGTCGAAGTACCAAATTTCGATTTCCACTTTATCCTTTTACTTTCAATTGAGATTTGGCCCAGAAGCTTCACATTTCCAACGAAGACTGTGAACGTGCAGAAGGAAAACTATTCGTCAACTGGCCAAGTGTATTTCAACAGCAAAATGCGTATCCTTTGCCTCCATGGAATGGGAACAAGCAGCAAGGTTCGCTTCGCTACTCATGGGTAACATCCGCAACACGCCATCCGCTGACAACACACAGATCTTCCAGGTTCAGACAGGTGGGCTATATGCCTAGAATACACGCAAACGCTCACTAACACAGTACGCAGCCGCAATTCGCAGTGCCTTGTCAAAGAGCTTCTCTACAACGTTCGACTTTGTGGAGGGGGCCCTAGAATGGCCAGCTGCTCCAGGTATGAAGTTCTGATTGACACGTTTATGACTCGAAACTTACAAGCGCAGGTATCAATCTCATAGCCGGACCCAATGCTGAATACTTCGCATACTACGATACCGATAAGTACGACAGCATAATTCAAGCGGTGGACGATCTCGAGGAATATGTGACGTCTGAAGGCCCATTCGACGGCGTGTTGGCATTCTCTCAAGGCGCGGCTCTTGCTGCCATGCTGATTGCGCGGGACACGTTTCCGTCGCCGTTCGCGTTCGCAGTATTTATTTGTGGTGGCCCTCCTGTCTCGGAGAAGGAACTGAAAGAGCACGACAAACACTCTCAGATACTGTGAGAATGATCTCGATAAAGCTGGTAAGCCTGTGCTTGGAATTCCCACGGTGCATCTAGTCGGGGCTCAAGACAAGGACCCTGAAACCTGTATGAAGCTGGTGCAGATGTCTCGGGAGGAGACCAGGCAGTTTTGGGAGCATCCTGCGGGGCACGAGATTCCGACCGCCCCACGGGATGTGACGGACAAGATGGTTGATACCATTGAGAGAGGAATTGAGAAGGCTATGAAAGCCCAGTGAGAAAAGCTTTGTAGCAGCATGTAATTCTTGCAGTTGATGGACTTTACTATCTCAGAACCAAACATGATCAAGGTCAATTGATTTCCGATTGATCTAAACTCCTCGATAAGCTGGCCGACGAAGGCTGTGCTGGGTGGCTGGGTGGTCGCCACGATCAAGATATTGACGCAAGGGATGAAATCCAGCCGACCCCGAAGATAGTCCGAATGCTTGGATTAGACAAAATGTGTCCTTAACGAACGACGCTCCCTTACATCTGGTCACAATAGCAGTCGCACAGGTCAAAACTCTGCCCCGTCAATCTCTCCCTAACATTCATCATGACAATTTCCACGTATACCAACATGGGTTCAACCACGAAGTTCACACTAAGATGGGGCATCATGGCTACGGGCCATATTGCAGCGAGTAAGTTCCTCAGAATTCCGAGGGTGACTTAGTACCCATTGATTGATAATTCCAGATTTCGTGCGAGATCTCCTCACTGATCCAGCCACACGCAACGTACACGATGTTCATCATCAGATAGTCGCTGTTGCATCTTCCAACTCGAAGCAGAAAGCGGCGGAATTTATCAGCAACGTGCAGGTCCCGAGCGATGCCACTGTCAAGACATACGGCTCCTATCGCGAGCTTGTGGCGGATGAGAATGTAGACATAATTTACGTGGCTTCCCCTGTCAGCCACCATTTTCAGAACGCCTTGCTGGCACTCGAGGCAGGAAAGCATGTTCTCTGCGAGAAGACGTTCACCGTCAATGCTTCTCAGGCCAGAAAGCTGGTGAACAAAGCACGAGAGAAGGGACTGTTCCTCATGGAGGCAGTATGGACGCGTTTCTTCCCACTGAGCATCAAGGTGCGGGAGTTGGTTGCGGCTGGTGCTATTGGAACCGTTTATCGGGTCATCGGTGAGTGGTGGCATACATCATCGTCCCCAACGTACCTAATGGGAGCCTCACAGCCGATAACTCTATTCATCGAAACCTCCAAGATGGGAGGCTGGACTTCAATGACTCAGACCGTATGGTCAACCCTGGCCTGGCTGGCGGTGCCATGTTTGATCTGGGCGTCTACTCGCTCACTTGGATCATGCAGATCCTCTACCACCTTCAGCCGCATGAGAAGAAGGAGTCACCCGCGCCGATTGCGGCGGCTGTAAGCAAGTATCACACAGGCATCGATGAGGCAGCCAGCTTCATTGTACAATTCCCGAAGCAAAACACCATGGGGATAGGCATGACAACTCTCCGACTGGGATCAGGTGTCGACTTTGGCTTCACAGGCGGCCCAGCCATCAAGATCCAGGGGTCAGATGGTGAGATCCAAATTTGCGGCCCGGCTTTCCGTCCGCACAGCTACAAGGTGATCAAGACGGATGGCGGTGGCAAGGTTGAGACTATTGAGTGCCCATTCCCACAGGATAGCGGGCGAGGCGGTTGGGGTCGCGGGCTCTACTGGGAGGCAGACGAGTGTGCTAGATGCCTGCGAGACGATAAGCTGGAGAGTCTCATCCTGCCCTTAGACGAGACCATTGTTACGATGGAAATCATCGAGGCGGTGTTGAAGCAAGGCAAGATGGAGTATCCAGATGTCATCACGACTGACGTGTATGATCCTGAGAGCCCACTCAATAACGGGCGCTAAGTATGCCACTTCGCGGGCAGCTACATGAAGTATCGTAAGAGCTGTAGACTAGACATTCAGCCGCAACTAGCTCATCTGCACCCCATGGCAAGTCTAAGCTCGTGAAGACTCCAATGTCGTCTGTGTGTGCTGCGATGTTCCTGCCCGTCATTCAATGGGGCGCACCAAGGGAAGCTCGTAAAAGTCAACGGGGCAATGATTGATCCATCGACAACTGAAGCGCCATTCCGACGCATTGGATCCGGATCATGCTGGAAGGACCTTTTGCTCCATAGACGTAGTGGACTTATTTTCCGGGACGATGAAACCAGGGCCTCCTGGGGTGATGGGGGTGTAGTCTGAGAGCGACCTCTCGGGGCGTTATTAGAGCACGGCAATAGTGTTGAAAGAAACGTCCGTGTGAGGCGAGAAAAAGCCACCACTTCCTTCGATAATTAGTGCATCGTCAGATCGTGTACCTCTTAAATGAATATCGTGCCACCTCTCACACACTGACTGGAGTCTAGGCACCCGCGAGAGGGGATCGAAGCATGGGAAATCCACGACACCAAAATATCACTGTGGGACTCAATCTCGTGATATCCGTGTTTATTGGCCAGCCCTATCATTTGCAGGGGCATCACTCACGCATCCCTGTCTAGTACGGCCCGTTTGGGATAAAATCTCGCGACGCTAATTCTCGTGGCGCGGGGGTCAATTCATTGGGCGGGAACAGTGCCGGACATTGGCGGAGAAAGCTGTCTCCTTCGCCAAGTCCCAACAGTGTTGTCTCGGAGCTGCATGGCGGTGGCTAGATACAGCCCGTCATTGCCAGCCACATTGCTTGATAACGCCATACGCAACTAGTCAGCGTTGATTGAAACATCGAGCTCCTGCGCCTTGTTTCTCTCCCTGATCTACCCCACATCAGCCATTCTAGGGCGTTCTCACCCGACCCACGAACGTGCCCTCCGTTGTCGTACGGGATACGTCTCTCGGTGTCAGCGGATGGTGGGTTGTAATCTGCTAGGGGGAGACGATCGCCTCATCCCCTCTCTTACATCAACTTAGGCTCAACGGATGGAACAAGGGTACCACTCCGCAGAGCTCAGGCCAGAACTCTTTTTCCCAGCTGTCTAGTTGAAGGACAAGCTGATGGTTCGTCAAACGCATGTCTTGTAATCGTTGACCAATCAATAAAATCCTGTCAGATCCTGAGGGATATAATCGGCTCACGACGTCAGACAACGTTGCCGACGTTGCACTCACGGCGTCTCGGCAGGTCCATCCCACCCACACACACAGCTGTCCAGGTGGGTGACAACACTACAGCTAGGCAAAACATGAGTTGCGTTCCTCACACTGTCGCTCGCGTAGTTCCAGGCTCAGTGCTTAGCAGCTTGACCACATGGGATGAACGACAAGCTCCTCAGCCGCAACGCCGCTTCCGCGTGGAAACCCCCGCAGCTGCTAGCAAATACACAGGTCACAGGGGTGTGGGCGGCGATATTTCTGATTCAAGGCTAGCTAGGAACGAAAGGTGTTGACTCCTGTACGACGGGCCATTGACGGAGGGTGTAAATTTACAGATAGTGAGCCAATTCATTGTGAAGGATTGGAACTTCCCCGGCAGGATCACCTGCATGCTCATCCAACAAAACCGTTCAGCCAGATAAGTGACCTTGTTAACGTTAGTCATGCCGCCAGGCATTTGGCCCACCTTCTATCTTTGGGTTACTCCTAGTCACATCAGTTCCTGTAGACCGAACCACGCCAAGGCAGCTGCATCAATGGACACAAGTCGGACCAAGGTGGAAGTACCATCTTGAATGCTAGCTTGGGAGGATTCTACTCATCTGTAGTTCCTGGGAAACACCGACAACTCTTAGTACGTGAATGTTCCTGACATTTGGCTCATCAAAACCTCAGTGGATTTGGAAGAGGTCATCCTACTTTGAACGTATTTTCAGATCTTCTTTTTGCTCTTCCCCTTTAACAAATTGTCTTTTCCAGTTTGAATCGCAGCACAATACCCTCATATCATGGCGATGGCGCTATCAAAGAAAAATCCGCCCCTTCTCCCTCCGCGGAAAATACTAGTCGTTGTTACAGCTGGTGGTTCAACAAACTCGGGTAAGCCTGATGGTTACGTCATGTTTTCAAGGCTAATACGTTTCGTCTCAACAGCTCCCATGTTCGAAGTTTGCAAGTATCTCCATGAACGAGGACACACCATCGAGTTCGCCACTTTTGCTGGCCGTGAGGGTTATGCCAACCCTTATCCGTTTGTCTCCGCCGTTCATGTAGTAGGACGCGCCATCACACCTGAGGAAGAAGACAAACTATACATCCTCTTTAGCGAGTGGAGTTGGAGTGGCAATGGCCTTCGCAATTGGATTGAGGGCAAGAAGTTCTTCGACGCCTTCTGGTCCGAGACCTACGAAAACCTAAAGCGCGTCATCGAGACCACACGGCCAGACTTTCTCTTCGCGGATTTCCACGTCGACGCGGCTCGGGACATGCAGAGAGAGTACAATCTCCCTCTAGCGACCATGTGGCCCCAGTGGCCGTACTTCATGTGTCCTGTGCCCTACATCCCTGGCCGCGTGGGTCTTGAGCCACGGGTTCAGACCAGCGAGCATGAGAGGATGTGGGACCGCTTCAACCAAGACATATACTTGCTGAAGCACCCAATTGCATTCGCCGATCTCTTCCTGACGACCAAGAAAACGCGCGCAAAGAAGAGGCTGGGTATGCTTCCTATGCTACCTAAGCCGGATCACTTGGTGTTGGTGAACTCCTTCGTTGGCCTTGAGACACCCAAGGAGACGCCACCTTTGCTACATGCCATCGGACCAATTTTGGCAGATGAATACACTCCATTGGACGCAGAACTTTCCGAGTTCTACCAGACTCATGACAGGACCATGTTCGTCGCATTCGGCACGCATGTAATTCTCTCTCGCGAAAGATTGCACAGCTTAAAAGCAGGCATCATCGCTACTCTGCAGGCAGGCCACGTAGATGGTGTTGTATGGGCCATACGTGGCGCCAGCAAGGCTGCCTTTGCAGCTCTGACCGACAGTGTGATTCACGCAATGTCAGATGGCAGCCAAGTTTATTTCGGTAGCACTGAGCCTCTCGAGAACAAGCATCCGCATCTCAAATTCGTCGACTTTGCCCCTCAACGAGCAGTACTTGCGCACCCCTCTACTCGGCTCTTCTTCAGTCATGTTGGACCCTCGTCAGCGAACGAGAGCCTTTGGCACGGCGTTCCCATGCTCAGCATGGGGATTTACGGAGTTCAGCTGCCTCGAGTTCTTGCCCTCGACTCGGCTGGGGTAGCATTATCCGTGAAGAAGGAGACTTTCACTCCCACGGAGATTGAGGAGAAGGTTGGCAAGCTCATGCGTGATGAAGAAGGTCATTTTCAACGTAATGCGCTCCGAATGCAACGCATTGCGAATCTAGCGAGTCGCCGAAAGGTGCTCGCGGCGGATCTCATTGAGGAGTTTATGTACGATCACGAACTGAGATTCGAGATCTGTCTCGATGATGAGATTGCGAAAAAGGAGAATGGAGCAAGTGGTGTATTGGACGATCGTGGAAGGGAGCTGCGACCCATGCATCTTCAAACTGCGGATATGAGGATGAGTGCCCTTCGCGCAAGCAACCTAGATCTATGGCTGGTTGGGGCGGCAATAATTGGTGTATTCACGACAGGCATTGTCACCGTTGGGCCACAAGCGGTTTCAAGTCTCCATGATTTGGCGTATGGTCTTCTGGGGAAACTTTTGTAGCGTCTTTATTGATCAGTAAGCTCATTGAATATCTCGAACTGGGATGCGCCGCAGCTGTGGGTTAAATCTATCTGCTCAAATTCCCAGCCGATGGGCAATAATGCTTCCAGAATCAACGGAGGCCGAGTGAACATGATGCATTCTGAATTGTGATACGAATAAACTTTGAACATGGGTCGAAATAGAGAGGAGAACTTTAACCAGACTACCTGGATCAGGTTGTAGGTGACACCTCATCGGCAAGTCTGCATTTGAAGCCCGTGATGGACCGCTGGAGGAAGCCGTGTATTCCTCATCAGTGTTGGTCTCTCCTATTAATACGTCAGATGGCGCTGGCACTGCCTGGTTCGAGGCACCAAGGATTGTGCTCCAAGAGCATATAAGCCAGCCCAGGTCCCCGCCGAACCGGGGAGAAGTCACAGTAGTTGATTGTCGTCACACTAAAATCAAGGCCCTCATGTCAGCTGACGCATGACCAGAACTGAGCCGTCCACACTGGCCTCCATGAACCAATCTGCTGTTGCGGAGTTATCCTTCATCATTACTGATCAATGGAACCAACTTCTATCCCCAAGTCTGTGCCGTTCCATTCACCCCGCCAATATGGTTTGAAGCCATTTACCTTCGGCATCATTGGTGGCGGTTGGTATGGCTGTCATATTGCAACCTCCCTTCGCGCCCTCGGATTCAGGGTAAAGTTGTTTGAGCAGCACGATCGTCTCTTACACGAGGCTTCAGGCAACAATCAATTTCGCCTCCACATGGGCTTCCATTATCCCCGACATAGCGAAACACGCATCCAATCTCGAGACGGCTTCTTGCGCTTCATCGAGCGATACCCCGACCTCAGCCGCAGCGTTCCAAACAACATCTACGCGGTCCCCACCCATGACTCACTTCTCGACTATGGCACATATCGAACCATCATGGCTTCGAGCGGCGTCCACTTTACAGAGGTCTTGCCGACTAGTGTTGAGCTCACCAATGTCTCTGGGGTCATGTGCACCTCTGAGCGCGTGCTTCTTCTTACTAAGGCTCGCGCCTACTTCGAGGCGGAGTTGAAAGACGTGCTAGAACTGGGACATCGCATACGTCGAGTTGATGATACGGAAGACGCTGTATATATCGACGACGAATGCTTCGACTTTGCCATCGATGCCACCTGGGGCCACTACAGCAAGCCCGACATCCCCGTTGTCTATGAGCCGACATTACTACTTTACTACGAAGGCCCGCCAGACTTTCCAGCTCTAACCGTGGTTGACGGGCCTCTATGCTCAGTTTATCCCACCGAAGCTCCTGGACTTTTTACGTTATCCAGTGTTCCGCATACGCCTCTGGGCCAATTCGCGACGGCGGAAGAAGCACACGCTGTTCGGGATGGCATATGTAGTGAGGTCATCACGGAGAAACGAATTCTCATGGAAGAGCAAATCGAAAAATACCTCCCATCATTCCCTCAGCTTTTCCGATACGTCGGCCCACAACTTGCCATCAAGACTAAGGCTGTCGGGGCGCATGAAGATCGCACATGTACAGTTTCACGACGTGGTCGCATGTTTTCTGTAATGTCGGGTAAGATTGATACAGTCTTCTTCGCAGCTGAGCGGATTCTATCGTTGATTGAAGTAGCTCAAGCCTCATCTGTCAAGGACACGTTATCTTCATTGAGAGAGGACATTGTGACGGTTAACACAAGAACCCATTTGAATGACACAGGGAAGAGGCTCAGAGGCGACGAGATATTTGGACACAGCCAGCTGTGAGGTCTGAGGGGTATGTTGTGTGGACTTTTACTTCATAGTCTGATGCTGAATTTTGGTGTATACCTCTTTAGAAGTTTAAATTTGTTAGGCGAATGAAAATCTCTCATTGGGTTCCCTTAATCGGCCTGTACCTTTATTGATTGGAATGGTATGATTCACGAAAGACATGTATGGTTCTTCCTGTGTCCCAACCCGTTAACCAGTTCACCAAGATCAATAGCCGCTGGGTCTTTTAGACTTGGCAATCTACCAACCAAGTTCTGGGCGTCAAAGTCTTACAGAAATAAGAGCCGGCCTACTATGTTTACTCCAATAGAATGTCACTGCGACTTTCATGTCGCCCTTCATAAGTAGGATTCCATGTACGTCAAGTGTTCCAGGTACTTATGTATCCAAAGGTATCTTTATCTTCAAACCTAAGTATAAAGCAACACACCAAGAGTAGATTTTATTACTGTGTACTGTGTGGAGGTACAGTAGTTGTCTTTGTGGCGACCTTGATGCATTCTTCAACGTTTTCATCACATCATTACTTGTACATACTTCTATTTATCTCATGATACGCCTGAGAATGTGATCATTGGCGTTCCATAGCGATCAACGCCTCAGGTGAGATTATAGGTACCGAAACACCAAGACACTTTCATTGTGGATCGCTGTTAAATGGGCATGGTTCGCAAGTGACTCTGATCTTTCGGTGACCATGCGTTTGACTTGACGTCTCCATTCTGTATAAGTCCATACCAAAATGGGAAAGAGAAAGTCGCTTGTCTCTGAAATTGTTACCGAACCGTGTCTACACATGTGTACAGTGTCCTCGATCACGTTACTAGGTACCTATGTCTTGGTTCCCCGAGGGAGCAGAGTCGTACTCATGAACCAGACTGTTGCGCAATGTGTTAGACGTCATCTTCAACCTCCACACTCCAGTGAGGGTACAACCGACTTCCTACTACGACGATTACCGGTCACACTCACAATGTCGAGCCACAGTCAATGAAAAAGTAGTATGCTGCGAATGATTGATCGCCGTACTAAGGTAGGTAGCGATCATTGTGTTGTCTCAGAGATGTATGCTCACCAACGCAACATACGAAGAGCGGCTCTTGGGACCAATTTGCAAATAAAGTATAAAAGCCACCATCGACGGCAGCGTTCAGTATTCTGCCGCGACTATCACTCAGCCTTCTAAATAGCCACGATTCGAAACACATACACTGGATATTACAAAGTCATTTACAATGCAACTGATCGTCAGTCTTCTGGTCACTTTCGCTGCTTTTTCAGCGGCATTCACCCTTCCCGAAGCTGCTTCTGATGGCGTTTATATGGCATACTACAACGACACAGGCCATGAGGTTCATGTCAAGTCACCTGACATGTCACTTCTGAAGAGACTTGCCCATTCCGACGATGAGTCCACAAAGTCCGCCAATCCCCGCTTTAGGGCTGCACGCCTCCAACGGAGAGGCACTACTTGGTGCGGCTGTACGCAGAAGATGAACCCCGGCAATTGCGACAGCGCTGTCGCGGGTCTCAAATCTCTGATAGATTCTCAGGATGGGAGGTATGCCCACATAACGCATGGCAGATCCTTGTACGTCATCAAAGGGGATGTTGTCGCATTCATCTGCAATCGTAGTCGGGATGCGGACACGTGGATCAACGCGAACGACTACGGAGAAGGGCTGGCGCAGATCACTTCAGCTTGTGGACTGTACAGCGCAGGCACGTTGCAACATATCGCGGACATCGACGTGGGATACATGATCTACGGGCCGGGCGTGGAATTTTGCCAGGCTGCACGCACTTCACCGGCCAGTTCGTGTTAGGAATCCTGGCCAAAGGATTACAACTCCGGTTGGCATTTGAGGTTAAAGGGATGAGATGAATTGTGATGGAAGAAGACGAGACGGAGTGGAAACGAAAATCGGGATATTGACAACAAGCTTAAATTTCTATCATTCGTTTCTACGCTATACTTTATGGATACACTCCCTCAACTTCTACTGCGTTCAACATACTCCAACCCTCTTCGGAAGTTCAGAAATATCTCGCACTTTATGGGTCCAGGTCCGGTGGTGAAATGGCTTGCGTCTGCTTCTCGTGCTCAGGCCGGAAAGCTGACCCGAACGAGGTGCTCAAAGCCATGTTGAATTCAAAGGTGGGAAGGGAACTAGCTTGAGGATGTTGGGTGGCAATATTCAAGGAATCTTCCAGCGCAGGTCGAGAATATGATCAGCCAGCGGTGATGATATTATGATCTATCGTTGCATAGCTTAACACATAGCTCCCAAGGCCAATTGTTGCTCTGCTGCACCAAGACCCCCCGTCGGTTCACATACCCAGTATCTACCCCCTCAAAGATCTTTGGCTCGAAAGCCATATCAGAAATACCCTCCTCTACTTTGACTATGACCTGTTCTGAGCCTTCTCAAGATGTTCATGTGCCGGTGGTGATTGTTTGCGGCGTAGTCGACGACCCACAAGCCAAAAGTTTGTACCTGTTTCCCAGCTCCTCTGACTGACCGTCACCAGTCGGTCGTAAGTGTCGTATCGATCGTAAGTTTTGGGTCGATCAGGGAAACTCGCCAGGCAGTCTTCATCATCAAGCACAGCTGCTTTCCACTGTCGCTGATACTCCCGAGGATCGAATTCCAGGGCTACGTGAGACAATTCTCTAAAGCAAGCACCGTCCCCTGCAGCGAATGGCATCGCATCATAAATGCATGCAGGGTTGAATGGGTGGTCGTAGGGTCGTATGAAAATGAGATCCCGTGCCGGGAGGACGGTTACAAACCGGTTAGTATGCATATCGTTCACCATGAATGTCGCTGACGTATCAAAATGTTTGGGGTCCCTCCAGAACACAATATCCCAACCCAGGTGTGGCTTTTCCTCCAGCTGCTGTAGGAAGTCGGACCATTCTTCTGGCCTATAACGGCGGTACATTGCCGCGCGAGATTCTTTGCAGACAGTCCACGACCCGCTGTCGATGGCATATGTAGATTCGCTGTTGTCTGTCCTACGATGGCTTTGCTGCACGTGTCGCTAGTGGGCGTAGGAGGACCCAAGAGAAACCTTTGCTGTGGTCGCAGTCGGTTGCTAACATGATGCTGAAATCTTTCGGGAGGTCTATGGAGTGGCAAGATTGAGAAATACTGAACCCCGCGAAAGCCAGTCGGTCTAGTTGCAAGGTCCCAGATCTTAGTGCGGAGCTCGAGGGGGAGTAGCGAAAAGCGACGAAATTTGCAGATCATGATGATTCTTCTTCAATGGAATATGAAGACTAAAGTATCCAATTGTTGCTTGTCATGTTATGCACCATATTTGTGTTCAAATACTAGAAGGTCAGCAGAAAGATGGCATTAGGCTAGCCACAGAGGTGTTGGGCCGATGAAACCTAATCGTAAAATGCAAGAAAGTCCACAAACCTAATGTACACTACCCGACAACTTCATTTAGTGAAAGGTGAATCAAGTTTGAAATCCGGTGTACCCCTGGAGGAAGAATCGTGCATTGAGGAGACGAAGAACCTTCCTCAGAAAAGATCAAGCTGGATGACATGTGGCACCCGCGGTAACTCTACAAATCTTGAATGATGGGCGAAGTCGTGACCTGGAATAGAGGCCGGAGCAAAGCTGCATTGGCTGTGACACAAGTATTTGAAATTTCCGGGTTTGCTATTGTCAACAGAAAGGAAGGTTCTATGGCAGACGTTCTTGCGCAGGCCACGAAAAGAAGGCCTTGCGTAAGAAAGGTCGCGAGAAAGTGAACTCAAATGCATAAGAAAGCCACTATTTTTCCCGTGTGTCTCCTAGTAGCGGATGCACTATTAAGACGTCTCAAGACTTTACAAGCTACAAGGTAATTACAGAAGGCCAAATCAGATGAATGAATGTCTATGGGACTTTGGCGAGCGTGTCATGCGGCTGTGTGGCACAAGAAGAGGGGTAAGTGATTTCTAACAGCCAAGCCGTGACCATCCACAGGCCTGACCCATTCCAAACCAACACCAATAAACATGCATTCGAGGACCACCTGCGCGATAAGTCGCTAAGCGATTGTCTTCTGGTCGGGCGAGACCTATTTAGAGCCTGCACACCGCCTGTTACCAAGTCACGTTCACCTTTTCTCCTCTCCACACCTGCGTTCCACTGCCAAAAAAGATGACTACCGAATCTTCGAATACAGCCGATTATGCAGCATCACCTCTGGAGAATGAAGATGATTTGGTAACTTCGACTGTCTCTGTAAACCGATGTCGCTGACCATTTGGCACAGATGGACGACGATGACTCTATGTTTGGGGGACGAATGTGTGCATACTCCTTCATAACCCACCACTGCTCTTGGTAGTTTCGCTGTGCTTGCTGACTCAGTGCTATTTACAGGTCTAACTATACAGTGTCACTATCATCGAGTGTCGTTGATTATCCGGAAGAATACGGGCGGCGATATCACGCATTTCGATCCGGCTGTGAGTGCAGAGACAGCCTTCGAAGTTTGCTAACCATCTGACGATGAAAGCATACGTCTTACCGAACGATAAAATTGAGATTGACCGCCTTGACATGGCGCATGCGATGATGGTGAAGGCTATTGGCAATCGATTGTTCCTGGCACCTCTGGACAGACGCAATGTGAAGAGAATATTGGACATAGGAACTGGAACTGGCATTTGTGAGTGTCTTTGTCAAATAAATTGCACTTGCCTAACATTTATGGAAAAGGGGCGATTGAGATGGGCGACATCTTTGAGAACGCCGAAGTGGTCGGCGTTGATTTGAGTAATATCCAGCCTACGTGGTATGTCACTAATATTTGAGAACACTGTCGCTGATGGTGGTGCGACCAGCAATAACTAAGAGTGAGATGGCAGGGTACCTCCTAATGTGAAGTTCAAAGTCGACGATGTGGAAAGCCCTTGGGTTGAAGATAGGAAGTTCGATTTCATTTTCTGTCGTTTCATGGCTGCATCCATCGCTGATTGGCCTCGATTGATGGAAAATATCTACGAGTATGTCAAACTCCATCTAAAGCGCTATTCAGTTTCTAACGTCGGTTGGAGCCATCTTCAGCCGGGAGGCTGGGCAGAATTCCATGAGATGGACCCTGAAGTGTACTCAGATGACGGTTCCTACACGAGAGATCACATTACCTGGTCGTGGAACCAGACGTTTCTAGAGGTCATGAGGATTTCAGGACGAGATCCATGTCCAGGACCACAGGTTGAAGCATGGGCCAAGGAGGTCGGCTTTAAAAGCATCTTCCACCAGAAACTCAAGATTCCGCTCGGCCCCTGGCCCAAAAGCTTGTATTACCAACAGTTAGGATCCGCAAATCTAGCCCAGATGCTGGAAGGCTTAGAAGGCTTCACCTTACGGGCATTTTGTGGTATTTTGGGACGCTCCGAGGCCGACGTCCTAGCACAGGTTGAGGGGGTGCGTAGGGAAATGACCGAAGGTGCATATAATGGTGTATACGACATGTGAGTTTCTCTACCAGAGCTCGTGTGAGATATTGTTAACCTTTGTCGCTAGACATGTCGTGTATGGGCAGAAGCCGGTATCACAGCCGGCAGGCTGAACATACAAATGAGTAGTTCAGAGCCTAACCTGTATCATCACCACTCATTACCACTTTAACCGGAAAACTAATCCCCCGGCAATAAGCATCGGGTAACTCAAAAGACATATAACTCATTCCCTAGGTGATTAATGTGTTTTTGTAGGATCGGTTATCTTATCTTATCCTAATTTCGAATCAATCACTGGCATACATTTGTCCGAGCACTAGTCTTGTGCCGACCGTTGTTTTTGTCGTCTCCCCCGGATCAAGAAAAGTACTAGTTGCAAAGTTCCTGTTGTAAAGCCACTTCGCCTGTGCTTTCAGTTCAAGGCTGCACGTTTGAATGCCTTGTCGTGTATGATATTCGACAGGGATAGTAACCACTCGGATTCGCAGCTCCTCCACGACTGACCAAATAAACATGGTCATTATCGATCTGAGGCGCAGGTTGAGGTCCCATCTCGTCATAGGCAGGTTTGAAATCAAATTCTCTCGCCGTCATAGCGCAGACCATCTTGATCTCAGTCAATGCCATCTCTTGCCCAATACATGCTCGTGGTCCACGTTCAAACGGGCGCCAGCCATTGGCCGGAGGCTGAAGTGGGTCGTCTTTAGTCTTTTCCAAGAAGCGCTCGGGTATGAACTGATGGGGCCTCTCCCAGTAGCGTGGGTTGTGATGGATGCCGTGGTGGATTGCCATGCACACAATCCTATCGGTGGGCAGAGCTAAAGTACCTCCTCCGACCCCACCGTTGACTTTCAAATTTGGCGATTCTATCACGATGTGAAAGTCAGGGTTTCCATACCTCGAGGTTGCGCCAGGCGGGTAGAACCGCAAAGACTCCTTGATCACGGCCGTGGTGTAAGGGAGAAGGTTGAGCAGCTTGGGATTCGCTGCTATCAATTTTGGTGCCGCAGAGACATCTGGACCCAAGACCTCGTCATGTTCCGCACGAACCCGCGCAAGAACATCTGGATGCTTTGAAAGAAGGTGAGTCATAAAGACTATTGATGAACCGGTGGTGTCATATCCCGCAAGCATCATGAATTTGACTTGGGAGCGGATGACCTTGGGAAGTACCTTGACATGTACCGGATCTTGCGGGATGTTGGCCGTGTCTAATACCGAGATTGCTCCAGTCTTATCTCGCATACCAGGTCTCGGCTTTTGAGACAGCACTTTGTCGATGTAAGTGTCCATGCGGCGGGCGTTGTACCATTGCATAAATGGTCGAAGGATGTTGAGGTCCTTTAGAGGTGAAGTTCCATAATAATGAAGCCAGCTGAGCTGTGAGGCCAAAGCTGCGGAAAACTCATTGTATCCGGTCTGACTGTGCAGCTCATGATCCCAGATCGATTTGCTGGAGAGGTCCATGGTGAGATCGAGTGCCATTGGGCTAAGGTGAAACGGTTTGTCACCCTTTCTTGCTTGCTGACGAAGACGTTCGCAAAAGACGCTGACCATCTCGACCATGTTCGGTACCAAAGCAGCGATGTTCGAAACACGAAAGCCGGGGCTGAAGACGTTATGCCAAAACTTCCACTCGTCGCCCTCCATCGTGTCCAAGTCGTGGCCGCCGGTCAAAGGGGTGAGGAACTCATGTTGGCCTGGATCCTTTGGTAGCGCTACACCTTGACTGATTTGCCGTGCTGCATCCGGGGACAGGAGGACAAGCATCGGCTTCGAGAAGGGCCACTGGTCGAGATAGAACGCTTGGTCCAGGTGAGGATACCGTCGGCGAAAGTATTCGCCAAGGGCCACTGTAGGCATGAGGTCGGGCGGTAGATCCTTGATGATGCTCGCAATGACACCAAGATGACCCCAGATAGGGTGGTGAGGGGGCATTGGGTAGCCGAGGCGCTGAAGCCGTCGAAAGAGGCTGCGCGCTCTGTACATGGAGTACGCCCCGTGCATTAAGCCTAACAATGGGACTATGGCAAGAAGTCGCCATATTTCCGAGGTTTTGATGAGTTCCATTCTGACTGAGAGGCTCCAAAATCCTGAATTCGGAGGTGACTTGATTATTTGGTGTCCAAGCTGGTGATGTTGATGATGTGGTTGGGGTGAAAACTGTCAGCGTTTATCCTCTCTGTCTGATCGGCGGCAGCCAGTTCCAAAATCTCGGGTTCGGTTCCCCCTTCCCCGCGTTCGTTCCTCGTTTGGATGAGGAGACGCGTTGCTCAATGCAATGTGCAGGCCAATTGCCGACGTCCGACGTTAAGTTCATCTCAAAGAAACCCCGCGCCCTTGGTGCGCCTCAGAAAACTCAAATTCCACCGTCATTGGATCAGCTCACATCGACACCATGTTGTTCGTATTCGGCAGGATATCCGCGTCACCCTGAGTATGAACGTTTATCTCTAGCGTAAGCTACCTAGTACTCAACTTTAATTACCTATGTTTAGGTCTTCTATGTTTAAGGCAAGTTTGTTCCACGTGTTTCTGGGACTGGTAACTATTTAGAAAGCAATGCCTTGGATATTGAAATCAGGATGGCTGGACGTTTTCCATACTGTCTGAGAATCTCTGAAGGTCAGCACTCATCTAAAAATCATTTTGGAGTCGAATGAACGGATCGCTCATTCTTGTATCAATAGTATTGGAAGGCCAAAGAGCCGGATCACATGACCCTTAGCCTTTATTCGGGAGGACAAAGATGAAACGGTCATTCATATCGCCAGCAATACTTACAGGTGGGACGAAAACGACGATCATAGCAACGCAGGGGTCAGCAGGGCAACATGACATAGTAAGTATTTCTCTGTCATGTTAGTCCGAGATTTTCTACCGCATGCGAACGTTCATAACATACTTGCAAGTATGATCTCTTGTGAGGTTGGTAGCCATTCGCAGCTTTCGTATGGCGTATTATGCCTACCTTAGGTGGTCATGTCTAGTGCTTGGACTAGCCACTAGGGATCCGGCATTTCAAATAAATACACAGGTAACTGAGAAGAACGAAATAATGAATTTGAAACTTATTGTCTGAGTTTACCGACTGATGGTGATGTTTCTCAACGTCCGAGACGTTAAACAATTAACGTGTGATCTTGACGTAATCGAGCAGACCTTGAGCGTCCCCTGTGTCGCCAATGAGATCGCGTGCGCAACACATAGACCCCAACTCTTTTTACTTAGATATTTCGGCTTTACATGAATGGCTGATCTTCCTGATTTCTTGGAAGATAAACAAAACTGTTTTGGCGATGAAACTTGGTGTAACATTTTGATGATCTGTCTCGGGGCCTCCGATAGGCCGAAAGAGATGGATCTCCGCGCTATGAAGCTCGATACGAGTCCATCGCCGTTGCGCCCCTGCAAGCCAAGACACCTACTCCCAAAAAGGCTAGTGAATTGCTACACCGACCAAGTCGACGAATGACGTTCGGGATCTTCAAGCGGAGAACGCCATAGTCACCTGCCATCATGAGTTGATATATCATACTCCTGCAGAACTTCCCCAGCCAGAGTTTCCCCTCTCGTCTGACTTCACACACAAGAACGACAACATGAAAGCTTCCATCCACATTCTCGCAATAACTTCAGCGTAAAATCCCGTGCAGGATATCTCTGATGGCATGCCGCTGACAACAATAGGGCGGTACCGATCGTGGCTCAAGCCTCATCCGACGTCATATCTGACACCACTGTCCTACGTACTATCACTTCGTCGCCTGTATCACCACAGACTGGGTGTCCGACTGCGACAGAGACGCTTGAGATATGCTCGACGTGCATGGTTCTTCAATGCATCACGATTTCCACCCTAACTCACGGCTGCGGATGCCCGACGCCTGTACCCACTGAGTACATCAGTTTTCCGTGCAAGGGAACATGTGGCCGAATCGGGTGCAGCACCAGCTACACCTTCATCTCAGGCGAAGTGGCATGCGATGGCACTCAGAGTGGGAGCGCAGCGCCGGGCACCACCACATCCACAATCGGACCGGGTACTGTAACGACGACAGCAGAAGCAACTGGTGAAACGGGACAGTCGATTGGAGGTGGAGGCCAAGCAAGTGGTTCAGCTATTTCGCCAACTGCGGCTCCAAACGCGGCTGGGAGACTGACAGTGCCGTTTAGATTTTGGTGATATTTCTTTAGGAGCCAGTAAGGACCTCTGGGGCTGGACCAACATGGGAGCTCATAAGAGACCGACCATGTATTAATCGAAGATGAGGAAGAGCAATTAGTACCGATCTTGCCACATGACATGCAATCATCAATCAAGCTGCAGTCCAATCCGGTGTCCAAGTCTCTGGACTTATATCTGGCCAATACAGGCCTTGCGCACCATCATTGTAGATAGATGCGTCGATGAATTGCAGGTCCAGGATGGGCTGTGCCAGCAACTCTTGTAAAGAAGGTTCCGCAAGCGCCATGCCGGCGGTGGTGTTCTGAGCCGTGAAGGGCTGTGCAATATTCATCGCATCGCCAAAAGTGGCTGTTGCGTCGCCAAGTAGCGTAGAAGCGTCCCCTGCCACCGAGTATCCGCCACGGCGAGCATGAGCAGCAGCCATCATTGCTTTCATAGCGTCGATATGCTGGCAGAACTCCCCGGCAGCAAAATTGCCGTTGTCTCTCAGCTGGGAGAGGAATTGCGCCGCTTCTTCGAACTGTTCTCGATCGTTTTGACTTTCTTTGCCATTGAGAAGACTTGATATGGCGAGAATGGTGGAGGCCGAGAAGAGGTACTGGGTATAAAAGTAGTCGAATGTTGCAAAAGATCCGTCGATCCAGCATTCGGTCAACAGACGACACGAGTGCCTGGCGCAGCGTATGCATGCTTCTGCAAGTGTCATTGCTGTCCCAGGGATCTGTGGCTCTGGAGTTGATGGTGTTCCCCACGACGCCACATGGGTACGAAGGACGTGGAGTAGAATGGGACGGGTAACGCTCACAGCGCACTTGGTTGTTAGTAGAATTCAAATTCACTTTGAGATATGTTCGGACTTACTTGATTGAAGTTCAGATGAAGCGAGATTGGTTTCTGCATTCTTTCTGATGTGACCTTGTGGTCGATGTGAAGCTGAGGTGGCAATTCCTCAACCCAGCCACGGAGGTCGTTCAACGCTTCCTGTACCCGGTGGGATAGCGACATCTGCTGGTTCCGTCTGCGGTAGATCAACGGCACAATTTTACCGAGAACCCGCGCGAGTTTGACACTGGCAACGAAGTATGATGCATCCGCAAAATCATCCGCGATGCTTTCGTCAACCGTAGGGTTAGATGGAAGATCAACCTCGATATCGACATCCTGAACGCAGACGGGATGACCCAGCTTCGATGCCCACATTCGGTCGAATATGTATGCTGTCCAGAACACACGGTTTCGATGTTCACGGGCGGCGACGTCTCGCAGTTGGGACTCGGGGACGTTGAGATGCAAACCCATTACGACGGCAAGTCTTGTTGCGGAGCCGGCGAAGGTGTAGGCAGTATGTCGGCGATTGAGTGCCAACGAGTAGAATGACTTAATTGGTCAGCCTCAGTAAAACATGGCATTATGGTGCATGCTGCCACACTTACAAGCAAGAGTCTAAGCTCAACTACATCGATCCGGGGCCTCTCACTGACGATACGAAGCACTCTTGTGGCTCTTGCAAAATAGCCCATCCCGGGGAAATCTCGCTCGGATGTCGCTGAGCGTGTTGAATACATGGCGCCGATAGCGAATAATGCCCAGAGCTTACTCTTCAACAGAGTGTCGCTTTCAGATGGATTCTGAAGTGTCTGCTCTAGTCCGTCCAAGATGAGACTCTTGCGGATGATGTGATAGCATCGACTAACATATCTCAAGGCAACACCGACTAGGAAACGAGCCCTTGCCGGGCTAGGCCACGGGCAGTCGACGTCTGACAACGCCAATAGTCGTTCATCAGTAGCATAGTTAACTCTCGGTATGTGGCTATGATCTCCAGTTGCGATTGCTTGCCGAAATCGAGTGGCGAATGCAGCGTCTGATGCCTCGCCGATGAGAATGGGGGTGTGTGGGATGTTCATATCAAAGAACCATGGACGTTGGTCAAGTGACGGGGCTGGGACAGCAATGCCATTGTCCACGGTCTCTTTTGTTGGTACGGCGGGGATGTCTGGGAGGATGGTGGTGGCTTGAGCATGAGTGTCGGCATGTTGAGGCCCGGCATTTTGGCCCTTCAGGCGCTGGTTCTCGGCTATGAGATCATCGATGTATCTGAGTGAGGAGCGTCAGAGGAGACATAATTGGGTAGATGTAAATACAAATGCAAACTCAGTGCAACATACCGTTGGCTCACTTTGATCATACGATTACGTCTGGGATAGATGCATTCTGCGCCCTTACTTGCCTGGCGGCAGTTGTCGCATGGGTGCCCGCCTGAGCATCTCACTTTACGTGAATGACATCTGGAGCAACTACAAGCCAAAGTCAATTACTACAAAAACATTGACAAGAAACGGATCGCGACACTCACGCTATGGGCTTCGTCCTGGACTTCGGGTTCGACCTCTTGGAAGCCGATGCAGATACTGACAAGACCCTGTCCTCCGCACTGGACATGTCTCCTTCCGAGGCCATGTTGTTGGTCGATAAGTTTACCGAATCGGGAATGTGTCCTCGTGGGCTCCGATGTATTTCGGGAAGATGGCCAAACGCCGAGGCGGCCAGTAGATATTTCAGCGACTCAAGCCTGCGTCAGAGGGCCTGGTGAACGTGACCGCTACATTGACAGAATCGCTCGAAATAGCTTGTCAGCACTACGTCTGATCGCTGTCTTTGTCGTCTAGTTCAGACCAGTTGAAGGAAGAAAGGTCAGCAGGCCCGAGGTTACCGGCAAAAATTGAATCTTACGCCGGGGGAAAGATTAGTCAGTGCCCCACGGTTCTCGGCATGATTTGAGTTTTCGCCGAGTCTTTCCTGTCTGCATTATCCCCACAATATCTCCGGCTGTCTCACTGTGTCAAGTCGGCTTCATGATGAATTGCCGACTTAGAAACATGAACAAAAGACTTGCGGCCCGAAGAAATCCACCGCTATCAGTGCAAGTTTTCCGCCCCCCGAACCGGCCTCGCTTGTGACCTATCTAAAACTCGCAATGCAAGGCCCACTTATCGACACCTTTGAGTCACAGGATACGACGAAAAAATGGTGAATTTTTTTCGGTGCCTGCTGGGGCCTCCGAATGGCGGAGTGGTTTCGCTGGGTATGTACCCGGCTGGATCCCCGAGCCATATATGACCGCTCTCATGTTTCGACTGTAAAATCGCTGGATACCCCTTTCTTTTGGCTGTTGATTCATTCGATGCTACGCCCGTTACCATGGCTACTCAGACTGCCGAGAAGCCGGACAAGATGGCTACCGTCACGATGCCGCAATTAAGTTCCGATCCGCTTTCCGGCCCCATCCCGGCCGCGTCCGAGCCTGCCCGGCCCGCGGCCGTTGATGATGTGGTCATGGAAATGCCCACTTGGCGCAAGTGGGTTACATTGTTCGTCGTCTGCTGGATGGCGCTGCCGGTTACTTTCTCCGGAAGCTCGATCTTGACAGCGACGAAAGAGGTCGCCGCGGACTTTGGTGTTTCAACGCATGCGATCAGCACGGCTAACGCCGGCGTTTTCATCGCCATGGCCCTGTCGGCTTTGATCTGGCTCCCAACCAGCAACATCCTGGGCCGAAGGACCGCGTACCTGCTGGCAAACTCTCTGTTGACTCTGTGCTCTATCGGATCTGCACTGTCAAACAACTTGGCTTGTTTTACCGCCATTTGGGTCATTGGAGGAACAACGGGTCCGTTTTTCCTCGTTGCGGGCCAGACGATCTTGGCGGACATCTTTGAGCCGGTGAGTGTGCACAACGAGCGCAATAACAGGATCTAACATCAGCGTTAGACAACTCGAGGCACCGCTGTAGGGTTCTTCCTTGGAAGTTGTGTTGCTGCAAACACAATAGGTAGGTGTACAATCATCCGTTTGAAGAGACAAGCGCTGACTTTTGCAGCACCTTTGACTGGCGGCGTGATCGTTGCATTCGCCAGCTGGAGGATCATCTATGGTGTTCAAGCCGGAATGACTTTCATTGGCCTGATCCTGGCATATTTCTTCGTCCCGAGAGCAAGCGAGCTCACGCACCTAAAAGTTCCCGAGAAGGCCCCCGTCCATTCTGTTAGGGAGGTTATGCATGCATTCAACCCCATGGGTGTTTTGAGGGCTTTCAAATACCCTAACATCCTAGCAGCAGTATGTACTATGGTCCCCTATCATACTCGCACGCGCGCTCACTGTGAATAAAGAATGTCACCTGTGGCTTGCTGGGCTTCAACCAGTATGGTCTTCTTAGTTCCGTCCGACGCGTCATCAACCCTCGTTTCGGCCTGACCTCACCCTTGATCAGTGGTCTCTTCTACCTGGCCCCAGGCGCCGGTTTCTTGTTGGGCAGTACTCTCGGAGGAAGGCTCTCGGATCACACCGTGAAGAGGTACATCCGCAAGCGCAACGGGCTTCGTCTGCCCCAGGACAGGTTGAGGGCCAGTCTGCCGGCAATCTTTGTAATCTTGCCGATCGGCACGCTTTTGTATGGCTGGAGTGTGCAAAAGGAGGTTGGTGGCATGCCGCTACCCATTATCAGTTCCTTCGTGCAGGGCCTCGGACTCATGTGGTCATTCAGTGGTCTCAACACGTATTCGGCCGGTAAGTCTATGGATCGACTACGTCACCTGGCTGGAAAATTGCTAAGTAATATTGCAGAGGCTCTTCCGGAGCATCGCACAGCTGTGATCAGCGGCAAGTATATCATTCAATACAGCTTTGGAGCTGGTGCTGTTGGTGGTCTGGTCCCCATGATTGATGCTATCGGGGTTGGATGGGCTTTTACTATCAGTGAGTTGTGCATCTCATTTCAACTAGAACTTTCGCTAAACAAACGTCGCAGCTGGACTCGGGGCTCTTTTAGGAGGCGTCCTAGTGTTGATGATTGCACTGTTTGCGTCAAAGGCACAAAACTGGGTGGACAAGGTTGGAAGTGAAGATGACGAGTAATGGTTGGGAAAACAATGGTTTCAGGCTAGCAGTCATCATTGGGAAGATGCATATTCTAGCAAGGCGTTAAGGGATTCAAACGGGTTTCAAAATTGCATTTACAGGCATGCATTGAAGCATACTATCCAATAGACAGGGTGGTGGTGGTGGTGGTGGTACCTATTGTTTAATTGCCGGCACGTTCTTGTATCAGGGAAAGCGCGTCCGTGTCTAGCTGACTACATATTGCGTTGGACGAGGGATAGATGATTATAAGATTTCTAAAGTGTATGGCTAAAGCAAGCATGCAGACGCATCGCGATGAGACAAAGTCTACCGAAGTGTCTGTCAATCAACGTGGATCCCTAAGGCTTCGTTGCAAACTCCCCTGCGACTGGTCTACCTCGGACCCGAGCTTCTTCTATTGTGTCTTCATCGAGACAGCATACTTGCTCTTCGACCGAATCCAGGGACCGTAGTAATACAACACATATGGGATTGGCGCAAGTACCGCGGCGATGCACGCCAGAATCGTCAGCGTGTAATGCGTTCCCATCTTGTCGTAGAACGGGATCCCCACGACTGTCATACCTCCAGCTACGATGTATCTGATCAAGGCCACGAACGTAAGTGCCGAGGCCGAGTAGATCTCGTATGAGTCGATGATGTACATGTAAACGCACATGAAGATGCCCGTTACGCCGTACCCAAACATTACGACTGCAAAAATGGCCGACCAGATGCTGATGCTGGCGAAGTTGGTCCAGCCCAGCCAGAACAGGGATACGGGGACAGAAATGGCGGCTCCGAACATGGCGTACCACAATCGGATTTCCGGCTCGAAAGATCCGTCCTCGGTCCGCTTCATTCTGTTTACCGTCATGCGGTACACAAGTGGGACAAATGCAAAGTTGATCTGCGTCCCGACAAACATGGCGATGAAGATTATGTTGGCGAGGCCTTGGTCGAGTCCGTATGTCTTTTCGAAGATATCCGGCCAGCCAACCAGGAAGGTGAAGAGAACAATATAGACGACGGTGATGTACAGCGTCATGGCGATAATGATCGGCTCAGTGAGCATGAGGAACGGCCTGGTCATGCTCGTCTTCAGTCGGGTGAACAGTGTCGCATCAACAATCTCGTGCTCGGACCGAAAGCGGTTATCCCCAGTGATGCGACGGTAGTGTGCCGCTTTCCACTGCAGCAATAACGGGCCGTATGTCTCTGGCATACACAGCCCGACGAGCACCAGAACGAGGCCGGAGCAGATCATCATCGTCCACTCGGTCCAGCGCCAGCTCACCAGAGGTGATGGTCCGATGTAGGCGCCCATCACGGCACCTATCATCGGGCCTCCGAAACAGGTGATCGCGTAAAGTGGGAAACTCCACGTCTTCTCGACGCGGTTGTACATGTCCGCAATTGAACCGCCGGAGCATACAAGCGGCGTGGATGCAGAGCAACCTGCGAGAAATCGGAACACAATCTGAGCGCCAAAGTTGGGAGCCAAACCGGATGCCATGATCCACAACATGAAGACTCCCATCGACACAATGTAAACAGCATTGCGCCCAAAGGTCTCTGAGAAGGGCCCCGCAATCAGTGAGCCCACCCCCATGCCAACCAGATAAAGGCCTGAACACAGAGAGTTAGCGACATTTTGGTCACGACACATCGACTGAATCCCCTACCTGTCGCCATAGATTCGGCGACTTCACTGACACCCAGGTCTTTCGCAGCTTGCGGGAGCACGGTCGCATCGATACCGGAAGCGGCGCCGACGAAAAGCGCAATCACGGAGATCTGGAGCGTCACGCCGACGCGTCTCGCCAAGGACCAGTTGTGAGGGTCGAGGGGGTCATCCGGTCCCGCCCACCCGACAACAAAGACCCGGCCGCCATGACCCTCGTGGGCGGTGCGGTCTCGGACGTGGATGCCGGTGAGAACCCGACCGAGAGCAGTTCCTTCGGAATACTGGGTCCGCGTCGTTTCCACGCGTTCGATGTCTTCGTCATTGCTGGACTCGGCGCTGCTGTCGCTGGTCGGCTCTAGGGCTTGGCCTGGCCTCTCTTCTGGGTGCGCTGGATGAGCCTTTTCTTCGTCGAAAATTTGACCTGTTTTGGAACGTTGATGACTTGCCGGTTGTGAAGAGGACGCTGCTGCGCCCATGTCTCTGTCGATTTGAGCCTGGGCGGCGACCCCTGCCCGCCTGTACTGGAGAAGCGACTGCATCGTCTTGGCTTATTTCCGCTGTGACCAGGGAATCTTTGAATACCCGCTGGAAGTAATGTTGTTTGCGGATGTTTGGCGATTTCTGCCCAGAATGATAGTCAGAGATCAATGCAACATGAAACTTGTTGACCTATGAGCATCTCTTTAAAAGAGGATGACAGCTCTGGGGTTGAGTCATGATTGTGATGCAAATCTGCGCAACAGATTAGTGACCTCATCCATGGACCCTCACTGGAGCCCCTACCATTATTAATCTGCTCGGGTTTCCCATGGACGGCAAAGTTTTATCGTCCTCTTGGGCCAATAGATGATCATTTCCGTTTTATTTCCACGGCTATCAACGAAGAACAGCGTCACGATGCCTCTAGTGCGTTGAGATAAGGGACGCTCGGGCTTAGTCGGCACTAACTCTCGCGTGCCGAAGTACCTGACAGCTTTTTCAGTTCTTTTGCCGTTTGATCCAGCGTTCGCAGGCGCAAGATCGGGATACAATGTTTGTCTGTACAGTAGCAAACCCTCCGCCCGCTACGGGCCGCTGCCGAGCACCGAACATCGGAACCTGGGACCGGTGGTGCCGACACGCGGACTTGTTATGAAATACAAGTTCCACTTCACCATTGCCTCGCATGTGACTCGAATTGGGTCCTGCCTTGACAATCGAGTCCATTCGGGTGAAAACAGAAGTGACGCTACACGAGTATTATCTCCTCCGCCTCGCTTTTGAAGAGATCCATCCCCCCTTTGTGTGCAGAGAGGATAAAAGCTCCAACTCGCACGTAGTTTCCGAGCTCCTCCGTGGGATGAATAACAAGACCCCAGCCAGTCCTCTTGTGCATTGGATCCGCGCAGTAGTTGCACGTGTCCATGCTCTCATAGCCGCTAGAGAACAAACTGTCGCCTAACAACGCGTCTGTCGGTACCCAGTCGTCATAGTCTTCATCATCGCAGTCCGCAAGCCACTTCATTTTTCCCCACTGCGATGTTGGCGAGCAACAGCTCGATATCAAAAATAGTTGCATGCTCTCTGGTCTCTGCACTGAAGTCTCGCTGACGCCCCAGTCCAACATGCAGGTCCCGATCCCGCCTGAGAACTTGCCGTAGGACGGACGACAGTCACCGCTGGGCCCCAAAGCTTCCCTTTCGACGTCCGAAGGAAACGGGCACATTTTGCCCCTCAGTCGGAGAAAGGCCCCGCTAAGAGGTCCGAAGGTGTTGCTGCCTTGAAGGTCTATGCGGTAGTCTATGAGGGCAAACTCGGCGCGGACGTGGCTCGGTTGCGTGACAACTTCGAAGAACGTCTTTTCTTTTTCGTCAGCAGCAGATGTCGCCTCTTGAGCAGCGACAGACATCGAAAATTGCCTGTCGGGCAGATTTTCGTGGCGTGCTGTTCTCGATGCCCAGCTCCATGAAGGAGCGATGTACGGATCTGCGTGCTGCAAGCTGTGTACTAGTGAGGCTAGGTCGCCGGCTAACGGCCGTGAGATCTCCCAAACCAGCTGATGGTGGAGATCATTTTTCCATAAACCTGCAAGATACGTGTCTCCTGTAATCGTTGCAAGTCCCTGAGCGAGACCGGAAAGCCCTGGGAAAATGTCCTCTCGATATGTCCAGATCCTACTCTGGGCTTCATTCACTGAGGTCCATTGCCAGTATGCTTCTTGCACGCTCTCCGCCGAGTGATTTGTCTCGGCAACACACTTTCCGAGAGCCTTATTCATCACAGATCTCAATGGACCATGCATTCCATCTGTGGCGATGTGCCCGTTCTCGGAGATTGTCTTAGTTTCACAGACGAAATGGCACATAGAAGGCCCAAATACGATCATGCGCGGTGAAAGAACCAGCTCCTGAAAGGTCCAGCCCCTATGATCCCACGAAGAGCGTTGGAGATCCACGTAAAGCGATGGGCCGGGCCGAGGGGTCCCCATCGCATGCTCTTCAAGATCCGTAGAAGATAGAATGAGTCTGTAGGAGCCCCTGATGTGCTTGCGGCGCGATGACTTGAAATCGACGTCGAGACCTCCGGGCCGTGCTCCGAGATAGCCTTCGAGACAAGACTGCGAAGAAACAGGGCAGATGGCCACAGAGCAAGAATAGTACACATGGCCCATCATCTGACTCTCTCGGTCCCAATCTTCCTTGTCTCCTTGGATGATACAAATAGCGTCAACCCAAAGGTACCGAATACCGAGCGCCCAGCAAACGTTGACTGTGTCCCGCACGACAGGACTCAAGGAGCTAAGCGGCATTCCTTGACAGTGGGTTGCAATGGTACTTTTCGTAGTCTTTACCTGCTTTAGAGCGTCTCTTTTTGGTCCCCAACAATAGCTCAGTGCTGCATACTCCAGATCATCGATCGTTCGCATGTTGAAAGCGTCTTTAGTGAGGATAAGTCGTGGGACATCCATCTCGCTCTGACCGACGTCAATAAGCCTAGTTGGTAAGAATTGCGATGCTGGTTTGATGTGGTCGCATTCGTCATCGCAGCTCTGAAGCTCTGACTTGAGCCATTCCACAGTGTCCGGGTCCAAAGGCTCTGGGGCGCACTTCGCGTCAACCCTCAGCCATTGAAGCAGGTCATCTTTCGCAGAGTCGTTAGAAGCGGATTGTAACAGATAAGCTGAGTAACCTACTGTTGCTAGTCTCAATGTCAAAATTCAGAACTGCAAGCTGGGCCGAGCGCGTCCCTCCCTCGACCTTGTACGCCTCGCACCTCCAGTAAGCCAAACCAGGATCTGTGACAGAGACGTCATTTGCATCTCCTTGTCCGCCCCATAGATATCCCCCGTTAACAAGAATTTCGCCCTTGTACCCTATGTTCCGCTGGAGAAGCCCTTCCCGAATGAAGCCACACATACGGCAGCCAGCCGTGGCAGATTCAGCCATTCTAGGCAGGTCGGGCAGTGTATCTTTCCAACTGCGAACAGGTTTCATGATGATGATCTTGCCTCCTTCTCGAGAATGTCGCAATGTTGGCTCATTGTTCCAGTTCATGCCTTCGGAAAAGCCATCGGCGCTATCGTCGAAGACTACAACCGAGCACCCTTCGCAAAAGCTCACAGTGCTTGGGCGATCGAGTTCTTGAGACTGTTTTAGGCCCATGTCTTATTTATTTGTGTTAAAAGGGTGGCGATCAGAATTATGTTCAGTACACCGCAAGTGAATGGAAACATGAACGGACGTTGGGAAGGATCGCTGCGCATACGCACTTACAGTTAGGGCACTTTGATGCATGTTGATGGAGAATTAGGCGCACGTGTTGGAACAAAGCAGGGGGAACGGTCCTTTTGTATCCGGGGAGGAACGCCCGTGGTCCCATCTGCAGGCTAAGGGACGGAGGGTCCGCTTTAACTAGCGAAACAGCCATGCATAACATGGAGGGAATTGAACGCAGTGCAGTGTCAGATACTTTTTGATTTTGATGTTGATGTTTACGTTGAGAAAGGTGCTGTCAAAACCACGTTCCCTTTGCGTAGGTCGAGATCAAAAATCTGAAGAAAGAGGAACGACAGATATTTTGATTTGGTTGTTTACTGAAAATAAGGGGCAGTCGACTGAAGCATTAATACGTGTTAATACATCATATTTACTTATCAGCTTTTATCCGTTTATAGAACTGTTGGTATTGCAATAAGCGAGTCCAGACTGATCTGGTTACTCGTAACTATTTAATGCAGGCTGACTCTCTTCTCTGACCACCAATCTATTTGACGTCAAGCAATAACACCTCATTATCCTTGGTGAAGTCTTTGTAATTACTACATTTTTCCAATCCGCAAGCTCCTTTCCCGATGGCGCAAACGACGAGGTCGGATGTGGGCTCATTTGTGTCCCTGGGGAAGAAGGATCGAAAGTAAATACATCCCCTTCTCAGTTACGGGTGTCCATTCACAGATCCAATGCTGACCGCAATGATTCTAGACCTAGCGCTCCACGTCTAACCTGGAAACTCGAAGCCAGCCAGCGCCTTTCGCTCACCACGCCGTACCCGATCATGAGCACCATACATCGCGCCGCAGACGATGATAGCAAGGGCAGACGTTGTATCTTCCACTGGCCCATGTACACCAACGCGTTTGCCGAGAACGGGTGTATTGTCGTGCGCCACAGGGATAACGGCACCTTCGAAAAGGTACTCGTGGACAACAAGTCGGGTCTCGTAGCATTATCAGAGCAAACTATCGACAGCTTGATCGTATCCGGACAACATCAAGCTAACCTATTTGAACTCGGGCCCGGAGAGCAGACGAGCCCGACCAGACTGGATCTCCCTGAGCGATACTATCGCGTACTGAAGGCAGGTGAATCGTACTCGCTGGTCTTTCCAGGAGCTGAGATCGGTATGTGGGCCTGGGGCAGCATCCAAGACAATGTAGGACTTGAGATGAAGGCCGGAACGCTGCTTCCATCAGGACTCAGGTCACGACCGCGTGCCAAAAAGGGGCAAGGTCAGCCCCAGCTGATCATGCCCGGGGGAGCACTCCTCACCTTCACGGCAGGGGCAGAGGAGGTAGCCTGGCCTGAACGTGCGGCCAGAGAAGCACAGGTGGGATTCGTGGCGGCGAACACGGAGGAGCAGAGGTGGCGAATGATGCAGCAGGCAGCAGCTCGCCGCAAGGCAGAATCGCCTGCGCCGCTGGCCCCCTCTGATCGAATGTGAGTATCCAGGATTATCTATGCATGGTCCTTTTACACGAGCTAGGCGTCTAATGTTGCAGCAGTCCCGGGGCGCCAATGTTCTCGGCGTCACTTCGGTGTCCGCCCACACTACGAGGCCGTGGATACTTCGACGTCGAGATCGTGATCAAGTACGAAGGTATCGACCGGAGTGGCGACCAGCCTGTGACATTCCATTGGTTATCTCTGGTGTCTGAGCAACAGCCTGGAGGATTTCAAATCTATCGCCGTCGGCGAGGTGAGGCTCCAGGCGGTAGCAGTGCTGAGAGCGGTACCTGGGAATCCTGCGAGCTCGAAGAGACCAGCTTTGGTTTCATGATCGTCGACGAGCCGGACATTTCCGTTCGTGTTGGGCAGCACAAGCACTTCACGAGCTTACGACCGGGGGAGACCTGGACAACGACCCAGACCCTCTCTGGAGACGACACGGAGTTGCCTCGGGATATGGCCCCAGGTGACGTCTTTCGCTGCACTTTTGAGGAGGCTGCAGTTGATTGGTGGGATTGGGGAATCATGGAGGATCATGCAGAGACGGTGGTTAAGCTGCCTTGTTATGAAGCTGGAAATGTCACCGAGCCATCTGATAATGGAGGTCGGCCGAAGCTGGTAGTTTCTAGCGCGAAGCCAGTCAAGTTCGCGATAATCGAGTAGTTACACGTCGTCAGATCGTGGAATTTGACCGCATTACCTGTGGAAATCCTCAACAACAGATTCTCAATCTGCCTAGAAATGCGATTAGAGTAAAATATGTTCATTCGTGTTCGCGCCTTGCAATCTGGCCTGATTTGAGATATTTAGGCAGCCCCCGCGACTTCAGATCAAAGGCTCCCTTTCGCCATTTGCGCCTTGAACCCCCGCATGCCATCCATTGTGCTGCATGGCAATGTACAGAAGATCCGCCTGAGCGATCACGAAGATAATGTAGTCGATGAACACAAACCCGACCATCTGAATCCAGGCGAGGAACGCCCTCCCGAAAATCGGAAAGGGCCAGACCAAGCGACCAGGCCACGCGACTCCCACGATGAAGAAAACAACCGCCTGCGCCGCGAGGCCCACAACGCTTAGCGAACCGAGTCCTGAGCCTTCAGGGCGCGCACGAATTGTACGTGCTTCCGCATATAGAGCAGCGATGCCAAAGATTGTGATGATCGGATTCAGAAAATAGGTGTGGAAGCCGAGGAACAGAGCGTCAAACCACCTGCGGCCTTCCCTAGATGATGGGCTGGCTGTGACAATGATGAGGGGGACGAGAGAGATCAGTAGGTAGGTCGTGTAGATGGCAGAGACTTTGGCGGGCACGCCGCGAGGTTCATCGCTTGGATAAAACACAATGCATGAAACGAGGCTGTGGTGTCCAAGTTCTTTGTTAGCAACCTGATGATTGTGCAACGTCGAGGGATATGCGTACATCAGCGCCCATAGAGCCCAAACGATGGCAAACTGGGCGAGGTTCAACCAGTCGCCGAGGGATGCGGGCCGGTGCACGAACACATCGCTGTCTTCGACGCCCGTCAAAAGGGTAAGGTCGATCGTGAGTAGCTCAGTCGCGACTAAGAGGTTGAAGAGGACGTAGTAGAGGCTGACTCCTGAGCTGTCACGACGCGACCACAACCGTTGGAGCTGAGGCAGGAACGATGCAAAGGTGAGGAGCAGGAATACACTAGAACGCGCGAAGTTCGCCAAGTCAGGGTTGCCAACCTGTGCCCAGGAACATGGGGTTTGGAGAAGTAACGCACATTCTGAGCCAGTTCGGGACTGCCATATTGAGTATAGATGGGCTGGATATGTCTTGGTTCGGAAGGTAATGCAACGGAAAAGGACCGGACGTGTGCGATTATGGGGAGTCCAAGTTCGTGCCATCGAGAGATTGCTGCAGAGAGCGAGTTGGGGTTTATGTTGAACTCCCGCTGCGCCGTTTGCTTCCTCCGCTCCCCCCATCTCCTCCTTTGTTTCAAATTGATGTCAGCCTTACCCGACACCTGCGTTGGCCGCCCCGCGCCTCCCGTCCGCATGTACAGCCCGAATCCTTCGGCGAGGCGGGATGCCTATGCGCGGCATTTTCTCAGGAACGAAACCCGGCTCTGACCAATACAACCCGCGTTTGGATGGAGCTTGTTCTGCCGATCGACGTGTGATACATATTCTAGTGCTGACTGGCTGAATAGAATGGCTGGAAGAAGTGGCCTTGGCTCCCGGCCCGCCCTCGGACAATACTACCCCACGATTACTCCCCCACAGTAAGCGCCCGGAGGTTGTGAACATTTGCGGTATTGTCTCACCACAAAATATCATGATGTTTTGGTCAACGTGAGGATTGACAGGGTTGAGAAGAGAGTTACGAATGCCCGAATACAACTCTCAAGCCAGGCAACCCAAGTTGGCCTTGTCTTGGCCAAGAGCCTTGGATCCCGTCACGCCCCCAACATTTAATTATTCTCACCTGGTTATGCAGGTTAAATTAAAAATTACTGAGGTTCTTCCCACTTGATTGCATACTTCCTGGTCTTGTTAGGATCTGCGGCAACTCCCTCAGCCCACTCCTGCGTCGAGATGCCCGCTCCGTGAGGTGCCATGAACAGCAAGTTGAGAGTTGAGTTGAGGAATACTGCGTATGATCCTAATTATAGCATGGCTGGTTGCAGTTGGGGTCTATGGCGGTTTGTCAGTTTACTGCGGCATCTGGATGTCAGCTTCGTGAAGGCTCGTGATGTGGATGTCAGTTAGGCAGAGAGAGAGGAAAGACGGCAACTGTACAGGAGTTTCTAAAGTATTTCATTGATTCAATTGCGATCTAGAATCGTATATAAGTCTCTCTTAATGCCCAGGTAATTCTCTTTCCAAGTCACAGATCCCAGGCAAGAGGCCAGCATCAACTGGTCGTTC
Source organism: Colletotrichum sp. SAR11_240 (assembly GCA_025328625.1). NCBI lineage: Eukaryota > Fungi > Ascomycota > Sordariomycetes > Glomerellales > Glomerellaceae > Colletotrichum > Colletotrichum sp. SAR11_240. Next base: position 39,999 of record JAKMXA010000068.1, on the reverse strand, counting down.
CATCTCTCGTTCAGTTTCCCACAATCGTTCAGTGCCTGAAGAATCTCTTCAGCATGAATCTCTTGTCACTCTTTCCCGCACTCTTTGTGCTGGTTGCCTCTAATGTTGCCGTTCACGCATCGCCAGTCGATGCCGGCAACAAGGGCAGCGTCTCGCATCAGCTTCTTGCACGAGCGGACCCTCCCGTCCTGGTGCCCGTTAACTTTGCCACGGGCCAAGGTGAGTGTAGTGATGAGAGAAAGACTATCATCCGCACCGAGATGTCGTGGGCGTATGCGATGGCCATCGAAGCGTACAGCGACCCGCAATTCGGCACCTACTACAACCACTTCTTCTCCCAGAGTCTTCGCGACCAGGACGACTTTGGTGACAAGGTCAAGGAGCGCTATCGTCGCATAGCAGACAGTGAGTAGACTATCCGCATCTGATGAGAGTCAGCCTATGTTGGCTTGTGGCGGTCTGTGCAGGTACTGACGTGGGCATGTTCACCTTCTAGTCCTCAGTGGTAGATCGCCAGAGTTTACCGTCACGGTGACCTGCGACGAAACCAAAGAAGGGTGCTGGAAGAAAGGCTGGTGGGCTTCCGTGGGTACTCCCTTACGACGAATAGTTTGGACTGATTTACTGATGCAAATGGGGATCGCCAGATGAACGACAACTTGCAGGTGATGAACGTTTGCGACGCGTTCTTCGAAGACAACGGCGGTTTCCTGAGCGATTCGACCTCGGCGACGCTGGACTCCTGCGATAACGATGTCATGGATCTTCGCTATGCGCAGCGGGCCAAGTCTGGCGTCTTACTCCACGAGATGACCCATACATCTTACGGCGTGAACAAAGAATCAGGGTATGTCGCTCACCTCTCAAAACCGCCTCTCACCGTTCCCGTGGGACCTTGCTGACGGTATACTGTGATCAGCGCTCTCGACGTGGCTTACGGCTACAACGGCTGCACTGCACTCGCAAGGGGAACCTTCGACAGGTCCTGCGTCTCATACAAGGCAAAGCCCAAGAAATCAGGAACTCTGCCGACCCCTGACAAGATCATCTGCCAAACCACCAACTCAGACGGCGTGATTGTGGAGGGTATTTGCCCCGCGGACTACAGCGAGAACAATGCCGACACGTACTCGTTCGTCGCCGCCGGCATCTTCTTCAGCAAGCGCTGCCAGAAGGTGATCCCCTACCCCGCCACCACGGGCCCGCCAGCCAGCGGAGGCGGCACGAAGAGACAGGTCATCGACTCGTGCCCCATGGCCGACTATGTCGTCTGGGACGGTGACGACGAGAGCGCGAGAACACGTGTGGCCGGCTACGCGCACTTTGGCGACTCGTACGCCAGCGGCATGGGCACGGGGACGACGTCGGGCGACGCGTGCCGTGTCGGATCTAATAACTACGGCGACCTCATCTACAAGTGGCTCAACGACGATTCCATCGCGTGGGAGGGCCCCAAGTCTTGCTCCGGCGACACCACGGTCGAGCTGATGCAGAAGCTCGACGCTTGGAGTACGGCCGCGGACACCAACGTCGTCACGCTCACCATCGGCGGTAACGACCTCGGCTTCTCGGACCTGGTATGGTACTGCATCATCACCCCGAACACGGCTAGACTGGGATCGACGAACCGCAAGAACTGCGAGGAGGCCCAGGAGAAGGCCTTCGCCATGATCCAGGATGAGGGCGACGACGGCTTCAAGGCGAAGCTAAAGGCCGCTTATACAAAAGTCCTGCAGAAGGGCCAAGACGCTGGGACCGACATCATGCTATACGTCGCCGGCTACCCGGTCTTCTTCAACACATTGACAGAGGATTGCAAGGACTCCTCGTTCCACTACTGGTGGGGCGGATACAAGCCTTCCTCCGACTGGCCCCTCAACCGCATCGTGTACCTCACCAAGAAGCTGCGCAGCGAAATGTTCGAGCTCGTCTACCGGACGAACACCGCCATCAGCGAGGCTGTCGACGAGGCCAACGAGGAGTGGGGTGAGACCGCGGTGCGCTTCATCAACATCGCCAACTCGTTCGACCCGAGGGACGGGACCGACCACAGCTGGTGCTCCAGCGACGACGTCCACGAGCCGGACGAGAACCGGGAGGACACCTGGTTCTTCCTCAGCGGCTGGAAGGACTTCGATGCGGAGTCCGCAGCGGCGGTCCGGTCCCGAGCCCAGGACGAGGCCGAGGCGAAGGCCCTCATCCAGGCGGGCAACGCCACTCTGCCGGATGCCAAGGAGTGCGAAGGCGTGACGGGATCGTCTGGAGGCGACCCATGGAAGTTGTGGCAGTGCCGCATGGCCGAAGCCGTCGCCGAGGACCCCAGCGGCCCGGCGGCCGCGAGGTTCAATGCTACGAACCGTGCTCTTGGCGGTGGCAACATGACCATTCAGGACATCGACTGGTGGGTTCCCACGCGCCAGATCAAAACGTTCCACCCGAGGACGCGCGGCATGATTGCGTACCGGGATGCCATCATCCACGAGATGCAGCTCTACGGGCAGATCTGAGGACGCGGGAAGCATGTTTCTTTCTTTTCTGAACTCTCCTTGACCTATCCCCTTTCCGAATCTCTCTGTTTATCCATTCTGGTGCCTGGTTCTCTTCTGAACATTTTGGGAAAAGCATATTCTGTAGATACTGCTAGACCATTTTAACTTGAACAAGACTTCTTATTTTTTTTGTGTAAGACCAGATCTTGACGATTATCCCTCAGTGGGCGAGAAATAAATTCTTTACGCATGATTCTACCGGTCTCCACACAGCCTTGAATAATTACCAGTATGGCTGTTTACTTCTCTCCAAGGCAGAAACTCTGTATTGACGGCTTGGACTGTTGCACTTTAGCGTGCTCGACGAGGGCGAACTTGGAATATGGCTTCAAAATGTTGCGGAGCGCGAGGTGCGGACATAGTAAGTGACAAAATCAACTTTCATAATATTTAGTTTGCAAAAAAGTATGATTACGATTATAGTCAGCTCTTGAGCCGTAAGACATCGCTCAAAACGCCAAACTCCTACCAATGTACGCGCGGCCGTATAAAAGCTTTAGCCATCAAAAAATGAAGGATCATGAAAAAGATTTCTTCCGGAGTCCACTGTCAAATGGCAAAGCATTTTCTCCCCCAGAGCTTTGATACTTGTTCCAAGCCACGCATCCATCTCGGACAGCCGTTGGAATGTCGTACGCCTGTACCGCCTTGGGCTTGACCAGGAAGTTGGCAATGAGTCCTGGGCTGGCATGCCAGGCAGTATGGCAGTGAAAGCTCCATGTGCCGGGGTTTTTCGTGTCGAATTGAACGACAAGGTGGCCGTTTCGGCGAAGAAGCTCCGTATCGGAGCGAGCTGGGTTCTTCTTGTTGGTGATGGAGCCGTTCCAAATGCCGTCGCCCTCGGCCAGGATTTGGAAGTTGCCCCCATGGATATGCATAGGGTGAATGGAGAATGTGTTTTGAACAATGACTCGAACGTGGCGTACGTCATCCGGCACAGTTGTGAGGATGTGCTGTGGTTGGGAGAGATAGTCCGTTTTCCCGTCGGCTGCCTCCAGTAATAGAGGTCGACTCCAGTCAGCTTGGAAGGAAACGTTATTCATAAGCCACAGCCAGTTGCCAGTTGCATTTGTCTTGTAAGACACATTGTAGAAGACGGTCATGTCAGGCTTCGCGACACGCTTTCTGAAGAGCGGCTTCACCTTTGGTAAGTCATACTGCAAGACCCTGTCAGCATGATGTACATCGCAATTCCGGGTTCAAGTACGACTTACATGACCACAAGATGAGTTGGTAAGCGCATAAGGAATTTCAAGTGCAGCGGGAACGGGTACGGTTGTTGGCAAAGCCTGGTCATAGAAAATAGTTGCGATGGTCTCGTTGACGTACGTGGTAGCACATCGCGATCTCATGCGCATGGCATACGCAGAGGTGGGGTCACCGGTAGCCTTGACGAGCACCTCAGCTCTACCACCTACACCGAGAGCAATATAATCGACCTCGTATGGTTCGACAGGCGTCCAGTCCATCGTTGTCACAATAAGCTTGTGGTTGTCGATCGAAAAGACTTGGATGGCCTGGGCGCCGGTGTTGATGAGGCGCAGCTTATGGGTCTTGCCAGTCTGAAACATAAACTGTGGCTTAGGAGCATTGTCGTGGCATGTGGCGTCGGTGATAGAGGGAAACTGGTAGGGCGACAGAGAACAATCGTACGGATTCATGCCGTTGATGAGCTGGTTGGCCGAATGTGGGACTGTCACGTTTTCATCAGTACTAGTCGAGATGGCGCCCTCCGCAATGCCTTCGTAATCTCGGTGGTAGAAGTCGGAAAGCATGATAGGGCCGAGATCAATATCGTAATCGACGAACGTTGGACCGTGAATGACGATTGGCCCCCATAGTCCTCCGGCGTATTGAAGTGCATGATGGCCGTGCCACCAACTTGAGCCATAGGTGGAGGCTTTCCATCGGTATGTGAAGCTTTCACCAGGAACTATTGGGCACTGGGTGATGCCAGAGACACCATCCATCCACGGGGTCTCTTGCTGATGGATTCTATTCGGACGTCAGTGAGACTCCCAAAGGAGGCTGAGGTCGGAAACTCACCCATGCCAATGGATAGCTGTGCCCTCTTCCGGACCAGTGATGTTATTATGGACTGTGACTTCGACGATGTCACCCCAATTCGCCTCAATCTGTGGCCCAGGGAACTGTCCGTTCACAAGGAGAAGTTCCTGTTCTGCAATGGAACGATAAAATTGTGAGAAACGGGACGGTCCCAGTGAAAGATTGCGCAATGCCACATACCAAATCCATCAGGGGCTGCCCAGGTTCTCTCCACTGTCCACTCATACTTGCGAACAACGCCTGTGTCAGGCACATTTTCCGGTTTTGACTTGCATGTGCGGCTACCCCACGGGGCTTCCTTCTTGTCTCCGGCGGGGTCGTAGTCTCTCCATCGAGGCAAGCCGGTTGCAGCTACGTAAGATACGGAGGTCTGTGTGCGGGCTTCTTGTGAATGTGCTTGGGCGGAATGTGGGAGGCCAGAAAGAAGACCGAAGAAGCTGGGGAGGTTAGCGCCGGCGATTGAAATTGGCCCCCAGAGCCGAGTTGGACTGCAGAACGTGAACATACCTTAGCGCCGCTGGTACCGACAACTTCATTGCGCCGGCTTAGGTACACGATAGAGAAAATCAGTCTCTTTTGCGGACATAAACCAATTGCGTAGAGAATACAGTTGATGATGGTCAGACTCGGTGTTCCATGGCATCTCAAGGCACACGAACGTCTGACCTTTATGTTATTCCAGGAAAACCCGATGCACGATGCGGACGGGCCGGACCAGTCGGCGACAGTATTCTAGATGCCAGCAATGCCTGCGGCTGAGAACACCTCGCCAAAGCCACGATTTAACTCCATGCCTGAATTAGTTTCCGAGGTGTCCACGACCTGGTTCTAGGACATCGGGTAGGTTCGTGGCGCTAAGCATGCCAAGCGCGGGAGCGGAAGGGAAGGATTTAACTGTTTAGACCAACACTACGCTCAGCTCGGGTGACCCGACTCTGGGGTCCAAATCGCATGTCTTGGAACGCATCCTCAGAGTGCGGTCAAAAAACGCGTTGGGAACAAGAAAGCCTAAGTTTGTCTTACGTTTGCGTCGTGGCAATGGCTGCACCGTCGTGGAGCTACTGCAAAACTGGTTGGGTTAGCCAGCGCCACGGTATCCCCTTTGGACGCATATCCCGGAACGGATTAAGCGCAAACTACCAAAGACGTAAAGCAGGACAGACGCGTTCCAGACGCAAGTCAATATGCGTTACGTCCAGTTTCTGTAGAGACCGCAGATACGAGCTTATCCAATGCAGCCCGAAAACAGCCTGCAGGGCTGAGTCCACGAAATAGAGTAATGGTACGACCGTGGAATAGCGTACATCCTTGTCGAGTGTCTTGGGCGGAAAGTCCAGGATGACTCAGATATCACAGCCCCCGAAGGCACCAAGAGCTCCAGATGACCTGACAACGTTGGAGGCATGCATGATGATCATACCAGACATGCGCTGAAGTCTCACGAGGCATCACAAGGCGTCGTCGGAAAGAATGAGCTATTCACCGCTGCGGCAGGATTCACGCTCTCTGCTACGTTGCAGGCAGGAACCCGACGATGTACAAGTGACGGATGATCTACAACCTTGCATGATTGCCAAGTTTCTTTCCAGCGCTGTCATACCCGGTAGAACATCACCGAAGAATTATTGTCTTGGGACCGTTGAGACTGGGTTGGGACGCCATCAGTGTGAATTTTTTAATGCAAATCATATCAATCTATGGGCGTGTTATGCCTCTAAGGAATACCCAAAAACTCCAGAAACATGCTAGGCCCCATGTAAATGCATCATCAAAAACCAAACCTAAGACAAATTGATCGCTCAACGCCTGCCGTCCACAAAATTACAAACTGTCGTGTTGCGAAAGAGAGTTCACGAATGAGTGATTCTCCAGAAGTCTTTTTGGCCAACCTGCTTGATTTTCGCAAGAGCAACCAGAAGTCCACCGACAAGCATGGTTGTGCCAGCGAACAGCTGCGCGTACAGAAAGTTGCCCTTTCCGAGAGTAACGAGGCTTCCACCGATGGGTGGGCCAGCCAAGCAGGCAAAGCTGACAACAGTAAAGACCATGCCGATTCTGACGCCTAGTTTTGACATGTCGGATGTGACCTCGCCCATGGATGCCGTGAACAGAGTCTGCACCGCATTTACGGTGAAGGCGTAAGCAATGACCCAGACAGTGAGACCAGTGGTGGAGTGCACGCCGATCCATGCATAGACGTTAAGGCTGCTAAGGAGGGTCGAGATGACCAGGGTCCTCAGAGGCTTGATAGACCTGTCGGCAAAGTACGGGGGAATCAGGCGTCCCGTGATGCCTACTGCAGACATGATGATCAGAATCGTCAAAGCGCCGTTGTCATCAAGGCCAAGGTTCTTGCGGCCGAAAAGGGGGACCTGCAGAGGAGTTAGCACCAAAGAGTATTATTTCGCACATCCAATCAAGTCTGCTCACATAGTAATATGCAAAGTACGCCCCGAGCAAGGTGAAGAACATGCCGATCGTGAAAAGCAGATAAGGTAGCTCCTTGAAGGCAGCCAGCTCAAGGAGTGGCCCAGAGGATCGCTTCGTCTGCTTTGGTCGTGAGATGAGAAAAATAATGACGCTGTTGAAGAGCACCAAAAAGCCCATAGCGCGGAGAGTCCACGCGATGCCCACCGCAGGGATCAGCTGGCGTGCCATGATGGTGAAAATGACAGCTCCGATGGGTGCACCGCAGGAGCTGATGCCGAGAGCAAGGCCGCGTTTCTTGGTGAAGTACTGCGAGACTAACCAGACGAGAGCAGTGAAGTGCATGCCATTGCCGATACCCGTCGCGATTCCCTGGGATAGTAGTAGTTGCCAGTACCTGTCAGACCAGGAAGCGCCGAAGATGCCACCGATTTGAAAGATGAATCCAGTCAGTAGTGTAGTCCTAAAGTACCCCGCGTCGATGGCCCTTCCGCTGACTGTACCGAGGAGAAACAGCAGAAAAATTTGCATGGATCCAATCCATGAGACGTCAGACGCCGTTGAGCCATGCAACTTCTCCACGTAGAAGGATTGGAAGACGCCAAAGGCTGTAATGAAGCCAAAGCCGTCCAGCACGAGAAGGAAGGCAGACAAGACTTGCAGCCAACCAACGAAGCCTCCGTCAGGCGCGTCGACGATAGCCTCAGACTTTTCCTCATCGGTATGGCTTGAAGATTGCTGCCCTTCTGAATGCCTCTGGTCGGGCTCGTATGGCTGGAACTCTTGGTTGCTCAGCATATTGGTCTGCTTGTGGGTGTAATGATTATCGGTCAAAGTCATCTGGTCTGGATCTGCGGCTTGCGCCCCGTATTCAACTGCAGGTGGACGGACGACGTTCTCCATGGTAATGAACTTGGCTATGATTGTTATGGTGATGTAGAAAGGAATGATTCAGTCAAAGTGTCCGCGGAAAGCGTGGACTAGGCGATGTGTCAGAAATCGGCAGCTGGAATTTGATGAAGCATTCACGGTGTCAACGCGCGGGGGCATGGCCAAGTGTTAACAAAAGAAAATATTCCATCTCGAGTCCGGGTCTTCATGGCAAAGTTGCCGGTCCGTTCACGGCGAGTAAGTTGTCAAAAGTCGATATGCACCGGATTTAGAAGCACTGGGCACAAGCCATGACCAGCCTCGACCACGACGCCGGCGAAGCCATGCTAAGCCTTCTACCAGCCTAGACTCAGCAAGCACAACAGATAATCCGGGGCGTTCAAAAGCTCTCATCGTGGTCGGACAGATTATTTCGGTGCATTTGCCCTCCCTCCCAGCCCTAAGAACCTGCCGGTGCCTAGACATGCAAATAAGAAGCGCTAGAATATGTCGTGTCTTGCAATTGGGCTGATCATGCCTGGCCTGGCACTAGTTGCCGACGGCTAGTTACTTGCAGCGACGACAAGCGCTTACGGCTAGGCGGTATCATCCTAGCGGGAATGTCCTTGTAAACTGCTGATGTCCTTGGCATCTGATGATCGCATACGATCTAGCGGGAAGACTGTGATTGGACAAGTTCCCCAAGTGTCATGGCTGACAAGGATGGAGACCCCTGCCATGAGGCCTGACAAAGGGAGCCACATATTTGGCTTGGCTGATACTTTTCTACCACGCAAGCCATAATATTTTCTATACCGAGCCTGCTTGACCGTTTGAGGCAAAACTGAAGTCTCAGCCAATGGCCAGAGCTTCTACATCTGTTTTAGCTGCACTATTTTACTGTCTGTATAAACAAGCCATGCAGTGATCGACAAGATCGCATCCGCTCTGCCAAGTGCAACGATACATGCCGTCCCCACTTGACGGACAAAATTCCCGCCCACCGGTTTCTCAGGCGTGAACTTTACGGAATCCAAGTACCATATCCCCGGGACAAACTGCCAGCGAATACATGTGCACTTGCAGGGTAGTAGCAACTACAGAATACGAGAGCTCGCACAATATTTCGTAACAGAATGACGAAAGCCGGCATGTTTTCCTGGCGCATTTGGTTCCATACCATTCGGCCAAGCCAGTTTGATCGGCTGTCGTCGGTGACAATCGCTCGGTATGCCCGTTCTTGACCGACACGAAGGTAAGCCTGAGCCTCGACCTTTGAACGTGGCGCCCGGTCCTATTCCTATTTTGAGGTTGACTGAACCTTAAGTCAGAATGCAACCACTCTCGCACGACAGAACGTCAGCCACAGCTCGGATGGGGAATGATGGGGAATTCTTGGCCCAGACTGTGCGTGTTCGACGTGTTCAGCCTTCAGCTTGGGGGCCTCTGGGGTGCCCAGCCGGGCTAGTCCGGGCGCCACGTTTTGTTCCAGTACTCAGGTCTGAAAGTCTCCGTTCAACATGCTGTATGCATTCGGCGTACTGGCAGCCAGGTGGAGATGGCCTCAGCCTTCTAGAACTTGGCTTTCAAGTATAAGAAGATTATCACCAGACGCCTGATTTTGACCTGAAGGAACAAGACAACAACCACAATTACAACTACAACTCAGGTTATTCACCTTATAATAATTACTGCATCCCCTTTCCTCGGATACAGCTTCTGCTCTCAGTCTCTCTAGAGTCATATACCATCTGTTGATCTATCTTTTCCTTTCTTGGTCTATCACAATGGCTGTCACTGCTCCCATCGTCGCTCCCAACCATGACGACCCCAAGAAGATGGTCATGGGCGACAAGCCCAAGCCCAAGCCTCTCCTCCAAGTCCAAGCTCCATTGAGCTGGCAAAAGAGCGTCCTCGCAACTCTCGACACTGGCTTCTCACCTGTGGACACTAGCAAGCTCAAGAGTCCTTTGAGGGCATTCAACATTAACATGATCTCCGACCTTGAGATCGGTTCGCCAATTGACTCTTCCGAAGTCGAGATTCAGAGTCCCCTCAGAGCATTCAGCATCAACTTGGCATCCGACGACGCCGTCCCCGGTTCTCCCATCAACCCATCCGACCTCAAGAGCCCTTTGAGAGCCGTTAGCATCACAACGGGCCCCGCACTGTCACTCGACGCCGCCTCAAGCCAAGGTAAGCAGCGCCACCAACAACGTTGCATCCACACAAGCATCTAACTTTTGGGTTGCAGATAACTTCATTGTTGCAAATGATGAGAAGATCAGGCTCCAAAGCCCTGCTGATATCCCCACACCTCCTCCCGAGGCGTCCTCCGAGACTGAGATTGCCCACAAGATCATGGACATCTTCCAGTCTTACGGCAGACACATCCTGCCCGAGGGCGAGACTGAGCACACCTGGATTGGACGCAAGATGTTTCTTCCTCGTGTTGAGCAGTACATCCGTGACAATGTTCCCATCAAGATGATCATCCCTTCTTTCCCATGGAAGAGCATCAACCGTGTGGACAAGGTCATTGGTGTTCTGCCCGATCTCGGTGAAGACCTTGCGCTTGCTAGGCTCAATGCCCTCTGTGTTGACATCGGCAAGGTGTACCAGGGTGGCGCCGAGGTCCACATTGCCACCGACGGTCTCGTGTTCAACGGTATGTCTTTCTCAATCTCTAGCCTCAATTCCGCTACTGATACTAACCCTCGATAGACGTCGTCGGTATCTCAGACGATGAGACATGGGAGTATGGGTCCACTCTGATGGACATGGCCGCTAAGAAGGGCTACAAGGGCATCAAGCTCCTCCGCGTCATGGACTTCCTGGGCATGACAGACGGCCTCGGCCCTATGACCAAGGAGCAGTACATGACCCAAGTCGACGAGGCCCGCAAGCAACTCGAGTCCCAATTCGGCAATGCCCTCGAGGAAGTCCGCAAGATGATCGACACTGACAACGACACCCTCATGACCTACCGCGGCTTTATCCGCTTCCTCGAGGTCGATCTCCGCAACAGCCCTGTCGCCGCGCATGCCACCTCCGGCCACAAGTACCGCAAGGTCGTCAAGGAGGTCGCCATGAAGATGATGATGCGCGCAGAGTCCTTCACCAAGATTATTCTCGCCACCTGCCCCGACTACGTCCGTCTCTCCATCCACCCGTCCAGCGGTGCCGTCAAGCTGTCCATGCCGCTTCTTGTCGAGAAGCACAACCCTGAGGGTTTCCCTCGTACTCCCTGGCACAGCTGCATCGCCGTCTCTCTCGACGGCGGATACCGCTCTCTGCACGCTCGCGATGTTCGGGACACGCATGACCTGGTCATGAGGAACGGCCAGCCCTGGTGCTTCCGCGAGAAGTCTGAGCTGTTTGATCTTGGCGATAATGCTGAGATCGAGCACATGTACCCATGCGGTATTGAGGTCCGCCCTAAGGACGGTGCATCGGGTGCCAACCTCGGCGAGGCAGCCAAGGAGAAGTTGACGAAGCTGGCCAAACTCCAGCCCGTTAAGGCTGTTGGCTTCGCCGATGCTTCTACCTTCTAAGTGGAATTTTCTGTTTGACATTAGTTTGGGCCGGCTAGGAAAACGGGGATTAGGACTCACGGGTGGATGAAACTTCTTGGAAGCATGGCATACGGAACAAGGCGTTTTTGGGATGGCTTCGTGATATGCTCTTTTAATAATACTTATGCATATGGAGACAGGATGATACTCTTGCTGGGAAGGATCAAATGCTAGACAATATTCATCACACTTTTTTGATCACCATCTAAGTTGCATATGCTTTCATAATGCATTCTCATTCATCATTATTTCTTAGTTAACTTAAATACAACTCCGCCTCAAACTTTCTCAACCCCACACAAGAGAGAATCCTTAGGCGAAGCTGGACGCAACAACGAAGCTGGCATCGTCGTTGAATGAGGTCGCAGAGTCGAAGGTGTGAACACCACCGTTGCTCGCCGCATAGCCAACGTTGTTGTAGTGGCGGAAGTAGCGGGTAGGGTATCCCCAGGCGCGGATGGACAGACCCTGGCCGTTGAGACCAGACTGAGGGCAGAAGGTGGCATCTTCCTTGAACTGCTTGGTGCCGTCGTTAGCAGCGACCTGAAGCTCGAAGTTGTAGTGGCGGATGTAGCTGCCGGCGGTGTCCTTGGACTCGAAAGAATAGCAGCCGCTGTTACCGAGACCGGTGCGGACGGTCCAGCTTGCCTGTTGCTTGAGGGCTGTGGCGCTGGAGGAGGTGACAACCTGGGTGTTGACAGTGGCGCCGGTGTGGGCGATGTATCTGTCGGTGTAGCCGGAGGTGGTGACGCGGAAAGAGTAGGAAGAGCCAACGGTAAGGGCCTGTCCGCTGACGAGGGAGGAGGTAGCGTACTTGGCCGCCACGATGTTGGCCTGGACCGAGTTCTCGGTGGCATCGGTGGGGTATCCTGAGGTCATTACACCCTCGTAGAAGGTTCCCTGGGCGCTGATGCTGTTGTCACCGCCAATGCCGAGAATGATGGCACCCTCCTTCTTCATGGGGTTGTATCCAGACGCTGTCGGACGGACGCCGCTGTAGTAGGTCGACAGCGAGCCAGAAGCGGCGTTCGCACCGCGAATAGCCCACAGATTGGGTCCTCCCTTGATGACTGCGGTAGTGAATCGGGTGGTGATGCTCGGGTCATTGGCATTGTTGCCCGAGCTGACACCGGAGAACAGGCCGTTCTCGAGATCAGCCATGATCCACGGACCGCTGCCGGAACCGGTGCCCCAGACAGTGCTGTCACCGAAGTAGATGGCTTCCATGTGGCCGTTGCCAGTGTCGGTGCTGCTGGTCTCAGCGTTGCCGTAGTCAAAGCAGCAGCCGCCGTTGTAGTGAGTACCGTCTAGGACGGCGTACATGCCCTCGGCCGCGTCGCCGGTAGCAGTGCCGCTGGCCTTGTTGTTGCGGTATCCCGTGCCGGGCGAGATGAAGACACCGTAGGCCTTCTGGCCGTTCAAAGTGACGGGTGCACCAATGGCACTGGCCAAGTTGTCGGAGCCGTCCGCCTCTGGGCCCTTGAAGGCACCTCCCGGCGCTTGAGTAAGATGGTTGCCCTTTCCAGACTGATCGTAGATGATAGTGATCAGGCAAGTAGTGCTGGCACAGAAGGTGTCTTGAGCAGCAGCATTTGCAACACCTCCGGCGGAAAGGGGAGCGATATTGAGGGTGACGCCGTCAGAGCCACGCTTGACCTGGTACAGCGAACCTGAGTACGCGCTGTAAAGAGCTCTGGTAGTGCTGTGAGCCGCGATGCAGGGCGTGCCGCCGGAAGAGTAGATATCGCAAGGTCCGGCAGAGACCAGGGAGCCGGTGGCAGCGAGGCCGAGGGCCAGGAGGCTTGGTCGTGAGAAGACGTGCATCTTGGGTCAGTCTTGGCAGGGGAATGAGAAGCAGAACGGTGGAGCTGGATCGCCTGGTGAGCTTCTAAGACTCGATGCCGAGAAGCTGGGCAATGCTTGGCCTTTTAAGTGTCGACAATGTTCATCAAGTCTTCCCGTTTATTCATGATTTCTATGAAGACATCTCGTTCCTGAATGGAGAGCAAGGGGTGGCACGCGGTCCTCCAGTGACCATGAATTCCTCCAATAATTGCAGATCGGATTGATTGACTAATGCAACCTTCCCCACTGGTGATACGCGTCCGCTTGGACTCGCCTTGACAATGTACCATTATTGATGAAGCGGATAGCCGAATTGGCTTAGGGTGCGGGGTTGGCGTTGAAATCCATCGCAAGAGAACCGGCGCCGGCAGTCCTTGTCTTTTGAGATGAAGCGGTCCAATAGAAGGATGGCGTTCCTCCAGAAGACTGCGCGATTGTATCTCACGAGCAAGACAATTTGATCGCATGGAAAAATGATCTAGTGAAAGGCAGTTAAAGGCGGGTAGATCTCGTCCCAACTGTTGATCGTGAACTTGTTGTTTTTCGAATGCCGAAGTACCCCAGACCCCAGACCCCGGACCGACCCCAGCGTGTGGAGAATGCCAAATCATGGCCAAGAAATTTGTGCCCAATGGCGGGATGCGACAAATGCTTGTTTTGGAGAAAACAATAGAGAACTTGCGGGGATGTGCTAGCTGCCGTCTCGGCGACACATGGGATAAACACCCAGATGGCACCTCAATCATGTCTAGAACATCTGCCAATGCTTCACATAAACGAAGATCTTTCAAGTCAACGACGATCTCTCCTCAAAACCAACGACATCTACAATCAGATGATACATTTCAGTCATTTGCGCTGATGTCTTCAGAACTGGCCGCAAGCTTGGTTCTGGCGGATTTTCCGACGGTCGCATTCGCTCAAATTGGCCAATGGAGCGCTTAGCAGCCACACGGTCACGAGGAAGAGTCCGGTGCCGACGTAGCCGTGCTAAGGTCGCAATGCACGCCAGCGACTGGCGCATTTTCCGTTCCCGCAGGCCCAGTCCAGCTCAGCAAAAACTAACCACTCGATGGGTCGCCAAAGTCGAGCCGCGCCAATGGGTGAGACGGCGAAGGACATGATCAGGCCAGGAACCATCACGTGTGAAAGAGCGCACGGACAAAGATCCGAAGTTTGACGATAGACCTGCCGAGATCCTTGGTGGATGCGGGACCGATCGAGATGGGCGTGAAGCCGAGGCGCGATTGAGAGGAAAAGGGGTATTATGATGACATCTTACATAAGTGGCCGGCTTTGGGGCCGGGACATGGGCCGACGCCTGGTCTAGAAGCAGAATCACGGTTTTTACCACGATCCACACCCGCCATGGAAGTTAGTTAGGTAAGTGACGATACATCAACTCTTCTCAAATTCACTCAGCCGTGTTTACTTCTTCCACTAGCGATTGCGAAAGGCATTGTTGACATTCATTTTCAGTACATGCTACGATAGTAATATCACCTAATCGCAAGGTCGTCTTGACGTCCCTTGCCATTTCGTTCAAGACTTCATTAAAACAAGAAACACCAGAAACATCAATAAGTAGAGTGAGACTATCATCATATACAGTAATCAAGAGACCGCCTAATTGTTTCTGCACTACAGCAACTGCCTTTTCAGTCGCTTTACTCTACCTTGCTGTCACTATCGTGGTTATCGATCGTCGTCTTCGTGGCTATTATCGTCTTCTAGGAGAATTTAGTCCACAGGAATCATAATATTAGCCGCGCACAGATGAGAAAATTAGACGGTCACAAAAGGTAAATAGGATGGCAGACAGTACTCGATTATGCTTGAGACTCCTGAAGCTAGATTATTTTGGTGTTCCGAATTCTTGTTGGTTGTTTCCTATCAACAGCGATTTGGATTACCAGTAGCAACTTCTCTTCAACGCACAAGAGTCCTTAGAGCAAATAGCCCTGCTGGTTGAACCACACAGCCATTCAAACACTAGCTACGAAAAGCCCCCACCTTGCTGTCGCTCCCTTCCCTGCATCCTCCTCCAGGGAATCAGGAAATGATGGCCTTTCTGCAGTAAGAATAGTCCATCGTCGTGACAGTATTGGTTTTCCTTAACTACCAATTGCACGCAGCCTCCCCGGTCGGGTACCAGATTATGGAGTTCGTGAGAACGACGCCGCAGTTACCGAGATCTGCCCGAGCAGCGTTGTAGCATGTTTTGTGGCCGACGTCATGCCAGATACGGTAGGCTCTGGCGTGGCCGGTGTCGACGCAGATGCTCTGCTTGCGGCCGCACGAAGTGAAGTCGAAGCATCCATCGCCGCTGATCTGGATCCTTCCGCACTGGCCACAGTCGTTCCAGCGGCCATAGTAGCCCCAAGTAACTATGGCGCCGCCGTTCACGGCATTCACGTAGCGCTGCGAGAAGAAGTCGAAGGCAGCGTTGAAATCGGGGCAATCACCCTGGCCGCAGGGGCCGCTCCTTTTGGTCAAGCCGTTGGCATCGGGATGAGCGTCGATGAACTTAACCAACTCGAAGCCCAGTGTCGTATTGGTGACATCGATGGCTCCCTCGGGGGTGTATGGGACGAAGTCTTCAAGCTCCTTTCCTATAAGCGGCTGCGAAACCTCGGTCACAGCAGGCTCCGGGGGGCCGATGATGGCCGTTGCGGTGGAATCGGCGGACAGCGGACTGGCGTGGACGCTGACCGCGGCGGCGGCAATGGTGATGAGGACTTGTTTGACGGTAGTCATGGTGAGATAGAATTCGACTGGTGACAGAAGAGAGGGTGATTGGCAAAGTAGATATCCAGTAAGATAGAGAAACCAGCCAAGGACAGACTTTGTCCGGTGTAAGTGATGCTGGACACTCCCACTGCAAACGATGAGAAATGCTCCAAAATTTATAGTCTGCCGACCTGATATCTCGCTTTAGTTACCTTCGCTAGAGATGACCGAGCAAACACACTCGACAAGGAATCGGTTACACAATGAGGTTCGTTGTGGCTCTACATCATGTGGTCAGCTGTTAGCTGCGTCGTAGGATTGCGGCGTTGCCTGATTTGATTCTCCTAGTCTCCAAAGTTTCAATTCTTGTAGTTGATAATTTCATCATTGTGACAACGTCTCTGCGGGTTTTGAAATTGACAACTCTCTTGCGGTTAGCTCACTGCGGCTGACAACAGACTCATAAGCTTTTTGATCGGATGTCCCGTTTGCGATTAGGCAAATGCGGCACGGATGGATCTTTTGCATGGTTGCTTGGGTTTTAAGTGGCAGCCTGGCAGGGATAAGGGTGAAGAGGGGAGGTGGGAGATGGGATGGGACTCCCCTGACATGGTGCGGCCTTTAATACACATGATTCTAGAACGCAGGCTATAGCGATTTGTAAATATCTAGTGTTGTTTGGGGGTCTACAATTGTGTGGTGGCTGCACATTCGGTTGTGCAGCATTGCAGTAGACTTTTTAAATGCACTCAAATGTCTTTCATCCTTCGCTTCTATGTTTCTAGTCTAGACGTCGGACCTTGATAATGGATGTATGCAGCCACAATCTGAGCGAATGCAAACCTTGATTTTCCATCTTCACACGGGAAAACCGTCCGATTGATGGGTTGATCTGGGTACTTCGAGGAGCTCATCTTTTCACTTGGTGCTCACTTGATTGCACGATGTATCACTTCTCCGTACAAAGGGGCCTACATCACTAATAATGACCTAGCGCTGATGCATATTCAAGACTTGTGGGATGATCAACCCTGTTCAATAGTCTATTCAAAATGCGGAAGGAGGATATACCTATGGGAAAATTAGGAGGGAAAATTGACAACGGACTCCACCGCCAAGACCAAACAGGAAACTCGTGTGAACCACCTGTCTTGAAGCGACAAAACGGTCTATTTACAAGTTCGATTTGCCCTGAAAGCTTCGTGTCGTAAGTTAGATCAACATGGTCATGGTTAGGGGATACGATGGCATTTGTAAGACTGACCCCAGTAATGAGTGGACTTTGTATGCTCTGTGTCTTTGAGTCTTGCAAATCCTACGGGAAATGAGAGTCCGCGAGATTTTCGGTGTCTTATGAGCCTGAATGATGATGGAAAATTCTGTGATAACTTCAGTTCAACACTTTCGATGACAAACGTCAAAACCTCGCAGCTACTCGCTTTAGTACATCAAGGATTTCAACATCGCTAGTCAGATAATCTCAACCGGAACCCCTGGTTTCAGCCGCTTGACCTTGTCGTCAACACCCTCATCCCTGAAATCCTTGGCCAATCCTTCCTCGAACTGAGTGAAATGACCCCACGACTTGTCGTAATGCATGGGCACCAAGTGATCCGCCTTGATCTCTCGGAATAAACGAGCCGCCTGCTTGCCGTCCATGGTGATCTGCAGCGGCGTGTCCATGTCGGGAAGCTGCACATGAGCGAATCCAAGATTCATCATGGCGATGGGAACGTGGAACCTGTCGGCAATTTTGGTCAATTCGTCGATGAAGACCGTGTCGCCGGTGAAGTAGATTGCGTTCGGCAAATTGTTCGGTCCACTCCCGAAGTCATCAGAGGATACCAAGAAGCCAATACATTCACCGCCGGGCATATGCTGACATGGGGTGGCCGTGATGCGAAAGACCTTCCCGCCGATGCGTCTCTCAACAGTGTCCCATGGCTTCATGCCAACTACCGCCGGGCGAGGTGCGAGATTCTTGGCTCCGTCCATAGTGGTGAAGACGTGTCGGCCGTCAAGTAGCCTACGGCCCAGCTCATCGAGATTGTCGGGGTGGTCTTCGTGGCTCAGGAGCACTGCATCGATTGGAGGAAGCTGATCAAGCCTGAGAGCGGGGTCTTCGGTGTTCTTAAGAATGGTGATGCCAACGTCCCAAGTGGTGCCTGCCGGTGAAAAGAAAGGATCGGTCAAAAAGCGCACGCCATCGATCTCGAGGATAGCAGTCGCAGTTCCGACGTGAGTGATGCTCACTTTCGGCTTGAAGTCGATTCCGGAAGACATTGTTCGAGGTTCGTTGAATGCCTGTCGTTGGATCGGGTTGAGGGATTATTGATGGATGATGCGACTGAAGGCAAGAGCTACTGGATGGTGTCGTGGTTGTTCATGTTCGTTGGAAGAATTGTTTCGAAATCCCCTATATATATTAAAGGGTATGGACTGTGTACGCTCCGACGCCTCTCGGAGATTTCAAAGAAGGCTTTCTCGCGCCTGACGACCCCATGACTTACACCTTGCAACTATGATTCAGCAATGGCCGTTTTGACAAATCCATGTAAGC
Organism: Colletotrichum sp. SAR11_240; assembly: GCA_025328625.1. Lineage (NCBI taxonomy): Eukaryota > Fungi > Ascomycota > Sordariomycetes > Glomerellales > Glomerellaceae > Colletotrichum > Colletotrichum sp. SAR11_240. The sequence continues at coordinate 21,376 of JAKMXA010000068.1, read as the reverse complement.
CGCCGATTACCAACCCAAAAGCATCCGATGGCTGGTAGCCCCGCAATGAATAGACACCAGTTTTCCGTGGGCTGAAAAGTGGGTTTAAAAACAAGAACGTTAAAGTCACTTCATATGCCTTTCAGTAAAAATGAGGTCATCGGCGACAGCTTCCCCGCCTGACCTCTAAAACCATCTGTCGGCCCTGAGGTCCTGGCCCTAGTAGTGTGATAGATTGCGTTGATATTATGAGCTCGACTATCACTAAAACGTTCAGCATTCACGAACGATTGAACCATTCTGAGAATGAGGTCTTGTCAGGCAGTATGTGTATGGAACTTTAGGAGTCCGATGCTCGCTACACGTGGATACCCAGTGATCTACATTCGATAAGCCGCCCGTTTCTTTGTTCAATCGCCATAATCTTGGTACTATTTTAGTAATTTGCCTTTTACAAACTGTTATTTGCACTTCCGCCGTCGGTTATCACCAAGAAGTGGGTTTTTGCCTTTATCACAAAAGTATAGCCATCATAGTGAGGATCGGACCACCCCACAGGGTAAAAAGAGGCAGCTTCATGCCGACCTGGAAGTAAGGGATGCCTATGTACAGGGAAATGATCACATTTATCCAAACTGCCAGCTTCTCTTCCATCAGTTCGGGGGCGCCATATTTGGCCCACTTAAGGTTGAGCAGGCCTGACAAATGGTTAACTTCGCTAACACGACAAGGGCTTTATGGATTTTACCGAAAGTGAGAAGCAAGGAGTTACAGCCGTCCCAAGCTGTCTTGACGATCGCCTTGGGGATGGAATACTCTGGATCGAATGGTATGGCTTTGATAGCGCCCTTGATCTTGGTCTCGCCGGTTTTGAGGTGCTTTGGGAGGATTGCTACATTGAGGAACGCAGCAGTATAGAAGAAGAGCGGTTTCCAACCAATAAGGCCTAGCATTTTCGAGGTAGGTAGGTGGCACGTGTAATGGTGAAGGATCAAGATGACGCGGATGATTGCATGCAGAGTTAACTAGAACCTTCGAGGTTAGAGGATCATGTTGGTTTTGATATTGAAATCTCCTGTTGTTAGCTGATGGAATGAGTATCCTATGTGAACCCGGAACACATCGATCCGCTTGCGACTCCATAACTTGCTTGTATCATCAACTGGGATTCATGCTTACGAGCCATCACTAATCGGCAGGAAGATTTGTCAGTTGTCAAAGACCAGAGATTATCAAGCTTAGAAACAATAAGCATTCTTTGCGAACCTGCTGATGGATTTTATCGAGTCATGAGCTTTACTGCCGTCATGGTGCAAGACGAGCAGCGGTGAATAGGTGTTCCTGGGCCAGTGAGACTCTGCGCTTGACCAAAACAGGCTTCATTATTCGCCAAGAAATCTCCAGTCAGCCTTCATCACAAACTTTGGTGGCTTCCGATTGGCCATCAACTATCGGTTCGAGGCCCTGATCGTTCTGCATCATGTGGGGGAATCTGGTCTTGGCGGAATATGTTACTTTACCTGGCCTAGCGCGATCCACTACTGGGGGACTCATGCCCACCATCACAGACCGAGATCCCGGCACGTTTTTTGTATGAATATGACTTAGGAGCCCACGGTAGTCCAGACTGTCAGACAGTTTCTCGTATTCTCTGCTCACATCATCACTTGTGCAAACCAGCCCTTCTCGAAGTTTCGGCTTACAATAATCACCATGACGTCTGCAGTATCCATGCGTTCCATGCTTGGCTTGCCAGCGTCCACGGCCTCCACGAGTGACAGCGTCCTTGTCATCATCGATGCTCAAAACGAGTACGCAAATGGAAAGCTCGCAGTCTCAGGGGTCGAAGCATCTCGGGCAAAGATCGCCTCCTTGCTTGAGAATTATCGCGTCGCAAAGGCCCCGGTCATCCATGTCGTCCATGAAGTGCCAGCTGACGCGCCAATCTTTACTCCTGGCACCGACCTCGCTGAGGAGTTTTCGGAGCTGAAGCCGCTCGAGGGGGAAAGCGTGGTCACCAAGCACTTTCCTGGCTCCTTCACAGGTACAAACTTGGAAGATTTGCTGAAGGCTACTGGAAGGAACAAGGTGGTTTTGACTGGGTACATGGTGAGATGATTCCAACGAAGGGGGCTTTTTGAGAGTGTACTAGACTAACTTTGCCTTAATTTGCAGGCACACGTTTGTATCTCAACGACCGCTCGACAGGCTAGTGAAAAGGGGTGGGACGTGATTGTCGTTGAAGATGCGGTCGGTGACCGCAATATCCCTGGAACCGGCGCTGAGGAGTTGACGAAGGTTTCTTTGGCCGAGATTGCGGATGCATTCGGTACCGTGATCAAGAGCACCGACATCAAATGATACTTTGCTAGATATTTCAGGAAGGGCGAGCAGCGTGTTGTTTGCGCCCCTTCTTGGATATAACTTTAGACTTGTCGTTCCCGTCATTCAACCATGCCTGGATCTACTCGAACATCGTCTGCGAAAGTCCAATTTAAAACCGAGGATCAACTAAGAAGTGTTGTACTTGTATGCAATAATACATCATCATATCCTCGTTGGTATATGATCTCAGCGTTCTTCCTCAACTCCTCACCAATGGCCTCATCATTACCTCCAAGCATTTCCAACGCACTCCTCGCAATGTGCAGAGGAAAGAAGGCAGAAGCCGTGCCATAGAGCTTCATATCCTCTCGCATCAAATAGCCAGTACTTGCAAGAATAGACTTCGACAGTTGAAGAACCTTTTGGGTCACCGTTTCGCTCTCGGGGCGATCGCCGTCTATCAGGAGACGGCCCTCTGAGATATGTGGGTGCTGTGCTGTCAATCGCTTTATCTGGGTGGCGCAAATGATCCAGAACGCCCAGTAGTGACTCAATGAATTAGCCACGGTTATATTCGGGAATTCAAGGCCGGCCTCGGACGTTGAGGTTTCTGCTTGAAGCGTGAAGTCTCCCATAGTCGTTTTTGCTGACTTGTGCCAGTCATTCAGGCGGTTGATGGCTTCCACAAACTGGGTCACAGCTTGCCGCGCGGCAGGTTCGCTATTGTCGCTGCGGTTATCGAGCATTTCGAGGATGGAGGGTATGACGCAGGCCTCACTCAAGAGGGTCTGAAGGGGGTCTTCAGCTATATGGCGAAACGGCTCTGCTTTCCATTCAGGCGCTCCCAGAAAGGTCGATTTCCGAGTGTCCAAGGCGTGGAGAATCTGAGATATCAGCACACATAACGTTATGGTGAGTCCAGTGTTGTCATACTAGAATGGGTCTGAACCCAACAAAAAGCTTATGGGGTGTTCCTGATGCGTAGAATTGAGGGGGGCGGAGTTGAATCAGCTCCCCGATGCCCCTCGCGTGCACTGTTGCTGCAGAGCTTGATGTGGGAAAGAATTTCTGCGACAGTCTCTTGTCAGTAGAGGAAGCGAAATAGAGACCAAAAGTGCACACCTCTGATAGGAATAAGCACATGATGGCTGCGGATATCTCATCGTAATTATTCGGATCATCATTGGCGTGTGGGATGAGCCGCCCGACAGCCTTGAGTGCTGAGGAGTGCGCTGCAATGGCTTCATGAACAGGGGCTCGCCCGCTGGGGCCTCTGGCGATCAGCGAGATCCCCAGAGCTTTGATGGCGGAGGATAAAGGTCCGTCATGTCTTCCATCTGCTCCGACAAGTTCTGGAAGAACTTCCACCCATGCTCCGCATATTCTAGACTGTGAAAGTGCTGAGTTACTGGACATTGATCCCAACTCATTCGCGGGGACGAAGTTTTGTATGCATAGTGAAAGCACGTCGCTGAGCGGCCAAGTCAAAGCCCGAGTCGGAGGTATCGGCTTTTGACTTGTGTTGTTAGGGCGTCTATTTTGACGTGGCCGCTTCTTTCGTTGGCCTGAAGCGACTGAACTGGGTGACGTGGGTTGTCGGAATACAATGTGTTTCTTGTACCCTGGACAGCCGAGGCCGGACGAGACACACTGAGAGCAGGATGGCTGCTTGCCGTCGCACTGCCAAACGAGGGGTCAGTCAGGTCTTTCACATAATCCGCGGGCCCTTACACCAAGTTTTCGTCTTCTGCACTCGTCGCAGACTGAGTGTTGTTTGGTTTTCATGTTCGGTGAGTAGCCAGACCCCTCATGAACATCCAGCGCCGCAATTCGACACAACTGTGCTGGTCTCGCTGCCCGCGATGATGGAAGGAGTAGCTTCCAATGCGACGACGTGGGGTCGCTGGGGTTTTTGTGTCCAGGGGTACTCGCATCCAGCACTGACCACTAACGCCGTTCGGTTAGAGGCTCCTCCCTTCCTTGAGACTGATGTTACCTCCAAACACATGTAGAAAGTCATCACAATCTTTCTATCTTCCAATTCGTTCAGCTGTGGTCAGACATAGAATTTTTTTAATGCCAAAATATATTCGGCATGAAAAAACGGCATTAAATAACACAACGAATGACACAAACTTGGATGAACATTATTGCTTATTCATCAAAGAAAGTTGATTTGATGGTTTTGATTTTTAGGATGCATGGTAGTGCTACCATAGGGAGCTACAGAGCTACCGCCATAACAGGCCCACATTGTCTTCCAGGTTCCGGCCAAACATTGTACTTGAGCCCACCACTCCCGAGCGCAAGTAATCTAGTTGCAGGAGTTCGCGCACGGGAAGCCATTGGTTTGACAGGTTCCTCGAGTTTGCCCTGCGGCGACTGTGAAGATGATAAATCATTAAGTAGGTATTCAGTGAACAATCGGGTCGACTTGAACTTACCCTTGCAAGTCAATTGCTGCCCAGCATTAACGTCGCAAGCGCAGCAGTCAGTTTGTTTGGAACAAGCAGCTGGTGATTGCTTAGCACGACTCTTGTGTGTATGTGGCGATCCAACTTACAACCAGCAACACCACTTCCTCCAGCAGCAAAAGCACCAGCAACCAGGTAGCTGGCAAGGAAGAGAGAAATGATGCTAAGGGAGACCATTTTAGAGATGAGGTGGTTCAACTGCGGGAGGACTCGTTTGTAAGGTAAGTGTGACTTATAGATGAAGAGAGAAGTATTGGCTTTCTGAGGTTCGCGAGCTGGAAATGTCTCTCCAGTCTGCCAGCCTACTGGGAACTGAGTATTTATATCATTCTTGACTGGAATTTGAGACGTCGAGAAAGTGCCCGGATCGAGGTAATCCTACCATCATCAAGTCGAGGCTCCCTCTAGGGCTTCCCCTGAAGACCTAACTATGAGATTCCTAAGGACCGAAAGAACACCAACTTAGATTAACTATGCTCATTCAACACGGACAGCGCGCATATTATTGAGTTCAGGTATTTTGCCTAATGTCAAATTATTCCAGTGAATGGCTCATGTGATCTTTAGCAGTTGTGGGAGAACGATTGCGTAATCAAACTTTACTCGGACCAGGCCAAGGTTATGAAGAGAGCCTAAGGGGGCTGTGAGGATAGGCTTGTCAATAGCGGACGGATTAAAGTCGCCGCTACTGCGAAAAAAAGCTTGTTCTCAATACGCAAAGTCCTAGGGCGCTTATTTTCGAGAGAACAGCCAGACGATACTCGAGTTATCATATATTTAAACTGTGAAGTACTCGAGGTGTACAATCACGGCATCTTCTCCCATCGAGTCTATGAGATCCTCGTCTATATCGATTTTCAATGAACGTTCGCTCCGGTGTGATTTTTACAGCAAGACCAGTGACTCGAAAATGCGGTTTGTTGAAGCCATTGCTGTGAAGACAATTACCTGTTGAGGTAAGAGCAAGCTTTTTGTAGGGGTCTCGAAGGACGATCTCATCACAGGTGTTCCTGGTAGAGTCAAAGTGTCAATAGACAGGATGGCACGCTGACGTGTCACCGCCGGAGGTATCTCTGTAAATAAGGTTTTGTAGCCGACTCCGAGGCGAAGTCGGTCCCCGACATCTAATTAGCATGGTTGAGGCCATCGTGACAAACCCATCCTCATCCCTACAAGACTCTGGAGCCGTCTCGCATTTGTGCCTTAACGGCTGCTAGAGTCACTAAGCCGGCTTGCATGGATTGACTTAATTAATCTCGGTCGCGACCGGTCCAGGCCCGGCAAGCCAACCGGGGTATGGTTTGTCCGCACTTTTGTAAGTAAGAATTCGATCTATCCCAATAGGGTCTTCCATGATCCAAGTGAATGAGTCAGGACAGACATTCTGAAGAAAAGTCTACTCCTCGCCGATTGTTTACCTGGTTAGGTTACCAGCCCAGAATCATAGAAGTCCTCGAGAACACAGTTCAGCAGGAGACACCAATGCATCAAAAGAACGACCATAGTAAGGAACCCGTGCCAGGATAAGTCAATGCAATAGACTGTGACTTTGTAACTCAATGCCCCATAACACCTCCTATTACCATTTATGAGATAGAACGATGTGCCACTTGGGCAACCTCTTCTTTCGATGGCACAAGACGTATGCACACACTTTCTCACTGATAACAACCCGAACACAATCAAGACGGCCGCATCATCTCACATAGCCAATCCACCCTGAGCAACCAACAAACATTCTACACATATTTCATTTGCCCTGCCCTAGCCGATCCTGCCACTGAGTGGTCATGTTTCTTTTCACAAATTCTGGTGATGAGAATAGTTTGTTTTCAATGCTCAAGTTCCTTTGCCGTACTTCCAAAAAGCGCGATTTGTCTGGCGGTAATGATTCCTTTCTGAATTTGACGTCCATTTAGCTATTCCATTTCGAGAACGTCCACAAAGGGTGTAAAGTGGCAATGGCGCCATTCCCCCTGATGATTATCAGGGTAGCACGGCGACCCGCGTCACACTGAATGGTTGGCGGCCTAGATTGTTCTGTTGATAGGCCTGTGCCGCCCGGATGCAGATCTTGCCAAGCTTTGCGATATTCTGAAAGTGCTTATGGTCGGTATGCTAGAAGCGATCCCGACAATCGGAAGCTTTGGCGAATTGACGGATTAGGCAGGCGAAAGGCCCGGAGCTTGGCTACAAGGCAAAGGTGGGGTTGACAGTCTGTCAGAACATCTTTAGATAATGGCTGTGGTACCCCATCGTCACGCTCGGTGTACGCATTCATTGGGAGCTACTCGGTCATTTATTCACAATGCCACCAATCTTGCTCTGCCTATGGGGACTCTTAGCTGTTGCTCAGGCTTTCCCCGCTTCTTACCGATCTGCCGTCGTCAAGCGCGACGGCAAGGACCTACTGCCCGAGTATGACTTCATTGTTGGCAAGTCCCTCTCCTCACCACCGCTTGCAATGCCTGAGTTAACATTCATCAGTTGGTGGAGGAACGGCAGGCTTGACCGTGGCTGACCGCCTTTCAGAAGACCCCAAGAGTGCGTCTTCAAGTCAATGTCTGTCAGCGGAGTTCTGACCGAAACAGAAACCGTGCTGGTAATCGAGTATGGACGCATTGCCGTGGATGACTCCTTCATGCCGCCGTTCAATACCCCCGCCGCTGAGTTTCTCTACAACCTGACCAGCGTGCCGCAACCAAACGCCAACAACCGCGTCTTCCCCGTTCCTAACGGCGCTGTGGTCGGCGGCGGTTCTGCTGTCAATGGTCAAATTTTCTTCCGCGGGAGCAAAGAGGATCACGACAACTGGTCTCTCCTGGGAAATCCAGGTTGGGACTGGGACAGCGTCTTTCCATTTTACAAAAAGAGTCACTCTTTTAATCCCCCTCCTCAACATCTCCAGGACGATTATGGCATGACATTTGACCTATCCGCCTATGGTAACATGACGCCCATCTACATGAGCATGCCGGGATACCAGTACCCGGGACAGAAATACGAATGGAAGGCGTGGTCTGAGCGCGATGGCATCGTGGTGCAGAAGGAGCACGGCAATGGTAATGCCTACGGCTTGATCTGGATTCCCTCTTCATACGACCCCAGCAGGGCCTACAACCGCAGCTTCAGTGGTCTCGGGCATTATCAATACGTACAACCTCGTCAGAACTACCACCTGCTGCCTCTCCACCGTGGTCTCAAGGTCAACTTTGAAAAGCAGGATCTGACCCAGAGGGCTGTCAGCGTTCAAGTCAAGCCTCGTTTCGGCGACGGTGCCACCTTCGACATCAGGGCCAAGAGGGAGATTATTCTCTCTGCCTCAGCTACGCGCACTCCGATCATCCTTCAGCTCTCTGGTATTGGCCCGAAGAAAGTCCTAGAGGAGGCCGGTATCAAGCCTCTAATCGATCTACCTGGCGTCGGATGGAACCTACAGGACCACTCCCACACTGTCAGTTTGTACAACTTCACCAAGGATGTGTGGCCGACGCCAACTACCATCCAAACCAACACGACTTTCCGCTCCGAAGCACTCGCTGAGTACAAGGCCCACAACACTGGTCCTTTTACCTCGCCAACCATTTCTGGTGGCCTCTTACTCCCAGCCCGTAGCTTCACTGGGAGCCACTTTGCGAATCTCAGCTTTCAACTCGGTCTCCAGGCTGCACAGAAGTACTTTCTGCCAGATAGCCTTGACCCTACCCTGATTGCCGGTTACAGTCTCCAGCACAAGGTTCTCCTGAAGTCTTTCCTCTCGGACAAGTCCGCCATCTTCGAGCATCCTTTCCAGGGCTCTCCTCGTGGAACCTCCATCCTTCTCAAGCCCTTCTCACGCGGTTCCGTCAACATCAACCCCAAGGACCCCTTCGGAGACCCAATCTTTGACTACCGCCTGTTGTCCAACCCTATCGACCTCGAGATCCACGTTTGCATGCAGCAGTACATTCGCAATCACTTCGCCACCTCCGTGACTCTTTCCGCCCTAGGCCCTGTCGAGCTCGTCCCCGGCAAGGACCGCGCGTCTGATGCCGAAGTGAAGAAGTGGCTGGTGGACGAGGAGAATCTGAACGCTTCCAACGGCCACAGCTGCGGTACTGCCTCAATGATGCCCCGTCACCTCGGTGGTGTTGTCGACTCCAACCTCAAGGTCTACGGCACCAGTCATCTCAGCATCGCTGACACCAGCATCATTCCCCTGCTTGTTGGTGCTCACACTCAGAGCACTGCGTACATGATTGGCGAGAAGGCTGCTGATCTCATCAAGTCCAGACACGGATAGAGGTATGGGTCATGAAACGTGTTGGTGCATACCTGCATAGCTTGACCCCCTCCTCTGTTTGCCCCTTCTTCGGGATTAGAGATATTTTTTTCCGTTTTTGGGTGTCTCTGAGGCATGTGTAGCTGACGGATACGGATGGATAAGCCCCTGGTCGCTGACCTTTTCTCCCCTTTCACATGGCTGCCATCAACCTCCAGCTTGGTACCGCTACATAACTTACCTAGATTGCCCCATCATGCATCTGTTGAACAGTCTCCATAGCCTCATGAATAAGTAATTGTGCTCTTTTCATGACTATAGCTTAGGGAGTGATCGTAAATCTCCTTCTGGAGCGGCCAGACGAGCTCACGTCTTAATGGTGAAGCCTCTGCTGGCCACCGATGTTGTTGACATCGGATCTCGGGACGATTTGGCTGAGATTCTACATGGTTAGCAAGACTTCAGACCCAGGCAGAAGTCTTGCAGATTCGTTATCCCGGTTCTGCGATATATGTACTCTCAGGCTAAGAAACCTACAGAATTTTCCAACAACAGTCACATCTGGAATCATCACCTAGGTTCCCATAACGAACTGCGCCAAACGAAGAAGCAATTTCTGCTAGGTATTAGCCAACGCAGACCTGAATAGGTTTAAGTTTAGCCTGCATTGGGAATACTGCACAGCCAGACATAGCCCCATTTCGCGTAAGCACTTCGGTCCGATGGCTGCAGCCAAACGATATTTCCACATTGACAGCGAATCAGGCATATTTCTCGGAGTGTGAAAGCCCAAGGCAGAATATCAGGCGAACGAATCAAAGACGAACAAGACTTTGGTCGCCAATTCGCGGCAATGCACCCCTCTTTTCTGATAAACCTTGGCACTGAGTGATTATCCGCTTTTGCTCTCCTGCAAAGCTCGCAGGGCGTAATTCTCATATCATCGATAGCCTACCCAAGAAGTTTTCATGCCTCATATGAGAAGACATTAATCAAAGCGACAAAAATGTAGGTTTTCCAGTGTCAAGGTGCCCGTCGCGAAATCTAATTGGATTTACTAGGTCAAGAAATATCGCTGCTGAGGCATATGAGGATGCTATCCGTTACCTCAAGACGCAATTCGAAGAGGGTGGACATGATGATTGGCTTGAAAAGACCAAATGTACCTCATTGGATGAGTTGCTGGAAGAGACTAACAATTTAGACACCCAATATCGTGAAGAATCCCGAAGTAAGCATCGGCAAATGCCTTGGCTGAGAGGCCTTTCGTCAAGGGTGGTGTATTATGGACAGGTACTTGATACACTCGCCCAGCACCACCCCGAGTACGTCGGTCTGGTCTGGGGAATCATCAAATTTGTGTTACTGGTTGGTCTAGCACTCCCGTAGATGCAAAAGATGAACTCATGCTAAACTATTGCAGGGTGTCCTCAGCCACGCCGAGCTTGTTGAGCAATTTTCACAGGCACTTGCGATGGTATCGAGAGTGTTACCTGTGACTAAGGTCAGCGCAGAACTATACCAAACGGATCAGATGAGAGATGCCGTTGAAAAGCTTTACACTCACATTTTGCTGTTTCTAAAACAAGCTCTCGAGTGGTTTAAGGTGGGACCCGCTGGTCGCATGCTGAAGGCATTATTCAAGCCCTTCCAACTCTACTACAAAGACACTATCGAGCAGATCAGACTCTGTGCACAAACTATCGATACCATCTCTGACATTGGTCTCAAGTCAGAGGTGCGAGAGATGAATCTATTGCTGCAAAGGGACAGTCTGAGATTTCAGTCACGCGACAAAAAGCTCGATGAAATGCAGTTGGAGATCAGAGCCTCACAAAATAATTTGACCAAGATGGTTGGCTTGATTCTGCAAATCGCGCAACGTAAGATCGTGTTCCCAAAGGGTTCATCGAATATTGCCACTGATTATTTGATAGGCGACACCATCAGCCTCGCTGGCATTCATCTGGACATTGGAGAAATGAAACCTCGACTACAAGACATGCACTTCAGTCATGTCCTGGGAGTGCTTAAACCTACACGAACGCCAGAAGAAGCTCTAGTCAAACACAAATCTCTCGCTCGTCGAGCACAGTCATGGTCCAATCGACCTGGCAGCATGATGGAAATACTAGAAAGCATCAGGAACTGGATATCATCGCCAGACTCATCGTTTCTTGTTCTGCAGACTCAGCCACGGGCCCAAGCACGAGTCAAACAACTGACCTCCGAGCTCATAAGTCACCTGCAACCTCAGTCAAACCGGATCGCATGGTATTTGTCGGCTACCTGTCCTAACGGTGACAGCGCCGCAAGCATGACTGATGTTGTTCGAAGTTTTTTATACCAATTCTTGAAGATGGTGCCGAATATTGTGGCTGCCTTGCCAAACAACTTCAGTGTAGCTAAGCTGGAATCGCAGCACTCAGATACCGAGTGGCTTGAGCTTCTATCCCATGTGGTAGACCATCTCGGCTCTTGCTTCATTATCGTCGAGGCCGAGGACGTTCTAGCAGATCCTGCAGAGGGAAATCGCTTGACAAGTTTGCTACAGCGCCTAGTTGGCCACTGCAATCTGAGCCGCTCAGCAGTGAAAGTGCTGGTTGTTAGCTACGACAGATCGTGGGAACAGTTCGTCGACATGGCCAATATGGGTGGAAGAATCATTCAGGTACGACGAGAAGTATCGACGAGAAAGATGCGACGTTTTGGAGGGAAGTCAATATTCCCTGGACCCCACTGGGCCAAGTCTTCTCATCGATAGACACCTATGTGCATCGCCTGCATGCTCTCGAAAGATCCCTTTGTCAATGCGTCCACGATCAGACAATTCTGATATAAGCTTCTCTGATATTTTTACTGTCTTGAAACATACATGAAAGTTCCATATGAAACTAGAGAAACTGCGCTCCCACCAGCATATCATGCAACCGCGGAGATGAAATGAAATCAACAAGCGCAAGAATACTTTAGCAGATAATTGTGTCGGTCTGCGAATGGAACAGAAATTCCTGCCGCCCATCTTCCGGATAAGACTGCTGAATCATTCGAGACAAGGATGATGTGATCGAGAATATTCTACTCCTTGCCACTTCATAACGTCGATTTCCTTTCCACAATCCGTACGTATTCCACTATGTGCCTTCCACTTTGACGTGACACCTTTCAATGTAAACTACCTGTTGAAAGTAGACATTAAGGAACTACCCCGAGGTAACTTTATGTGACGGACACCAACTTCTGCAACTTGATGGTCCATGATTTCTGCTACTACAAGCCAGGATAAGGGATAATGTGTCTCCTAGACGTGCTCTTTCTCTAATTATAGAGGCTACAAGATGTAAGTACGCACATTCTCTCTCTAACTGCCAAAAAAAACCTTCAAAAAAGCAATATCATAGCACCATTTCACATAGCTAACCTATACCTAGCTAACATCCTTGTCATATCTAGTTTGGGCTGCCCTAGCGTATTCCGCCGCTGAGTGGCCATGTGTTTCCTCCACATATGTTTCAAAGGCGTTGGCTATTTCAATGGTTTGTTCTAGATGACCGTAGCACATTGCTGTATTTCGGAAGCGAGCGAGCTGTCTTGCGGTGGTGATTGCATTGCGGATTTGGCGTCCGTTCAGCTTTGCCATTTCAAGCCCACCCACATTTGCTCTCAAATTATCGATGTTCACCCTTTCCCTCACACCAAGTGCGTGACGATCTTGTTCAGGCAGAGTATCGATGCGCGATTGCTCTTCATCCAGCATGTTGATAAAGTTATTCCATATTTTCCTTCGACCCACCCGGTCCACAGGTGGGTAGTGGATAGCAAGTTGCATTCGTGATTTGAAAGCTTCATCGAATAGACCCACTGCCATAGATGTTGGTTATGTCTGCCGCATTTCTTGGAGAGTGGTGCACTTACCTCTGTTAGAGGTCAGTATCAAGATACCCTCATAATACTCTAAAGCACGCAGGAACACAGAAACCAGGGCGTTTCTTTTCAGATCCGTTTTTTCACGCTCCTCCAGGAACACGTCGCTCTCGTCCAACAGCACCACTAAACGTTGAGTATGAGTTCGTGAAGACAGCTGAGGTCCGTAATAACCAACTTACCCGCTTTCCACATGCTTCCAATCCAGAACACAGATTTCAGGTATTTCTCAACTTGTTTTGGATCTGTTCCAATATCTCCGCACGTCACCCGGTAGAGAGGCTTCTCTGCTAGTTCAGCAACACTCTCTGCCGTTAACGTCTTCCCAGTTCCTGGGCCGCCATGAAGTAAAATAATAAGCCCTTTTCCTTTTCCTTCGACCACATCGGCGGGGGCCTGTGATCTCACATGAGCCAAAATAACGGCTTGTATGAGTTCTTTCTTCTGTGGATGGAGGACCAATTGGTCGAAAGCTCTCTTGTTCCAATCTATGTGACTGATATATTTCACTTGTAGGATTCCTGTGCATATGGAGGGTTTGATTAGACTACTACAAATGCTGACTGAAAGACTTTCAAACTCACTCCATTCCTTATCATGCAACGCAAATCCATAAATTGTCAACGGTAACAGCAATAACAGTCGCTCGTCTGGTTGATCAAGATCCATGATGTCAGAGCTCAGCGACTCCGCATCCGTAGGATCCTCCTCGTCAGCTTTGACGTCAGAATGAAGAATCTTGTAGGTTTCAGCGTCAATCATGTATCTCCCATTCGACTGCGACATTGTTAGAAAGCAGACTCTCAGAAGCCAGGAAGAATTCTGCGCTTACCGTTCTCGCACCCAACAAAGTCGTTGGCGCATTGTAAGCAACCAACTTCATCTTCCGACACTCCCAGAACATAGAGCCTCTTTGTCTCAACTCATCTCTCAGTCCTTGACTTTTAACAAACCGCAGAGGAAATACGGGCAGCTCCGTGATTGGCAGGCGACCTTCTTCTTGCGAGGGCCATTCAAACTCAAAAACTCTCTCCTGTTTCGTAAAGCTCCCGCTGTTGAACCCCCAGCCATAGCACTTAAGCTTGTATGCGCGTGTAGGCCTTTGAGGTTTCAGGCTTCCACGCGAAATAAATCCTCGAGGTTGTCCTTCCTCGAAGGTGACAACAACGTCATCAGGTCTGAACAGCATACACAAGTGCTCTTCGGTGACAAAGCCTTCCGAGAAAAGGTCTTCAGCGGCGTTGAATTTCGTTTGGAAACATTCATCAACGTAGTTGACCATCTGCATAAAATGTGTGTGTTCTTCGGTGTCCAAATCGTCATACGCCGTAGAGACGATTTTTGACCTAGCATGATGAAGCTGGACATAAGGAGGTTTTAGCTCTTTCTCCCAGCCTGACAAAAGATTCGGATGCTTTTTGGCAAGTATCTCCATAGCCTCACGTAGACGCTTGGAGATTTGTACGTTCTCGGTTAATGGCGTTGCAATTTCTGTCTCCTGATGTATGACATCGAAATAAGGCCAAAGATCGTTGGGGATTTGAGGGTTGAGGCATGGTGGTGTCTCTCGAGCAAAATGGTGCTGTACTTCCTCATGGAAAGTCTGGCAGTCGTAATTCCGAAGAATCACTAGGTTTTCATTCATGTTCGGTTCCGTATACCGGTCAAGTGTGTGAAGACTCTTCCTCCCTCTCAGCGCACTTGCCCGGCTGTCTCCTTCATACAGCCGTGGAGCATCTGCAAAGACCATGGATTGGTCGTGTCTTATATGCCCATTCAGCTTTGCTTTGCATCTGACGTGGTGAATCACCAGTGCAGCTGCCGTTGGGCTCAAAGATGGGTTTGCGTTTGGAATTGGCGGAGTGCTAGTTTGTCGCAGCCTCTTTTGTATCCGAGGAATACTCCGTGGTTCCAAGTCGCGGGGTTCTTCAAGCGACTGGTCGGCGGGTGGGCTTTGTTCTCTAGCTCGCTTCAACATCTTTGCGTTCTCGGAATTTTGCGCGACGTTTGTTATTAGTATTGGATATTGGTCTGTAAATGTGAGGATCCTTGGACGTGGCCAATAACGGCCAGCACGATTTGCGTTGAATCAAAGATCACTACAATAAGAGGATGCATATGTGAAGTTCCACGAGGGGATCCGTGACCTGTGTTATGAATTTCGAACGTAGAATACCGGCGCTTAACTAATCGAGTGTTGCGGGATGAACAACACGCGGCGCGCTGTGATTCGTCCTCAAGTTTCCACAGAACGACTTGGGAAATTCAACCGATGCGCCTGCATGGTCATAAGTAATTAAGCGATGCCTGATCGGCTAGGACCTCGGCCGCGGATCATCTCAGAGACGGAAAAGACAAAATGGAAGACCAATATCTGTCAGAATAGGCATCGATTGTCCACACTAAGTCGATCCGATCAAACTACATGCTATCCCACCCGTGGAGATATGTTTACCTAGCTATTGAGTGTGCGGAAGCGCCCGCGTTCGATTCAATGAAGGGCTAACGATTCGCCGGGGCTGCTATTTGGGCCATGTTGCAGTATTCACATCTCAAGTGATGGCAACCAGGGCAAGCTTGTTCAGTACTTGGATTAAGAGGTCCGGTGCTGCAGTTTGACTGTACATTAAAGTTAGTCTTCTTCTCAAATAGCAGTCAAAACCACTTAGACCACATACGCAATACCAAATCCATGTGTAAGTAACAGCGGGATATGATGGTCCTTTGGCCGAATTCTTCCTGCTTGAACTCGAGTGAAAAATTCTCGATAATCGTCGAGGCGCGGATGACACCTTTTTGCCGATCGACTGCAAAGATAGGCCTTCTTGTTCAGAGACGGCGCACAGCAAGTCTTTCTTTACCGCTAACTCGTTGGTACAATCTTTGGAAACTGTCTGGTGGGGGTCCATAGGGCGTGTGTCAGCACGATCTGAAGGCATTTTGACGAAGCAGAAAGATGCGGCGGAAGATTTAGGCTGCAAACTTCGTCGAAATTGCGGCCCAGTTATGTCGGATTCATAAGATGAACGGTTGATAGCCGAGGTTGAAAATCAATTGTGCAGGATGAATTTCATCGCTGATATGCCAGACAGTCAATGGCATAGAGACAATCCTGGAATGCGAGAGATATTGAAGAAGAATGCTTTGTATTCACTTCCGTGGGTCTAGGGATGAGGGAAGAAGGCATCTTTGGTGCCCAATGGCTTACGTACCTCAGGAAAACAGCATGTGTAATAAAATACCTTAGAAATAGACGAGAAAGATCTGCAGCTGTTATTGGCTGTAAAGTCGGCAAACCCAGTGCGCGGACCGGCGCTTAACCGACGACTGAATTGGAAGATCTTACATGAGAAGCGGTCAAATCTATCCTATCGACTGCCGCATAACGCCAGTACGCTGATTATTCATAATTTATCCAAACCTGAGCTCTTTGTGGCTGCTGCTTTGCTCAAGAAAAGTGTCGATGAGTTGGGATAAGCCCTGGTCAGCTTTGTTCCGCATACTCATGTACTAGCGTCATGCAGCAGTTGATGGGATAGCATCTCCAGAAGACATTGACGGCTAGAACCGATAGATTCCCTGGCGGCGGGAAAAGCCATCGTTGGCGTTTGGCATTTTGGTAATCTACGTGAAGGACTCTCGGCAGTCGAAAAGGTATCCGGTCACAAGGAAGTTGAGTTGGATGCTCATTGTCGCCCGTTTTTCTTTTCCGCGATTGAACAAATACCGTAGACGTCTTCCAGACAATGAGGTCGACGATAGGGCTCACCTTATGTCAGCATACATGGATCAATAAGGGTCGGATCGCGGGAGCCCCTGTCGCAGTAGCGACTGGGGTCTCGCATGGAGGTTCCAGAAGGAGTGAAAATAACTCGGGACGATATCACAGGTTATCGGTGGACATCCGAGACGGGTGACACGGGGGACCCGGGGAAGGTTGGTCGCGATGCGCTAATCTTGGGGCAAGATTTGGAGGTGCAGACGGGGGGCTTCTTGGCAGGCATTGGACGACGCCTCGGGGGGCTCTTGGGGTGTCTCACGATTGACAACGGGGATCGCTTGGTGACAGGTAGAGGTGGCGGAACGTTGCGACGGACGTTGGGATGACTGGGCGATGACAGGTAGAGTTCACCACGGCCGTTGAGGAGATGCGGAGGGGGGAGCGAATACGCAGCAGCAATACGAGGAGAGAGCATCATCAAATCATCAATATTGAAAAAGAGGGCAGCCAATCCGGTGAGGTTGAATGCAAATGAGCAGTCACACAGCCTGGAAAATTAGGTGCACGGCGTCCGGTCTCCGGGCGGAATGCGAGAGGAAGGAGCAAAAAGTCAGCAATGGGGACTGTTGGCTTTTTCTTCCCGCCTGAATCTCTGTCTCTGGCGCAGAAACAGTGGGAGGGAAGGAAGGGGGGCCGAAAGCGAAAGGAAGGCGGTGACCACTTTCCCATTTGGAGAGAGGCACCGTTCCACAATGTCACCGTCACCGGCCGTCCGTCCACTGACTGTCTGACTGCAGTGCGCCTGCCAAATCAAAGGCGAAAAGAAAAAAGGAAGAACGAGACACAGCAGTTGGCAGGAACCCCTCTCCGGTTGACGAGTCGCTGCTTCCTGCTTCCCCTCCAAAATGCCCGCTCGTCCCCTGCCATTTTTCCAGAAATCCTGCCCATGACCCTTTTTTTTCCACATGCACCGGATCCACTTCTCGTCCTGGTCTTTCCGATTCCCGACTGCTGTCTCCTGTTCCTGTTCCCGCAGCCTGCAACGTCGTCGTCGGCTCATGGAAGGCCCCGGACAATTTGCATCGTCGCCTCGCTAGTTCTTCGCCCGACGAATCATCGCGACCGGAACAGAATTGAAGGCTCCAGCCCGTCTGCCACCGAATTCCTGCATCGAACATCGAACATTCGATACCCACGGTTACTGCCACTGCGAAGACACGACCTGCTTGTTCCCGGTCACCGACAGCGACACTGCACAGTTCTGCACTGCATAGTATCCGTACACCGACAATACCGCCCACCTTTTGAGCCCTGACCGTGACAGTGAGACAGGCGACAGCGACTCACCTTGCTTCAGAGTCGGTGGCTGCATGCACCGCGACCCGACGGTGGAATTAAGGAATTCGCACTCCCGTCATGGTGATGCCACATGTCGCTACGGATCCATGTCTTTTCTCCCTCCTATCGCCTGAACAAGTCCCCCGACGCGCTGATCTGAGCTGAGACCAACCCAGCCCAGCCCAGCCGCGACCGTACGACGTATTTGGCACTCTGACAATTGCTACGCTACTGGACCGCCATCTGCAACTGCTGCCCTGCACACATACCCAACGCTACCCTGCTTGTCTGCTGCAAACCAACCACAAACACCACACCACCAACGACCGACGCAACAACGCCTCCCAGACCGACAGACACTGCGATTATTCCTGCACATTCACCTTGCAACAAGGCTTCATTGATACTCGACCTTGACCCGTTCGCCGACCGCCTTCACCGACTCTTTTTTTTCCGGTTCTTCGTTCTCCCGATCGTACCCGAAGCCCCAGATCTCGTCTCTCGATAACCCGCCTTCAATCTTCAACTCGCCGACAGAAGGCAAATTTACCACCAAACCTCATTCGAAAGCGCCCGCTGCACGACGACAGTCATATCTGCCGTCGCCGTTCCGAGCCGATCTTTCAAACACGCCGCCGAAACGGCCAGCCTTCGTCACCTTCTTGCCCGACTGTCGCTCCAGCATGCTGCCATGGACCCTCCCGACCCCCTGCCGCTCCGTATAACGAGGAGCGCCTCCTCGTCCTCCTCTCTCCATTTCAAGCCACGCGACCGTAAACTTCACCTTTTGGTCGCCGCCACCGGCCCCCGCGACATATCATGGGCTCAAGCCCTCGTCGTGCGGCTCTCCAAGAGCTCCGCCATCGAGATGCGCGCCATCGTCGACGACACCGTCCCCCGATTGAGCCAGACCGTCATTACCATGCAGAACCGATCCATGTGTCCTCCCCTGCCTCCAGTGCGCGCCGCCGACACCGACGCCGACGATATAGAGTTTTACCGCCAGCAAGCCTTCGAACTGGTCGAGTGGGCCGATCTCATGGTTTTGGCCCCGATCGACGCGGATAACATTTCCAAGATGATGGCGGGCATTGCCGATACGTTCCTCCTCGAGGTACTGAGGGGGTGGGATACAGCCAAGAAGATCCTCCTGGTGCCCGGCATGAGCACACATATGTGGGAGAACCCCGTCACAAAACGGCAGCTCAATAAAATCAACAGCAAGTGGACTTGGATACGCGCCATGACCCCGATTCTCTGGCACTACGACGGATCACCGAAGAACCCGAAGCGGATTGTCAACTGGAATGGATTCAACGATGTGTTGGGCATCATTAAGAACCAGGCCGACCTCCTCGGCCTCGGCCGGGACGTCGACGTTGTCACTCACCTTGGGTACCTGGCGACTGGGGATCCGCGGGTCTACTCTAACTTGCCTCCCGAAATTTGGACCATCATTCTGGATTATGCTGGGGATTGGGAACTCGCGCAGGCCCTGGGAATCTTTACGAACCTACCAATGCCGCATCCTTGGACATTGCAGCCGAAAGATTCGCGAGACCCGATCAAGGTCTACGAGCACGAGCTAGAATGGCTTGTCCTCACCTGCGACACGACCGCCATCTGCAAGAAGCTCCTCCAATCGCCCCCTACACTGCACGACTTGCCCGCCCTTGTGGTCGGGCTTCTTATCAAGTTTTCACTCATCGACGTGCTCAAATGGATGGAGGCCAACCGGCCCGATCTCTTCAAGCACGCTTACGATGGTAAAGTTCTCCCGACCAAGGCTTCGGCGTATTTCGGTCGCCCCGATGTCTTGGATTACTGGAAGGAGAGCAAATACTTTAGAGGCAAGCACCAGCAGTCCTACGACGCCGAGGCTGTCGACGGTGCTTCGAAAATGGGTTTTATCCAAGTACTCGACTGGTGGTGGCGGCATTCTGGTTTGCCTCTGCGGTTCACCGAAGCCGCCTTGGAGCAAGCCAGCGGAAAGGGGCACCTGCTGGTCCTTGAATGGTGGAGGGATGCTGCGGCGCAGGATGAAAGGATCGTCCTGCGTCCCGGCAAAGCTCTACTGTGGGCTGCTCAGCATGGCCAGGTTGATGTTATTAAATGGTGGATGGCTTCTGGTATTCCCATCGCCCACGGTGACGGTGTAGCAAAGATTGCCTCACGCTGGGGCCAGGTCGGCGTCCTCGAGCTTTGGCGCAAGCTTAAGGGAGACGACAAACTCACATTCGACGGCGAGGTGCTCGTCCAGCCGACGATTCACCAGCACATCGGCGTGCTCGAGTGGTGGCGCAAGTTTGCCTACGGCGAACTGGACGGCATGGAAGGACGGAAACAGCGCGTCGAATACCGAACGTGCGATATCGAAGAAGCTTTGGAGGACAGCATCGGCGACCAGGAGCCGGTGCGCAAGTGGTGGGCCAGCAACGGGCTCAATCTCGGGCTCCGCAATGTTGAATGGATGCGGGCCAGGTGTTTGTAAGACTATTCTCTGTTTTCGGGACACATTCACAGGCGCAGGCGGCATTGCTTTTGGTAGCACTGACACGGCGCCCTTGCATTGAAACCGGCACACAAAAAAGTTTGGCGTTCCGGATCAAAGGCTGGAAATCTGGCGTTGGCAGCATGCGTGATGAACGTGAGGGTATTACATTCTTATTATAGATTGATTGGTCTTTGGTCGAATCATGATGTCTCGTTACACATCCCCAGAAGTGAAGCCCTTTCCTACCATTCTCAGATGACCAATGGCGCAACAGCCAACAGTCCAGCAACCAGGACAACGCCGTCGACACCCATCGCAGCCGCGCCGGCTGTGCTGCCACCTCCGGTTGTTGCTGCCGTCGGCGCAGCATTCGTGAGAGTCGCCCTGGTGCTGGTGCTGGTGCTGGGGCCGCTGGCAATACCCCGCGTAGACGTGGTGCTCGTATCATCATCACCGCCGCCCAACACCGTAGTACTCGGGGAATCGTCAAAGGTAGTCGTAGCAGAGCGCAGCCACGTCGTTGCAATCAACGCCGTCGAAGTAGTACTATCATCCCCTCCACCACCGCCGCCGCCTCCACCACCACCGGGACCGTTGCACTTTTTGTTACCCGCGCAGGTCTGCCCCGAGAAGCAGTAATACGTATTGCAGCACGTCTGGCCGGAGGGCATACACCCCGCGCCGCACACCGTCTGTCCCGCCCCACACTGGCTTCCACCTCCTCCACCTCCAGATCCTTTGTTGCACTTCTTATCACCCGCGCAGGTCTCCCCGGCATCGCAAAACAAGCAAGAACAGCAACACACACACCACGGGGTGATACCCAAGCCGAACCACAGGAGAGAAGATCCGAACAGCGG